>SJYW01029142.1:0-69437 GCA_006410735.1 Raphicerus campestris | reverse complement strand
ACCTATCAGGAGGCTAATGCAGGTACCCAAAAAAGAGAAAAGAATAGCTTGGATAGGAAACAATGAGAACGATGACAAAACCTAGCAATTTACCACTGTGTACACTAACTTGCATATCCGTGCTTAATGTGACAATTACAGTTTCCACAAACTCACCATGCATTTCCAAGGAGAATTCTATATAAGCAGATTATTCAGTGCCTATCTGCCTAATGAGAAACCAGAAAAAATCCTGTTTGCAAATGTTAAGTCTTTTCTTTATGAAACACCAAAGCACTTAAAAAGAAGTCTTGCTATTTCAGATTCAGAAACCTTGTGCTATCCTCCTGAACCTATTCTGATTGGAACACAAAGTGGGCTTGTTGGCTACATCTCCTTTGCTTGCTTGCCTGATTGAAGCTTGCTAGGTTGGGACCACTGGCTGGTAACTCTGGCTCCCTCTACTGACTCAATCAGAGGACCAACAAGAAACCAGGTTCATCAGTCCCATATAATTAGAAAGAAAAATTGAAAGAAGAAAAATTTTCTGTATGTTATCCAAGTATGGTGTCATCCAAGATAAAGACGTTAAGCTTTTGAAAAACACAGATGCCTGCACTGTCTATTGTTTAGAAACTGAACATTCTTATAAGTTGAATACAGTGGATACTGAGTTGATTCTGTATTATCCAGTCTATTGTTTTTCTACTTCTGTCATTCCATTCTGAGTACATTACAGGTGCTTTAGTGACTGTTTATATGGCTCATAAACAATGCCTCTTTAAAATCATTAAAATATCTGTACTTGCTTGCTAAAATAATGAATGAAATTTTGAAACAATTCAATCTCTTCAGTATTCAAAAACAGATGTTCTTATGAAAATGTAGTTTGCCCTCAAGTTCTACCAGCCAGGTGGGAAAGTTTTAGTATGATTAAATGTGAGTAAAGCTGAAGTAGAAGAAAAAATGCACTATGTGGTAGAATGAAAACCCAACATTTTACTTAAAGAACTCTTGAAAGTAATAGAAAAAAGCTACCTATTCACATAGTGAAGATGGCTTCTATTTTCTTTGTTGCAACAAGGATATTAACAACAAAAATGTTTACTCATGTGATCCTGGGTATGAAAAGAAAGTAATCTCCGCATTGTTAATTCTATTGATATGAAAACCTCCATACTTTAACATCTCTAAACCTCGGGTTTCTGTTCTCCTGTTCCCAGATATCACAGCAGGGGGAGTTGCCTCCTACGTGAAAGTTTTCTTCAGTTAAAAGATGTTTCATATGATAGAAAGTTTCTTTAGGCTTTTCTAGATGTCATATCCCTAAGAAGTGAAACTAAATGGAGATCTTTAAATTCTCCATAACTAAGAAGTTAAATTCATCTATAGAAGGAGATCACAGATCTAACTTGAAAGAATATGCTAAGGAGAAAAAAAACACTTATAATTCAGATGCAGATTCCATAAACTCAGTGGTTTTACAAGTTAACAAGTAACTTAATTATGCATCATTTGTTTATTTGCACATTAATTTTGTAAATTAGTTTAAAAAACCATCATACTGCATCACATTAAGGGTGATATAGGGGAGGCTTTAAATTTGAAGCAGTAAAATATTGCATCCATTGGACATATTCATTATACTGTCAATATTGATAGTAGATCTTGAAAACCTTTTTAAACATTGTGGAAATAATGCTTTATTTTAAATACAAAATTGTTGTAGAAAGGGCTTCCCTGGGCTTATCCAGCACCTGATATTTATAACATAATTAAGCCATTCTTTTCAACTTTTAAATAATCAAAGAGAGAAGGAAATAATCTCATTTGCTAATTCTATTAATTGTATTTCTCCTCAGAGTAGGAAATATGCCTTATTGTGTCTACATCTGAATAAATCTTTTACAGCTATGTACCTCCAACTCTGTCATTTAACTCCATTGCAAAGAAAAAACTCTTTGATTTCTATAGTTGAGAATTTATTTCCTCTTCTTTTTTGCTGATCTCCAAGCAAGTTAACAGATAACAACAAACTCTTCCAATACTTTGCCCACCACCAATTTTATTCAAACAAAACGAAGTCATTGCACTTCCTGTTGCTAGTCACCCTTCTGTGGAGTCATCATCACATGACATTTTTCTGTAATGCTGCTGCTGCTGCTAAGTCACTTCGGTCGTGTCCGACTCTGTGCGACCCCATAGGCAGCAGCCCACCAGGCTCCGCTGTCCCTGGGATTCTCCAGGCAAGAACACTGGAGTGGGTTGCCATTTCCTTCTCCAATGCATGAAAGTGAAAAGTGAAAGTGAAGTCGCTCAGTCATGTCGGACTCTTCGCAACCCCATGGACTGCAGCCTACCAGGCTCCTCCATCCATGGGATTTTTCAGGCAAGAGTACTGGAGTGGGTTGCCATTGCCTTCTAGGAAATATTTCTTTGAGCCCATGTTTTGAGAGCGGGAGGAGGCAAGAATACTGGAGTGGGTTGCTATTCCCTTCTCCAGGAGATCTTCCCGACCCAGGGATTGAACCCAGGTCTCCCACATTGTAGGCAGACACTTTACCGTCTGAGCCACCATGGAAGTCTAGCTTACCTTAAACCTAGGCATAATAAGAGTATTATAGAATGTTGATGACTTAAGACATGCCTTAATTAGATTAGCAAACAATTATATTTAAGTTATATGTATATTTAAATAAACATTATATTTAATATTAAATATTTTTTAGTTCACATAAATTTGAATTTAAACAGAGCTCATTAACTTCATATTATCTAAAAAGAAAGCTGGTATATCGACAGCAGCACTGCCGGATGTTGAGAGTTTGAGGTTGATTAGCTCCGTCTAATCTATTGACACTCCCTCTCTTTTACCTTATTAACATCTTTGCTGCTCTCTCACCTTGCCACCTCCTGGAGAAGGAAATGGCAACCCACTCCAGCATTCTTGCCTGGAGAATCCCATGGACAGAGAAGTTTGGTGGGGTATAGTCCATGGCCTCACAAAGAGTTAGACACGACTGAAGCAACTGAGCACACAAGTACCTTGCAACGTATAGGTTCCCCAATTCAGAAGCCTTTGGCCACACACTCCCCCTTCTCTCTGCTTCTCATATCATTTACTCAGACATCCCCTGCTGCCTACAATATGACTTCCCCAATGTTATCTTCACATTCTGTAAATGAAATCTTTTTTCCTTCAGTTTCCTAGTAAATCAGATTCATATGCCTTACATAAAATCTTCTATCTTCCAATTCACTACTCCATCCTCTCACTCTGCTTCTCAAATAGAAGTTCTGCTAATTCACTTCTCTCAAACATGGAGACAGGAAGTCAGGAACCCAAGAGATGACAGTCTGAAACTGACACAGGCAAGGGTGCAAAACGGATCAAGGGCTTATCAGGGAGACTTGCTCTCCTCCCAGGTTCTCCACACAGTATTCTCAGATTGTTCCAGAAACCAAAGAAAAGCATGAGATCAATAGCTGATGTGGTGAAATTATACTGACTGACATAAATATGTGTTAAATAGCCTGCTCTACTAATGGAGGAACAGCTAGCGTTGGTGGTACTAACTCTGCCATTTAATCTTAAGCTGCTTCTTATTGTCACTTTTTGGAACTACAATATCGACTGTGAAAGTACTTACTTTTCTATCTTTGTCACTTACTCTGAGTATATTACAGGCACTTTAATACTGTATTAAACATATAGGTGCTGTTAAAAGAGAGGTAGTATTCCTTCTGTCAGTATATGCTAGGAAAGAACTGTTGTTGACTTTATACCTTCTGAATTCCCCAACACAGTATTCTGAACATAGTAGACTTTTGTTGAATGATAGTGTAGTACCTATATGCCAATTCATGTGATTTTTGTTCTCTAATCCATCAATCCATGTTTTCATATGATTATCATTAAATCATGATTTTATATATAACCCTTTCAATCCAAAGCAACACACACTTTTCTTGATAACTTTTAATCTTATATTCAAGGACTTCCACAATCAATTCCTTGTTGATTTCTCTGATCGCCTCTCTATATCTCTATATAAATCATTAATTCCAGCAGCAAGCACAAGAAAATGGCTTTCCGCCTTTGCCAAATCCTAGGTTTTGGAATTCTAGGACTTCTTAATAAACATGGAGAAGGAAATGGCAACCCACTCTAGTGTTCTTTTCTGGAGAATCCCAGGGATGGGGGAGCCTGGTGGGCTGCTGTCTATGGGGTCGCACAGAGTTGGACACGACTGAAGTGATTTAGCAGTGTAGACTAGATAATGTAGACAAAATACTCCCAAGTTTTTTTCACCCAACAGTGATACCAGCCAAAGTCAGCAGCAAAAGCAGTAGGTAAGGAGTGCCTGGAAATTCTCTTCTTTGCCCCGGTCATATTTACTATATTTGCATTTAATGAAATTGCCAGAAGACAGAGATACTATTGACAGGGCAAAAAGGAGAATGTGCAAAAAGTTTTGACAAGTTTTAACTAGACCTGGTCAAAAGTCCACTAATGAAATTGCCAGAAAACAGAGATACTATTGGCAGGGCAAAAAGGAGAATGTGCAAAAGGTTTTGACAAGTTTTAACTAGACCTGGTCAAAAATCCACTATCTCTTAAGTTACACTTACTCTTGTAGTTAAAAGAATGCAAACCAGACTAGAGTTCTGCATGTTTACTCTGTTGTTTTGTTTCTCCCTCCTCACAAAGTTTAGCTGACCTCTACACAGTTTTTTTCTAAATTTATTAGATTAGTTTCTCTTTAGCTCTACTAACTAAACAGGACATCTTTCATCTCGCCTGATACAACAGATTCATACTATGATAAAAATTTCCCACTCAACACATGTATTAGCCTGAGTTCTCCATAAAGATGGAACCAATAGATAGAAACAATATTATATATATTTATATATAAACTAGCCCTAATTTATATAACATATATAAATATATATATATATATTATATACACACAATTTATATTTGTATAAAGAGAGAAAGAAATGTATTTTAATATTATAAGGAACTGGTTCACAAATGATTATGGATGCTGGGAAGTCTCAACATCTGCAGTTGGCAAGAAGGAGAGTTGATGACATAGTTATGGTAAAAGACCAAAGGATGAGGACCAGGAGAGGCAGTGGTATAATTTCCAGAAGATAGATATCTTAGATCAAAGATGGGCAGAGAAAGCAACTTCTTCCCTTATCAGCTTCTTTGTTTTATTCAGGTTTTCAGTGAACTGAATGAAGCCCACCCACAATGGGGAGGCCAGTGTGCTTTACTGGGTAGGCCATTCCATATGTTAACAACATCCAGAAGCACTCTCACAGACAGGCCTAGAATAATGTCTAACCAGATATGTCTACACCCTGTGACCCAGTCAACTTGACACACAAAATTAGCCATCAGAACACATGACATGTGTTTCCATCTCTGTACATGTTGTCAAATTCACTTCCACATGAAATGGTGTTCCCTATTTTTTCTACTTATTTCAGGATCATACTTCCTTCAAGGTGAAACCTATGACTCCAGAGTTCATGAAAGTTTTCTCAACCACATTCAACCCCGATCGTTGTTTTTTCTGTTGAACTCTTGTAGCATTGATGTGTAGACACATAGAAAATACATGTAAAAATGGAAAAAACTACCATATAAGATGATATATGCTAAATCCTGAGTATGGATATTAGCTTAAATAATTACTAAGTGCATATTCTTCATACTGAATAATCCTGAGGACTGATCAGCAGTTCCAGGGGCTCTCACACCGTCAGAACTCACACTGTTCAGATTTCTTCTTCACCTCTCTCTGCAAGTAGGTTACGTTCCCTCAGACTGGCTTTTCTGAGAAGGAGATCTGACTTCCAAAAGCTCCTGAAGCTTCCAAAAGCTTCCATTACTCTCTTGTGTCCAAAGAGGAAACAAACTCTCACAACCCCAGCTTTGACACTTCATAGAAGGATTTTTCTTGGCTGACTGACTCACAGGTCTTACTCTAGACATAGCACTATGTTTGGGTTCAGAGACCTGCCCCCAAAATCACTGTAGCCAAGGATTTCATTAGGATGAGGCTCTCATTACAAATATATGGGGGTAGAAAGTAGGGAGAGGGAGGAGTAATGCTATTCCCAAAAGAAGAGACAAAATAATTAATGATAATGATCACTAAATTGCAATAATTATTTAGTGTATTAATTTCAAAATGTTCTCAAGTGGTCAATTTACTTGTTCCTTTGCCAACATTCAAAAATTATTTTTTTCTTCTCCATTAAGCAACCACAATCCAAATGTTTATTTGATTAAGAGCAATTCTGTCTTTGAGAACCATTAAAATCTCAATTTGCATTGTTTTCCAGTGTTCCAACAATCAGTGCTGGATTTGTAATGTGAATCAAATCTTTCTATATCCATTCATAGTACAGATTCATACATAATAGAAATTTGTCACTGAAAATAGAAGTTGTGAAAATAAATTCCTTCAGGAATGAATTTTATCAATAAGTGGAAAGACAAAAATAATAAGCAGCAAGAAAGACTACAGATTATTGAAAATCAAATTGCTTTATAAAGTCATATATCCCACAAGTACTTAAGAACATGACTTTAGTCAAAGCTTGAAGGTAGAGAACTTTATCTTGGACAAGAAACCTTCTGTCAAAGATGTACTTTTTCTGCAGAGAGGAAAAGGTGTTTATTTGATTCCATCTTCTGACCCTGGTAATATTACTAGTCTAGCACCGCAAGCTGTGCCATCAGGCATGCGTGCACACATGAGGCTGAAAAAAAAAAAATGTTGAACATAGCAGCCTAGTCAGATTAGAAATGTGAGACACATTCTCATTTTTACCTTTCCTCTTTACCTAAGGACCTGAAAGTTTGAGCATGTAAAATATGGCTATCTTTGCAGGAGAGCAATAATGGAAGGATTCATAGAAAAACAGTGTGATTAGGTGAAATGAGCCCAAGGTTTTGAGAGATTGACTCAGACCCTCTGGTACTACACCTCTCTGAGCTGTTGTTCCTCTTGTGTGAAATAAGGATGAAGCTAATAATAACCAACTTACAGGATTATTATAAAATATTTAAAAAGCTTTTTAAGCTGCAAAGTGCAAAATTTTCCAAGAGTAATGGATTGAATGCATATTGATAGATAAATCTTCTCCCTATCGGACTTCAGAAATACAAGCTGCCATTTTTTTCCGTTAATAAGTGATAAGGGTATTCTGAGCAAATTAATGAGTTAATGAGACCCTGGGAGACTATTTAAAGAGATTATTAATAGACTATTAAATAAACTATTTAATTTATTTAAAGAAATAAATTTATCATTTTTTGGAATGATAAATTAACTATTTCAAATGACTCATTCCTTTATGATAACTGGTCAAATCAGGCTCTACCATCCTAAGTGAAAAGTTAACTGCATTAGCAAATTCTAGCTACTGAATATAACTGCAAGTACTAAAAGTAAATTTCAAATATATATATAGTAATATAATTATTGTGGTCATGTTTTTTAAAAGTCTATATCTTATACATAAAGTGTTAGTTGCTCAGTCACGTCTGACTCTTTGTGACCCCATGGATTGTCTCCTACCAAGACCCTCTGTCTGTGTAATTCTCCAGGCAACAATACTGGAGTGGGTTGCCATTTCCTTCTCCTGGGGATCTTCCCAAGCAAAGGATCAAACCCAGCTCTCCTCTATTATAGGCATATTCTTTCTGTCTGAGCCACCAGGAAAGCTATAAAGAAATATTTATAATAAATAATATACAGTCTAGGTTTTACATAGAAATATGAGGACGGTATGAATGAGGGAGAGTATGAATGAAAGAAGCTTGGCCATGAGTTGATAATCATTGATGTATATGGATTCATTCTCTGCACATTTAGATGTTTTAAAATGTCTATACATTTTAAAAATGTAATTAACATTCAAGGATCACATTTCTTCAAATTTGAAATGGCTAAGTATATACATGTATGTATTATTTTGTGTTATATGAATGATTTTAGCAAATTTTTATAGGTACCACTTTCTCAGGAAATTGACATCATAGATAAGCTGAAATACCTGCCAATAATCTTACTGTGAATTATAAATACACACACACTCACACACACGCATGTATTTTCTTAAAGAAAGGAGAGAGAGAGTAGAAATCATTAAACAAGAAGCCTTTATGACATTCCGGGCCTTAGTTCCCCCAGCATTTGGTAATTTGATGGAACACATTTACTTTGGACTCAAGAAAGACTTCTGCTAGGGTAGCTAACTCCTTTCTCTAAGCTGGCCTTCCAAACACTACACACTGTGTATACGAGGAAAAGTAGAAAGGTGTGTCCTTACTAGTCCAGTAGAACTACCACCCATCCTCTCGGCCACCTGGGACATTTCTTCTTCTTTTAATATTTATTTTCATTTATTTGTCTGTGCTGGATCTTAGTTGCAGCACACAGGATCTTCACTCTGTTGTGGCATGCGGGTTCTTTAGTTGCAGCAAAAGAGCTCTTAGTTNACTGCCACCCATCCTCTCTGCCACCTGGGACATTTCTTCTTCTTTTATTTTCATTTATTTGTCTGTGCTGGATCTTAGTTGCAGCACACAGGATCTTCATTCTGTTGTGGCATGCGGGTTCTTTAGTTGCAGCAAGAGAGCTCTTAGTTGTAGCATGAGGGATCTAGTTCCCAGATCAGGGAACAAACCCAGGCTCCCTGCACTGGGAGCCTGCAGACACATTTCTTCTTACTTTCCGTATTTTTTCCTCTCCTACAATCTACTTCAACATACGAAAATATCCTGGACTGCAGCTCTGTCATGTGTGATATTCCTACTTTTGAGACAATTTCATGCAGCAAATGTGTGGAACACCCACGGCAGTTCAGACACTGAGTCAAATGCGGAGGTAACAATGAAACACAAGAGGGACAGATACCATCCCTACCCTCAAAGAGTGCATTCCCTCAGGAAATGTCAATTTTAAAGTACCGTTTTAAGAAGGTAACATGCAGGGAGCTATGCCAAAATCAAAGCCCTGGCCCGTGTTGGACTACCAGGATTCAGTTGGGCCCAATTTATCCCATGACAAACCTCCTGATTTTGTACACTTAGTAAACAGTTTTAGTTGTGACATATCAAACTTAAAGTTGCACTATTTCTGATAAAGGAAACTTTTCAAATTACTCGGTGATCGAGTTTTTAATTTCATTTGGTGATTAAAATATAATGCAGTTTTTGAGTATGTAGCAGCAAGAACTGATACTGTAGAAGACTGGTGTTTCTGGATATTGTATTCTGTGAGTCTGAGATTCTTTCCAAAGCATGCTACTTACACCTTTCAGGAAACTGTTGACTCCGTCTAGCCTAGCCTTATCCTTCTAGGTTGGACTCTACACCTGTGATTGCATAATGCCTATATATGGTCTCCCAGTGTATTTACTATATAATTGTGTTCATCTGAACTTTCAGAAGTTCAAGGAAGTTACACTAGAATAAGAATGGCTGAATATCAGTGATCAAAAGATGTCACACTGACTTAGTCTCTTTTTATCTGTTACTGACAGTTCCCTCTCCCTCTGTTGTTCTCATTCTTAAGCTTGCCCTTTCTACACGGGAGGCTACTAGTTGTCCCCAATTTGAAATCCAAAAAGAAAAGACATCTTGTCTCTCTCGGTATTCACACATCAAATTTATGAAAAGGCCCTGACTGGAATTGTTTGACACATGTGTGTTTTGACTTGGAACCAGTCTTCACTGTTTACTTCACTTCATGAAGTAAACATGGAGTGATGGAGTTGTTTCTTAGAGGCACACTCTCTATGCAGACAAAAGTACAAGTATTTTATGAATATTTGATTGTGTCCATCTCCTCTAATGGACTACATGCTGGAATAAAGGCTGTGTCTTATTAATCTCTACATACTCAGTATTACCCCAGGAGGTATTCAATAAATGCTGATGGAATAGATTAGTGTAAAAGAATGTGAATAACCATCTAGGAAGAGAAGTGGACAGACTGTTGAAATAAATTCTGAAGTACATCTGAGTGTTTAAGTGCCAGGGTTGCCAAGGCCAAACAATGTGTGGAGGATCAAAGTGTTAAGAGTAAGTAGCTCTTAACCTTTAAATCACTTTGAAAATGTCTCTAAGAGGATATATTGCCTTATTACTCAGTTGACATTAGTCACAGAGAGGCTTCATTTAAATTTGTCTGTCTTTTTAATAACAGGTAAGAATGCTCATGGGATGATTAAAACTGTACCACATACCCTTAGTTTTGTACTAACTCTGCCACTGAATTACTGAAAGTTCTAGTCTGGGATGCATTAAAGACTTGGAGCCCAAGGTGCCAGCTGCAATACCAGAAGACTTGCTGACCTCGACTTAATTTTCAGGAACTTTGATGATGCAAATGTTCAAAGACAGAAAACTCCATGCCATTTTTATTATACTCTGATGTTAAGTATTTACATAATTGTTATTTTTTCGTAAATGATGAAGTAGAGTCTGGATGAATGTATCATATTATGTTGGGAGCAGTGGTGATAGTTCAAAGTGGTCCAGCAATTATAGCCAGAACCACATCAAAACAGACCAAGGAAAACAGAGTTTTAAGAAAGAATGTAATTAAATCACCAAGTACTCAGAGAGGTTGAGGAGGCTGGAACAGCACATCAGAGAATTGTCTGTTACTGGGGACCTTTAAGATGTCAGGGCAGTTGAGAAAGGAGCAAGTCAGATGATAAGAGAGAGGTTATTGAAACAAAGTAGCCTGGGGTAGCTTTTTCAAGATATCTAGTAAAAGAAGCTGCAAGACAGGAAATGGGGTTTTGCTTATTTGTTTTCATTTGCTTCTTTAAATAAGGAAGAGTTGGTAGTATTTGCAGGTAGAAGGACCCAGTCAAGAGACAGTTATTTCAGGAAAAAGGAGGTATTTCATGGAGGAAGATCCTGAAGAAGATGAAGGGTGATACACAGCTGAACAGGTTACTGTAGGTAAGGGAGAAAAGTCAAAGGCCTGAGGAATGTACTTCTTTTGCAATTATATCGTTGTTATTTTAAAAAGATGCAATAGTCGGATAATTTCAATACCCAAATAATTCAGTCAACACTAAACAATCATTTTTCACATTTACTTTCTTGTTTTTAAAAAAGGCCGAGATTATAACAGAAAAAATCAATAATNATATCGTTGTTATTTTAAAAAGATGCAATAGTCGGATAATTTCAATACCCAAATAATTCAGTCAACACTAAACAATCATTTTTCACATTTACTTTCTTGTTTTTAAAAAAGGCCGAGATTATAACAGAAAAAATCAATAATAAAAACAGTTCCTCTACTTCAGTTCAGTCGCTGTTGTGTATGACTCTTTACGATCCCATGAACTGCAACGTCAGGCTTCCCTGTCCATCACCAACTCCCAGAACTTAGACTCCTGTACATTGANAGATGGGGTGGGAAGGGAGGTGGGAGGGGGCTTCAGCATTGGGAGATCGTGTACACCTGTGGCTGATTCATGTCAATGTATGGCAAAACCAATACAGTACTGTAAAATAGAATAAAGTATTAAATTTAAAAAAAAATCCAACTATTTTGATAACATTAGAGACTACCTTTCTTCTGTACCTTTAAAGTTTAAATGAAAAAAAATATAAGGGATAATTTGCCTTATATAACCTCTTTGGAATAAATTCATTTAAAATTTGAAAAATAAATAAATAAAATAAAATTGTATATTCAAAAAAATATAAAAAAAATTTTTTAAAAGACACTTGCTCCTTGGAGGAAAAGTTATGACCAACCTAGACAGCATATTAAAAGGCAGAAATATCACTTTGTCTACAAAGGTCCATATAGTCAAAGCTATGGCTTTCCCAGAAGTCATGTATGGATGTGAGAGTTGGACATAAAGAAAGCTGAGCACCGAAGAATTAACTTTGGTGATGGAGAGGACTTTTGAGAGGCCCTTGGACAGCAAGGGAATCAAATCCATCAATCCTAAAGGAAATCAATCCTCAATATTCATTGGAAGAACTGATGCTGAAGTTGAAGCTCCAACACTTTGGCTACCTGATGCAAAGAGCCAACTCACCGGAAAAGACCCTGATGCTGGGAAAAATTGAAGGCAAGAGGAGAAGGGGATGATGTAAGATGGCATCACAAACTCAATGGACTGAGTTTGAGCAAACTCTGGGAAATGAAGAAAGACAAGGCAGCCTGGTGTGCTGCAGTCCATGGGATTACAAAGACTCAAACATGACTTAGCAACTGAACAACAACAAATAGTTGCTTTACAATGTTATATTAATTTCTGCTGTACAACAAAGTGAATCAGCTATATGGACACGTATACTCCTCCCTCTAAACCTCCCTCCCACCCCACTCCATCCCACCACTCTTACGTCATCACAGACCACTGAGCTCCATTGCTATAGAGTCACTTCCCACTTGTTATCTGTATTATACGTGGCAGTGTATATATGCCAATGCTACTCTCCCAATTCATCCCACCTCCCGTTCCCTTCCTGTGTTCACATGTCCATTCTCTGTATGTGTGTTTCTATTCCTGCCCTGCAAATAGGGTAATCTGCGCCATTTTTCTAGATTTCATACATATACAGTAATATACAATATATGTTTTTCTCTTTCTGACTTACTTCACTCAGTATGACAGATTCTAGGTCCATCTACTTCATTACAAATGTCCCGATTTCATTCCTTTTTATGGTTGAGTAATATACCATTGTATTATGTACTACATCGTTTTTATCCATTCATCTGTCAACTGACATTTAGGCTGTTTCTATGTCCTGGCTGTTGTAAATAGTGCTGCAATGACCAGACAGCTATGAGTAAAAGAATGAAATTAGAACACTTCTTAACATCATACACAAATTCAAACTCAAACAGATTAAAAACCTAAATGTGTCAGGCCAAACACTATAAAACTCTTAGAGGAAAATATAGGCAGAACACCCATTGACATAAATTGCAGCAAGATCCTTTTTGACCCACCTCTTACAGTAAAGAAAATAAAAACAAAAATAATTAAATGGGACCTAATTAAACTTAAAAACTTTTACACAGCAAAGAAAACCATAAATAAGACAAAAAACATCCCTCAGAATGGGACAAAATATTTGCAAATGAATCAACTGACAAAGGATTAATCTCCAAAATATACAAGCAGCTCATGCAACTTAACACCAAAAAGCAAACAATCCAATCAAAAAATAGGCAGAACACCTAAACAGACATTTCTTCAAAGAAGACATGCAGATGGTGAATGAGCACATAAGATGCTCAATTTTGCTCATTATTAGAGAAATGCAAATCAAAACTACAATAAGATATCATTTCACACCAGTCAAAATGGCCACATCAAAAAATCTACAAACAATAAATCCTGGAGAGGATGTGAAGAAAAGGGAACACTCTTGCACTGTTGATGAGAATGTAAATTAATACAGCCACTATGGAGAACAGTATGGAGGTAAAAAACTAAAAACAGGACTACTATATGACCCAACAATCCTGCTACTGTATGTATACCTTGAGAAAACCATAATTACAGTTCTTCAGTTCACTTCAGCNAACAGTATGGAGGTAAAAAACTAAAAACAGGACTACTATATGACCCAACAATCCTGCTACTGTATGTATACCTTGAGAAAACCATAATTACAGTTCTTCAGTTCACTTCAGCTCAGTTGCTCAGTTGTGTCCGACTCTTTGCAACCCCATGAACCGCAGCACGCCAGGCCTCCCTGTCCATCACCAACTCCCGGAGTTCACTCAGACTTATGTCTATCGAGTCGGTGATGCCATCCAGCCATCTCATCCTCGGTCGTCCCCTTCTCCTCCTGCCTCCAATCCTTCCCAGCATCAGAGTCTTTTTCCAATGAGTCAACTCTTCGCATGAGGTGGCCACAGTACTGGAGTTTCAGCTTTAGCATCATTCCTTCCAAAGAAATCCCAGGGTTGATCTTCAGAATGGACTGGTTGGATCTCCTTGCAGTCCAAGGGACTCTCAAGAGTCTTCTCCAACACCACAGTTCAAAAGCATCAGTTCTTGGGTGCTCAGCTTTCTTCACAGTCCCACTCTCACATCCATAAACTTTTTTTTTGTCCACACTGCCCACCGTGCATGATCTTAGTTCTCTGACCAGGGATCAAACCTGTAACCCCTGCAGTGGAAGTGCAGAGTCTCAACCTCTGGACCACCAGGGAGATCCTCTAGCTCTTTTCTTATTTGCAGGTTCATGCATTATTTTTTGGTTGACACTAGGCAGAACAAAAACCAAGGGGTACAGTGACTTGGAGCACCAGGGAACAAAAGTATATAGAAGAATTCTTAATTAAAAATGGGAAAGATAAGGAAATGTCCATGTTTCCAATGGTAGTTAATCACTAACCTGAATTACTATTGCCACCCTAAGAACTGAGATGAGAGAAAAGAGGGACCAACTCTATTGTATATCTCCTCCTGATCCTATAACCATGATCCTATTACCAGTAGGCTTCTCTAAATCTCAATTTTCTTATCTAGAAAATATAGATAATAATTTCTACTTCATAGGTACATAGTGGGATTAAAGATTAAAGGTACTCATACATAAAAAGGGTTTAGCAGAGAATTTATTACATGATAATCATTCGACAAAAGTTACCTAGGAAGCCATGCCTAATCATACACATTTCATTTGGAACTGAGCCTTTAGACCTTTAAGTGTGGTGGTGGTGGTGTAGTCCCTAAGTCGTGTCTGACTCTTGCGACCCCATGGACTGGAGCCTGCCAGGCTTCTCTGACTGCGGGATTCTCCAAGCAAGAATACTGGAGTGGATGGCTGTTACCTTCTACAGACCTTTAAGTATAAAGAGTAGTTGAAGACCTGGGAATAGCTGTTGATCGGACAATTAAAATAGTGAAGCATCTGACAAGAAGCGGTAGACCAGTGCTCACAGATCAAGTGAAGTACTTAACACTCCCCTCTGTTTCATTTATTTGTTCATTCACACAGCCTAGATCAGAGCCATCCTTCTCCTGTTTAAACCTGATACACATGATTTTGGAGCTGGAAGAGACTCTAAGGGTAACTCAATGCAACCTCACATTTCACAGATGAGAAACCAAAACAGACAGAAAGCAAGGAACCCTGGCCTGAAGAACTGGGTGCAAGTCTTTTGCACACAAGCACTCTCTGAGCAAGCAAAACTAGACTAAGCACAAAGGAAAAGAAAAAACTCCTCTTGAGGTGACAATTTCACTTAGCAAAGTAGAACTTAGTGTTGTCGAACCGAAATTTTTTACATGTACAGCAAATAGTGGACCTGAAAGTATAGACTAGTATAATCCTCAAAGAAAGAAGGTAATTTCAAACAGAAGGTAGTCCTACAAAAGGAAGGTATTGGGTCACAGTTAACCATCTATGTTGCAAATACAAAAGATGCACAGATGTATCTTGCCAAGTAACAAATGCCAAAGGACAGACACAAGAAGCTATTGTTCTTTTGGAAATTCACCAAAAACTCACTTTCAGAGAAGTAGTTCAAACAGGAGAAAATGCCAAAGTGGTTTGCCAAGTTAGCAATACATTTGCACATGCTGTCAGCTGGTTGTATCGTGATGAGGAAGTCACCACTATTCTCCCACTAATTCCAGGGTGAAATGAAGCTGAAACTCCATTATCGTACTCCTTTCCTTGGTCCTGAAGCTTTGAACAGCCTTTCTAACTGCTCTGTGCCTAATTCAGATTCTTCATCTGTAAACAATAAATTATTATATACATTTACAAAAAAATCACTTCACTTGTGACTGACTCTTTGCAACTCCATGCACTGTAGCCCATCAGGCTCCTCAGTCCATGAGATTTCCAGGGCAAGGATATGAAAGTGGGTTGCAACATCCTTTTCCAGGGTATCTTCCCCATCCAAGGATCAAACCCAGGACTCCTGCATTGCAGGTAGATTTTTACCACTGAGACAGCAGGGAAGCATCTATTTTTTAAAAAACATGAGAAAATTATGAAAACAAAATCACAATGTAGACTAGTGAGTTCAGGGTTTTCCAACAAATTATGAAGCAAGTGGATGTGAGAATTGGACCATAAAGAAGGCTGAGCACCAAAGAACTGATGCTTTTGAACTATGGTGTTGGAGAGGACTCTTGAGAGGCTCCTGAACTGCAAGGATATCCAACCAGTCATTCTTAAAGGAAATCAACCCTAAATATTCATTGGAAGTACTGATACTGAATTGGAGCTGAAGTTCCAATACTTTGGCCACCTGATGCGAAAAACTGACTTATTGGAAAAATTATCCCAATGCTGGGAAAGATTGAGAGCAGGAGAAGGTGGAGCAGACAATGAGATGGTTGGATGGCACTGTTGACTCAAAGGATGTGAGTTTGAGCAGACTCCAGGAAATGGCAATCCACTCCAGTATTCTTGCCTGGAGAATCCCATGGACAGAGAAGCCTAGTAGGTTACAGTCCATGGGACCGCAAAGAGTCGGACATGACTGAGCGACTTCACCTCACCTCACCAGAGACAGTGAAGGAAGCCTGGTGTGCTGCAGCCCTTGTGGTGAGGACCAATGAACAAAATTTTAAAAAGCTCTGGGGTACACGTGTCTCTTTCAATTCTGGTTTCCTCAGTGCATATGCGATGTATGGCAAAACCAATACAATATTGTAAAGTAATTAGTCTCCAATTAAAATAAATAAATTTATATTAAAAGAAAAAAAAAGCCCTGGGTCAGCTTGCTGCTGCCCCCTCATGGTGTTAGCTGGAAAACCATGAGCAAATTCCTCCAATGTACTAGTCCGGTTTGAGCCTCTGGGTTTTTTTACAGTTTATAACTTCTATTTAGGAAAAGTCTCTTACTGAGTGCTCAGTCTCTCAGACGTATTGGACTCTTTGCAACCCCATAGACTGTAGCCCACCAGGCTCATCTGTCTACGGAATTTCCCAGGCAAGAATACTGGAGTGGGTTGCCAGTTCCTGCTCCAGAGAATCTTCCTCACCCAGGGATTAAATCCACCTCTCTTGTGTCTCCTACACTGGCAGGCGAATTCTTGACCATTGCACCCCCTGGGAAGCCCCATCTCTTATTTAAAAACACAGTAAAAAGAAATTGAAATATTTAGATACTAGGATTGTAAGCTCAACATTCAGAGAACTAAGATCATGGCATCTGGTCCCATCACTTCATGGCAAATAGATGGGGAAACAGTGGAAACAGTGGCTGACTTTATTTTGCGGGGCTCCAAAATCACTTCAGATGGTGACTGCAGCCATGAAATTAAAAGAAGGTTACTCCTTAGAAGGAAAGTTATGACCAACCTAGATAGTATATTCAAAAGGAAAGACATTACTTTGCCAACAAAGGTCTGTCTAGTCAAGGCTATAGTTTTTCCAGTGGTCATATATGGATGTGAGAGTTGGACTATAAAGAAAGCTGAGCACCAAAGAATTGATGCTTTTGAACTGTGGTGTTGGAGAAGACTCTTGAGCGTCCCTTGGACTACAAGGAGATCCAACCAGTTCATCCTAAGGGAGATCAGTCCTGGGTGTTCATTGGAAGGACTGGTATTGAAGCTGAAACTCCTATACTTTAGCCACTTGACTCATTTGAAAAGACCCTGATACTGGGAAAGATTGAGGGCAGGAAGAGAAGGGGACGACAGAGGATGAGATGGCTGGATGGCATCACTGACTCAATGGACATGGGTTTGGGTGGACTCTGGCAGTTGGTGATGGACAGGGAGGCCTGGCATGCTCCGATTCATGGGTTGCAAAGAGTTGGACATGACTGAGCAACTGAATGGAACAGAATTGAACTGAAGATTGTATTTATCTGAACTACGAACATATTAATAGATTGCTGATCATAGATTCTCATTATAGTCAGGTGTTTTTATATTTGCTCTTTGAATGAAATATAAAACCATATGAAAAATATCTGTACATTAAGCTTCATCAGAACTGGAAAAACACATACAGTGTTTTCATGGAGTAAAGCTGCCAAATTGTATCTGCTTAATCCTTCTGAGGGAAGAATATTGAGGTAACATAATCAGGAAAGAAGTCTAAAAAGAACACAGATATGGGGCGGGAGGTGGGAGGGAGTTTCAGGATTGGGAGCTCGTGTACACCTGTGGCTGATTCATGTCAATGTATGGCAAAACCAATACAGTATTGTAAAGTAGAATAAAGTAAAAATAAAATTTAAAAAAAAGAAAAAATAAAAAGAACACAGAGAAAAGAAGGCAGAATGTAATTGTTATAGAAGACACATAATTGCCCTAGAAGACTGATAGGAACTGTGGGATAGAGGATTTAGATACTCTGGAACTTCATGTCTAATTCTGGACTTTCTTATTGCTTCAAAATTTAAAATAAACATCTGTAAAGTTGCGGATATTGCCCAACTAGACTCTACCCACTGTAGTGTAGACAAACAGAAATGACTGTGCTCCTTCTTCCACAGAGATTTTATTAATAATTCACTCACTCATTTTTTTAATTCACTCACTCATTTTTTTAATTCACTCACTCAAGAAGCATTTAATGACCACCTATTGTGTTCTATGGGCTTCCTTGTTGGCTCAGTGGTAAAGAATCTGCCTGTCAATGTAAGAGACGTGGGTTCAATCCCTGGGTTGGGAAAATCCCCTGGAGATGTAAACAGAAACCCACTCCAATATTCTTGAGTAGGAAATCACATGCACAGCAAAGCCTGCTGGGCTACAGCCTATGGGATCACAAAAGGGTCAGACATGACTTAACAGCTAAAGAACACTGTGTGCTATGGTCAAGAAACAGAGATAAATAAGGTGTGACTCCTAACCTCAAAGAGCTCTGATCTGATGAGAAAAATAAATGAGTCCAGAAGCAGCTAGACATTTTTGAGTTTGGATAAAGAATTATNGGCACTGAAACATGTATACTATCATATAAGAAATGAAGCACGAGTCTATGTTCAATACAGGATACAGGATGCTTGGGGCTGGTATATAGGATGAGTCGGGGAGATGGGGTGGGAAGGGAGGTGGGAGGGGGCTTCAGCATTGGGAGATCGTGTACACCTGTGGCTGATTCATGTCAATGTATGGCAAAACCAATACAGTACTGTAAAATAGAATAAAGTATTAAATTTAAAAAAAAATCCAACTATTTTGATAACATTAGAGACTACCTTTCTTCTGTACCTTTAAAGTTTAAATGAAAAAAAATATAAGGGATAATTTGCCTTATATAACCTCTTTGGAATAAATTCATTTAAAATTTGAAAAATAAATAAATAAAATAAAATTGTATATTCAAAAAAATATAAAAAAAATTTTTTAAAAGACACTTGCTCCTTGGAGGAAAAGTTATGACCAACCTAGACAGCATATTAAAAGGCAGAAATATCACTTTGTCTACAAAGGTCCATATAGTCAAAGCTATGGCTTTCCCAGAAGTCATGTATGGATGTGAGAGTTGGACATAAAGAAAGCTGAGCACCGAAGAATTAACTTTGGTGATGGAGAGGACTTTTGAGAGGCCCTTGGACAGCAAGGGAATCAAATCCATCAATCCTAAAGGAAATCAATCCTCAATATTCATTGGAAGAACTGATGCTGAAGTTGAAGCTCCAACACTTTGGCTACCTGATGCAAAGAGCCAACTCACCGGAAAAGACCCTGATGCTGGGAAAAATTGAAGGCAAGAGGAGAAGGGGATGATGTAAGATGGCATCACAAACTCAATGGACTGAGTTTGAGCAAACTCTGGGAAATGAAGAAAGACAAGGCAGCCTGGTGTGCTGCAGTCCATGGGATTACAAAGACTCAAACATGACTTAGCAACTGAACAACAACAAATAGTTGCTTTACAATGTTATATTAATTTCTGCTGTACAACAAAGTGAATCAGCTATATGGACACGTATACTCCTCCCTCTAAACCTCCCTCCCACCCCACTCCATCCCACCACTCTTACGTCATCACAGACCACTGAGCTCCATTGCTATAGAGTCACTTCCCACTTGTTATCTGTATTATACGTGGCAGTGTATATATGCCAATGCTACTCTCCCAATTCATCCCACCTCCCGTTCCCTTCCTGTGTTCACATGTCCATTCTCTGTATGTGTGTTTCTATTCCTGCCCTGCAAATAGGGTAATCTGCGCCATTTTTCTAGATTTCATACATATACAGTAATATACAATATATGTTTTTCTCTTTCTGACTTACTTCACTCAGTATGACAGATTCTAGGTCCATCTACTTCATTACAAATGTCCCGATTTCATTCCTTTTTATGGTTGAGTAATATACCATTGTATTATGTACTACATCGTTTTTATCCATTCATCTGTCAACTGACATTTAGGCTGTTTCTATGTCCTGGCTGTTGTAAATAGTGCTGCAATGACCAGACAGCTATGAGTAAAAGAATGAAATTAGAACACTTCTTAACATCATACACAAATTCAAACTCAAACAGATTAAAAACCTAAATGTGTCAGGCCAAACACTATAAAACTCTTAGAGGAAAATATAGGCAGAACACCCATTGACATAAATTGCAGCAAGATCCTTTTTGACCCACCTCTTACAGTAAAGAAAATAAAAACAAAAATAATTAAATGGGACCTAATTAAACTTAAAAACTTTTACACAGCAAAGAAAACCATAAATAAGACAAAAAACATCCCTCAGAATGGGACAAAATATTTGCAAATGAATCAACTGACAAAGGATTAATCTCCAAAATATACAAGCAGCTCATGCAACTTAACACCAAAAAGCAAACAATCCAATCAAAAAATAGGCAGAACACCTAAACAGACATTTCTTCAAAGAAGACATGCAGATGGTGAATGAGCACATAAGATGCTCAATTTTGCTCATTATTAGAGAAATGCAAATCAAAACTACAATAAGATATCATTTCACACCAGTCAAAATGGCCACATCAAAAAATCTACAAACAATAAATCCTGGAGAGGATGTGAAGAAAAGGGAACACTCTTGCACTGTTGATGAGAATGTAAATTAATACAGCCACTATGGAGAACAGTATGGAGGTAAAAAACTAAAAACAGGACTACTATATGACCCAACAATCCTGCTACTGTATGTATACCTTGAGAAAACCATAATTACAGTTCTTCAGTTCACTTCAGCTCAGTTGCTCAGTTGTGTCCGACTCTTTGCAACCCCATGAACCGCAGCACGCCAGGCCTCCCTGTCCATCACCAACTCCCGGAGTTCACTCAGACTTATGTCTATCGAGTCGGTGATGCCATCCAGCCATCTCATCCTCGGTCGTCCCCTTCTCCTCCTGCCTCCAATCCTTCCCAGCATCAGAGTCTTTTTCCAATGAGTCAACTCTTCGCATGAGGTGGCCACAGTACTGGAGTTTCAGCTTTAGCATCATTCCTTCCAAAGAAATCCCAGGGTTGATCTTCAGAATGGACTGGTTGGATCTCCTTGCAGTCCAAGGGACTCTCAAGAGTCTTCTCCAACACCACAGTTCAAAAGCATCAGTTCTTGGGTGCTCAGCTTTCTTCACAGTCCCACTCTCACATCCATAAACTTTTTTTTTGTCCACACTGCCCACCGTGCATGATCTTAGTTCTCTGACCAGGGATCAAACCTGTAACCCCTGCAGTGGAAGTGCAGAGTCTCAACCTCTGGACCACCAGGGAGATCCTCTAGCTCTTTTCTTATTTGCAGGTTCATGCATTATTTTTTGGTTGACACTAGGCAGAACAAAAACCAAGGGGTACAGTGACTTGGAGCACCAGGGAACAAAAGTATATAGAAGAATTCTTAATTAAAAATGGGAAAGATAAGGAAATGTCCATGTTTCCAATGGTAGTTAATCACTAACCTGAATTACTATTGCCACCCTAAGAACTGAGATGAGAGAAAAGAGGGACCAACTCTATTGTATATCTCCTCCTGATCCTATAACCATGATCCTATTACCAGTAGGCTTCTCTAAATCTCAATTTTCTTATCTAGAAAATATAGATAATAATTTCTACTTCATAGGTACATAGTGGGATTAAAGATTAAAGGTACTCATACATAAAAAGGGTTTAGCAGAGAATTTATTACATGATAATCATTCGACAAAAGTTACCTAGGAAGCCATGCCTAATCATACACATTTCATTTGGAACTGAGCCTTTAGACCTTTAAGTGTGGTGGTGGTGGTGTAGTCCCTAAGTCGTGTCTGACTCTTGCGACCCCATGGACTGGAGCCTGCCAGGCTTCTCTGACTGCGGGATTCTCCAAGCAAGAATACTGGAGTGGATGGCTGTTACCTTCTACAGACCTTTAAGTATAAAGAGTAGTTGAAGACCTGGGAATAGCTGTTGATCGGACAATTAAAATAGTGAAGCATCTGACAAGAAGCGGTAGACCAGTGCTCACAGATCAAGTGAAGTACTTAACACTCCCCTCTGTTTCATTTATTTGTTCATTCACACAGCCTAGATCAGAGCCATCCTTCTCCTGTTTAAACCTGATACACATGATTTTGGAGCTGGAAGAGACTCTAAGGGTAACTCAATGCAACCTCACATTTCACAGATGAGAAACCAAAACAGACAGAAAGCAAGGAACCCTGGCCTGAAGAACTGGGTGCAAGTCTTTTGCACACAAGCACTCTCTGAGCAAGCAAAACTAGACTAAGCACAAAGGAAAAGAAAAAACTCCTCTTGAGGTGACAATTTCACTTAGCAAAGTAGAACTTAGTGTTGTCGAACCGAAATTTTTTACATGTACAGCAAATAGTGGACCTGAAAGTATAGACTAGTATAATCCTCAAAGAAAGAAGGTAATTTCAAACAGAAGGTAGTCCTACAAAAGGAAGGTATTGGGTCACAGTTAACCATCTATGTTGCAAATACAAAAGATGCACAGATGTATCTTGCCAAGTAACAAATGCCAAAGGACAGACACAAGAAGCTATTGTTCTTTTGGAAATTCACCAAAAACTCACTTTCAGAGAAGTAGTTCAAACAGGAGAAAATGCCAAAGTGGTTTGCCAAGTTAGCAATACATTTGCACATGCTGTCAGCTGGTTGTATCGTGATGAGGAAGTCACCACTATTCTCCCACTAATTCCAGGGTGAAATGAAGCTGAAACTCCATTATCGTACTCCTTTCCTTGGTCCTGAAGCTTTGAACAGCCTTTCTAACTGCTCTGTGCCTAATTCAGATTCTTCATCTGTAAACAATAAATTATTATATACATTTACAAAAAAATCACTTCACTTGTGACTGACTCTTTGCAACTCCATGCACTGTAGCCCATCAGGCTCCTCAGTCCATGAGATTTCCAGGGCAAGGATATGAAAGTGGGTTGCAACATCCTTTTCCAGGGTATCTTCCCCATCCAAGGATCAAACCCAGGACTCCTGCATTGCAGGTAGATTTTTACCACTGAGACAGCAGGGAAGCATCTATTTTTTAAAAAACATGAGAAAATTATGAAAACAAAATCACAATGTAGACTAGTGAGTTCAGGGTTTTCCAACAAATTATGAAGCAAGTGGATGTGAGAATTGGACCATAAAGAAGGCTGAGCACCAAAGAACTGATGCTTTTGAACTATGGTGTTGGAGAGGACTCTTGAGAGGCTCCTGAACTGCAAGGATATCCAACCAGTCATTCTTAAAGGAAATCAACCCTAAATATTCATTGGAAGTACTGATACTGAATTGGAGCTGAAGTTCCAATACTTTGGCCACCTGATGCGAAAAACTGACTTATTGGAAAAATTATCCCAATGCTGGGAAAGATTGAGAGCAGGAGAAGGTGGAGCAGACAATGAGATGGTTGGATGGCACTGTTGACTCAAAGGATGTGAGTTTGAGCAGACTCCAGGAAATGGCAATCCACTCCAGTATTCTTGCCTGGAGAATCCCATGGACAGAGAAGCCTAGTAGGTTACAGTCCATGGGACCGCAAAGAGTCGGACATGACTGAGCGACTTCACCTCACCTCACCAGAGACAGTGAAGGAAGCCTGGTGTGCTGCAGCCCTTGTGGTGAGGACCAATGAACAAAATTTTAAAAAGCTCTGGGGTACACGTGTCTCTTTCAATTCTGGTTTCCTCAGTGCATATGCGATGTATGGCAAAACCAATACAATATTGTAAAGTAATTAGTCTCCAATTAAAATAAATAAATTTATATTAAAAGAAAAAAAAAGCCCTGGGTCAGCTTGCTGCTGCCCCCTCATGGTGTTAGCTGGAAAACCATGAGCAAATTCCTCCAATGTACTAGTCCGGTTTGAGCCTCTGGGTTTTTTTACAGTTTATAACTTCTATTTAGGAAAAGTCTCTTACTGAGTGCTCAGTCTCTCAGACGTATTGGACTCTTTGCAACCCCATAGACTGTAGCCCACCAGGCTCATCTGTCTACGGAATTTCCCAGGCAAGAATACTGGAGTGGGTTGCCAGTTCCTGCTCCAGAGAATCTTCCTCACCCAGGGATTAAATCCACCTCTCTTGTGTCTCCTACACTGGCAGGCGAATTCTTGACCATTGCACCCCCTGGGAAGCCCCATCTCTTATTTAAAAACACAGTAAAAAGAAATTGAAATATTTAGATACTAGGATTGTAAGCTCAACATTCAGAGAACTAAGATCATGGCATCTGGTCCCATCACTTCATGGCAAATAGATGGGGAAACAGTGGAAACAGTGGCTGACTTTATTTTGCGGGGCTCCAAAATCACTTCAGATGGTGACTGCAGCCATGAAATTAAAAGAAGGTTACTCCTTAGAAGGAAAGTTATGACCAACCTAGATAGTATATTCAAAAGGAAAGACATTACTTTGCCAACAAAGGTCTGTCTAGTCAAGGCTATAGTTTTTCCAGTGGTCATATATGGATGTGAGAGTTGGACTATAAAGAAAGCTGAGCACCAAAGAATTGATGCTTTTGAACTGTGGTGTTGGAGAAGACTCTTGAGCGTCCCTTGGACTACAAGGAGATCCAACCAGTTCATCCTAAGGGAGATCAGTCCTGGGTGTTCATTGGAAGGACTGGTATTGAAGCTGAAACTCCTATACTTTAGCCACTTGACTCATTTGAAAAGACCCTGATACTGGGAAAGATTGAGGGCAGGAAGAGAAGGGGACGACAGAGGATGAGATGGCTGGATGGCATCACTGACTCAATGGACATGGGTTTGGGTGGACTCTGGCAGTTGGTGATGGACAGGGAGGCCTGGCATGCTCCGATTCATGGGTTGCAAAGAGTTGGACATGACTGAGCAACTGAATGGAACAGAATTGAACTGAAGATTGTATTTATCTGAACTACGAACATATTAATAGATTGCTGATCATAGA
The DNA here is from genome assembly GCA_006410735.1 of Raphicerus campestris. Taxonomy (NCBI): domain Eukaryota; kingdom Metazoa; phylum Chordata; class Mammalia; order Artiodactyla; family Bovidae; genus Raphicerus; species Raphicerus campestris. The sequence goes on along the minus strand of SJYW01029142.1, from coordinate 44,078 downwards.
TTCTCATTATAGTCAGGTGTTTTTATATTTGCTCTTTGAATGAAATATAAAACCATATGAAAAATATCTGTACATTAAGCTTCATCAGAACTGGAAAAACACATACAGTGTTTTCATGGAGTAAAGCTGCCAAATTGTATCTGCTTAATCCTTCTGAGGGAAGAATATTGAGGTAACATAATCAGGAAAGAAGTCTAAAAAGAACACAGATATGGGGCNAGTCTTTTTCCAATGAGTCAACTCTTCGCATGAGGTGGCCACAGTACTGGAGTTTCAGCTTTAGCATCATTCCTTCCAAAGAAATCCCAGGGTTGATCTTCAGAATGGACTGGTTGGATCTCCTTGCAGTCCAAGGGACTCTCAAGAGTCTTCTCCAACACCACAGTTCAAAAGCATCAGTTCTTGGGTGCTCAGCTTTCTTCACAGTCCCACTCTCACATCCATAAACTTTTTTTTTGTCCACACTGCCCACCGTGCATGATCTTAGTTCTCTGACCAGGGATCAAACCTGTAACCCCTGCAGTGGAAGTGCAGAGTCTCAACCTCTGGACCACCAGGGAGATCCTCTAGCTCTTTTCTTATTTGCAGGTTCATGCATTATTTTTTGGTTGACACTAGGCAGAACAAAAACCAAGGGGTACAGTGACTTGGAGCACCAGGGAACAAAAGTATATAGAAGAATTCTTAATTAAAAATGGGAAAGATAAGGAAATGTCCATGTTTCCAATGGTAGTTAATCACTAACCTGAATTACTATTGCCACCCTAAGAACTGAGATGAGAGAAAAGAGGGACCAACTCTATTGTATATCTCCTCCTGATCCTATAACCATGATCCTATTACCAGTAGGCTTCTCTAAATCTCAATTTTCTTATCTAGAAAATATAGATAATAATTTCTACTTCATAGGTACATAGTGGGATTAAAGATTAAAGGTACTCATACATAAAAAGGGTTTAGCAGAGAATTTATTACATGATAATCATTCGACAAAAGTTACCTAGGAAGCCATGCCTAATCATACACATTTCATTTGGAACTGAGCCTTTAGACCTTTAAGTGTGGTGGTGGTGGTGTAGTCCCTAAGTCGTGTCTGACTCTTGCGACCCCATGGACTGGAGCCTGCCAGGCTTCTCTGACTGCGGGATTCTCCAAGCAAGAATACTGGAGTGGATGGCTGTTACCTTCTACAGACCTTTAAGTATAAAGAGTAGTTGAAGACCTGGGAATAGCTGTTGATCGGACAATTAAAATAGTGAAGCATCTGACAAGAAGCGGTAGACCAGTGCTCACAGATCAAGTGAAGTACTTAACACTCCCCTCTGTTTCATTTATTTGTTCATTCACACAGCCTAGATCAGAGCCATCCTTCTCCTGTTTAAACCTGATACACATGATTTTGGAGCTGGAAGAGACTCTAAGGGTAACTCAATGCAACCTCACATTTCACAGATGAGAAACCAAAACAGACAGAAAGCAAGGAACCCTGGCCTGAAGAACTGGGTGCAAGTCTTTTGCACACAAGCACTCTCTGAGCAAGCAAAACTAGACTAAGCACAAAGGAAAAGAAAAAACTCCTCTTGAGGTGACAATTTCACTTAGCAAAGTAGAACTTAGTGTTGTCGAACCGAAATTTTTTACATGTACAGCAAATAGTGGACCTGAAAGTATAGACTAGTATAATCCTCAAAGAAAGAAGGTAATTTCAAACAGAAGGTAGTCCTACAAAAGGAAGGTATTGGGTCACAGTTAACCATCTATGTTGCAAATACAAAAGATGCACAGATGTATCTTGCCAAGTAACAAATGCCAAAGGACAGACACAAGAAGCTATTGTTCTTTTGGAAATTCACCAAAAACTCACTTTCAGAGAAGTAGTTCAAACAGGAGAAAATGCCAAAGTGGTTTGCCAAGTTAGCAATACATTTGCACATGCTGTCAGCTGGTTGTATCGTGATGAGGAAGTCACCACTATTCTCCCACTAATTCCAGGGTGAAATGAAGCTGAAACTCCATTATCGTACTCCTTTCCTTGGTCCTGAAGCTTTGAACAGCCTTTCTAACTGCTCTGTGCCTAATTCAGATTCTTCATCTGTAAACAATAAATTATTATATACATTTACAAAAAAATCACTTCACTTGTGACTGACTCTTTGCAACTCCATGCACTGTAGCCCATCAGGCTCCTCAGTCCATGAGATTTCCAGGGCAAGGATATGAAAGTGGGTTGCAACATCCTTTTCCAGGGTATCTTCCCCATCCAAGGATCAAACCCAGGACTCCTGCATTGCAGGTAGATTTTTACCACTGAGACAGCAGGGAAGCATCTATTTTTTAAAAAACATGAGAAAATTATGAAAACAAAATCACAATGTAGACTAGTGAGTTCAGGGTTTTCCAACAAATTATGAAGCAAGTGGATGTGAGAATTGGACCATAAAGAAGGCTGAGCACCAAAGAACTGATGCTTTTGAACTATGGTGTTGGAGAGGACTCTTGAGAGGCTCCTGAACTGCAAGGATATCCAACCAGTCATTCTTAAAGGAAATCAACCCTAAATATTCATTGGAAGTACTGATACTGAATTGGAGCTGAAGTTCCAATACTTTGGCCACCTGATGCGAAAAACTGACTTATTGGAAAAATTATCCCAATGCTGGGAAAGATTGAGAGCAGGAGAAGGTGGAGCAGACAATGAGATGGTTGGATGGCACTGTTGACTCAAAGGATGTGAGTTTGAGCAGACTCCAGGAAATGGCAATCCACTCCAGTATTCTTGCCTGGAGAATCCCATGGACAGAGAAGCCTAGTAGGTTACAGTCCATGGGACCGCAAAGAGTCGGACATGACTGAGCGACTTCACCTCACCTCACCAGAGACAGTGAAGGAAGCCTGGTGTGCTGCAGCCCTTGTGGTGAGGACCAATGAACAAAATTTTAAAAAGCTCTGGGGTACACGTGTCTCTTTCAATTCTGGTTTCCTCAGTGCATATGCGATGTATGGCAAAACCAATACAATATTGTAAAGTAATTAGTCTCCAATTAAAATAAATAAATTTATATTAAAAGAAAAAAAAAGCCCTGGGTCAGCTTGCTGCTGCCCCCTCATGGTGTTAGCTGGAAAACCATGAGCAAATTCCTCCAATGTACTAGTCCGGTTTGAGCCTCTGGGTTTTTTTACAGTTTATAACTTCTATTTAGGAAAAGTCTCTTACTGAGTGCTCAGTCTCTCAGACGTATTGGACTCTTTGCAACCCCATAGACTGTAGCCCACCAGGCTCATCTGTCTACGGAATTTCCCAGGCAAGAATACTGGAGTGGGTTGCCAGTTCCTGCTCCAGAGAATCTTCCTCACCCAGGGATTAAATCCACCTCTCTTGTGTCTCCTACACTGGCAGGCGAATTCTTGACCATTGCACCCCCTGGGAAGCCCCATCTCTTATTTAAAAACACAGTAAAAAGAAATTGAAATATTTAGATACTAGGATTGTAAGCTCAACATTCAGAGAACTAAGATCATGGCATCTGGTCCCATCACTTCATGGCAAATAGATGGGGAAACAGTGGAAACAGTGGCTGACTTTATTTTGCGGGGCTCCAAAATCACTTCAGATGGTGACTGCAGCCATGAAATTAAAAGAAGGTTACTCCTTAGAAGGAAAGTTATGACCAACCTAGATAGTATATTCAAAAGGAAAGACATTACTTTGCCAACAAAGGTCTGTCTAGTCAAGGCTATAGTTTTTCCAGTGGTCATATATGGATGTGAGAGTTGGACTATAAAGAAAGCTGAGCACCAAAGAATTGATGCTTTTGAACTGTGGTGTTGGAGAAGACTCTTGAGCGTCCCTTGGACTACAAGGAGATCCAACCAGTTCATCCTAAGGGAGATCAGTCCTGGGTGTTCATTGGAAGGACTGGTATTGAAGCTGAAACTCCTATACTTTAGCCACTTGACTCATTTGAAAAGACCCTGATACTGGGAAAGATTGAGGGCAGGAAGAGAAGGGGACGACAGAGGATGAGATGGCTGGATGGCATCACTGACTCAATGGACATGGGTTTGGGTGGACTCTGGCAGTTGGTGATGGACAGGGAGGCCTGGCATGCTCCGATTCATGGGTTGCAAAGAGTTGGACATGACTGAGCAACTGAATGGAACAGAATTGAACTGAAGATTGTATTTATCTGAACTACGAACATATTAATAGATTGCTGATCATAGATTCTCATTATAGTCAGGTGTTTTTATATTTGCTCTTTGAATGAAATATAAAACCATATGAAAAATATCTGTACATTAAGCTTCATCAGAACTGGAAAAACACATACAGTGTTTTCATGGAGTAAAGCTGCCAAATTGTATCTGCTTAATCCTTCTGAGGGAAGAATATTGAGGTAACATAATCAGGAAAGAAGTCTAAAAAGAACACAGATATGGGGCGGGAGGTGGGAGGGAGTTTCAGGATTGGGAGCTCGTGTACACCTGTGGCTGATTCATGTCAATGTATGGCAAAACCAATACAGTATTGTAAAGTAGAATAAAGTAAAAATAAAATTTAAAAAAAAGAAAAAATAAAAAGAACACAGAGAAAAGAAGGCAGAATGTAATTGTTATAGAAGACACATAATTGCCCTAGAAGACTGATAGGAACTGTGGGATAGAGGATTTAGATACTCTGGAACTTCATGTCTAATTCTGGACTTTCTTATTGCTTCAAAATTTAAAATAAACATCTGTAAAGTTGCGGATATTGCCCAACTAGACTCTACCCACTGTAGTGTAGACAAACAGAAATGACTGTGCTCCTTCTTCCACAGAGATTTTATTAATAATTCACTCACTCATTTTTTTAATTCACTCACTCATTTTTTTAATTCACTCACTCAAGAAGCATTTAATGACCACCTATTGTGTTCTATGGGCTTCCTTGTTGGCTCAGTGGTAAAGAATCTGCCTGTCAATGTAAGAGACGTGGGTTCAATCCCTGGGTTGGGAAAATCCCCTGGAGATGTAAACAGAAACCCACTCCAATATTCTTGAGTAGGAAATCACATGCACAGCAAAGCCTGCTGGGCTACAGCCTATGGGATCACAAAAGGGTCAGACATGACTTAACAGCTAAAGAACACTGTGTGCTATGGTCAAGAAACAGAGATAAATAAGGTGTGACTCCTAACCTCAAAGAGCTCTGATCTGATGAGAAAAATAAATGAGTCCAGAAGCAGCTAGACATTTTTGAGTTTGGATAAAGAATTATGGGAACAGAGAAGAGAGAGCTAGCCAGATGGAGCAAGGGCAACCAGCCCTCTAGGCAAAGGGAGAAGCAGGTATGAGAGCACAGAGGCACCATAGCAGCCACGAAGTGCAGACATTAATGGCTGCACTTCGGAGTGCAGAGAACAGGCAGGGAAAGAAGCCACACTGTGGAAATCTGTTTACTTTTCAATGGAGAAAAGCTAAGGGGGCTTTCCCAACAATTTGTTGCTCCATAGTCTAAACTGCCAAGTTACTTTTTCATACCAATCATGGAACAATGGAGTGGCTCAAAAATGGGAAAGGATTATGTCAAAGCTGTATATCATCACCTTGCTTATTTAACTTATATGCAGAGTGTATTATGAGAAATGCCGCACTGGATGAAACACAAGCTGGAATCAAGATTGCTGGGAGAAATATCAATAACCTCAGGTATGCAGATGACACCACCATTATAGCAGAAAATGAAGAGGAACTAAAGAGTCTCTTGAGGAAGATGAATGAAGAGAGTGAAAAAGCTGGCCTAAAAGTCAACATTCAAAAAAACTAACATCATGGCATCTGGTCCCATCACTTCATAGCAAATAGATGGTGGGAAAAATAGAAACAATGACAGACTTTATTTTCTTGGGTTTCAAAATCAATGCAGATGGTAACTTCAGCCATGAAGTTAAAAGACACTTGCTCCTTGAAAGAAAAGCTATGACCAAACTAGACAGTGTTTTAAAAAGCAGAGAGATCACTTCACCTACAAAGGTCCATATAGTCAAAGCTATGATTTTCCCAGTAGTCACATATGGGCATGAGAGTTGGACCATAAAGATAGCTGAGCACCGAAGAATTGATGCTGTTGAACTGTGGTGTTGGAGAAGACTCTTGAGAGTCCCTTGGACAGTAAGAAGATCAAATCAGCCAATCCTGAAGGAGATCAATCCTGAATGACTGATTGATACTGAATTGGACTGATACTGAATTGGAGCTGAAGCTTCAATACTTTGGCCACCTGATGCAAAGAGCCAACTCATTGGAAAAGACCTTGATGCTGGGAAAGGTTGAAGGCAGGAGGAGAAGGGGACAAAAGAGGACAAGATGGTTGGATGGAATCACCAACTCAATAGACATGAGTTTGAGCAAGCTCCAAAAGTTGGTGATGGACAGGGAAGCCTGGTGTGCTTCAGTCCACAGGGTCACAAAGAGTCAGACCCGACTGGGCAATTGAAAAACAACAACAACAACAATACAACTGTAACTAATTTACTTCTGAGGGCCAGTCATTCCTTCCTGTTCTCACCTCTTTTTGCAACACAGGAAGTACTTCTGGCTGTATCTAACACTTACACAACACTCAGGTCACACTTCACACATAAAATAGCATGTAATAAACACCCACTTTCCTCAGCTTTTTATGGGTAAAGACCAGGGTTTGAGCCTCTTCTCATCTAGATTTCAGAGGGCTACAGAAATTTACAGAAATATATATATACACGATCTGTGCTGAGTCTTCTTTTGCCACCCGCAGGCTTTGTCTAGTTGCAGCAAGTGGGGGTTACTCTTCGCTGCGGTGCGCAGGCTTCTCTGCTGTGGCTTCTCGTTGCAGAGCACAGGCTCTGGGTGCAAGAGCTTCAGTAGCTGTGGCACAGGCTCAGCAATTGTGGCTGGGGTGTCCTACAGCACCTGGGCTTTGGTAGTTGCGACACATGCTCTGCGGCATGTGTGCACTCACAGGCAGGCTGATCCCTGTGCACTCACAGGCAGGCTGATCCCCATCCACTGCACAAGGGAAGTCCCTCAGGATCATTTCTTTCAGGAATAAGTCTCCCATGTTCCTACCCAGCTGAGGTTAGTGATGAAGTACTCTGCTCCCACAAACAGTGGTGACTTCTTCACGGTCTCTAAAACAAACCCTGAACGAATTCTTCCTTCTCCCCCATATTCCAGTGCCAGCCTACAGCCCAAGAGTGAAGGGTGCTGGTTCTCTTCAGATGCAGAGAGCGGCACAGGTTCACATTCTAAGTCTGTGCCGTCAATCACTAGGTATGTCCTGCCACAGAGCATGCTGTGAGGGGTGCCTGATAGACAGCTGTGTGAGCAGTACACACGATCACTGACAGCCCCAGAATGACTTCCTCAGTTAGGACATTCCATTATCTTTTCCATAAGCATAAATATTAACTCGTTAATAATGTTGAATTATGCTGAATATATAATTGAAGCTGGGCTTACTGAAGATATCCAACAGTGATTAAGTTTATTTGTTTCAGTTAAAGCTTCACTGGTTATCCCTGCACCTTTGTTTAAACTGTTCTAAGAAACTCCCATCTCCGATCTAAGTCTTCCCAACCCCAGTCAGTTTTCTAGAACTTTCAATTGTCTTGTTGTTCCTTATCTCTTTATGATTTTTAGTATTTTAATTTTTTTAATATTACATATATACACACATATGACCTTTAAAGTTCAACTTAGTAACATAAAACATAACAAAAAATTGTCAACCTCTGCCGCACGACAGAATTTCTCTCTCACATAGGTAACTATCATCAATTCTTTGTTTCTTATTGTTATGCCCAGAGTCCGGATCCCAGAATCGAGAGAATAAGACATCCACTGCAATGCAAAAGCAAAAAGGGGTTTTATTGCTAGCTCAACTAGGGCTCCCATCTCATCCAGCANAGAGGGCTACAGAAATTTACAGAAATATATATATACACGATCTGTGCTGAGTCTTCTTTTGCCACCCGCAGGCTTTGTCTAGTTGCAGCAAGTGGGGGTTACTCTTCGCTGCGGTGCGCAGGCTTCTCTGCTGTGGCTTCTCGTTGCAGAGCACAGGCTCTGGGTGCAAGAGCTTCAGTAGCTGTGGCACAGGCTCAGCAATTGTGGCTGGGGTGTCCTACAGCACCTGGGCTTTGGTAGTTGCGACACATGCTCTGCGGCATGTGTGCACTCACAGGCAGGCTGATCCCTGTGCACTCACAGGCAGGCTGATCCCCATCCACTGCACAAGGGAAGTCCCTCAGGATCATTTCTTTCAGGAATAAGTCTCCCATGTTCCTACCCAGCTGAGGTTAGTGATGAAGTACTCTGCTCCCACAAACAGTGGTGACTTCTTCACGGTCTCTAAAACAAACCCTGAACGAATTCTTCCTTCTCCCCCATATTCCAGTGCCAGCCTACAGCCCAAGAGTGAAGGGTGCTGGTTCTCTTCAGATGCAGAGAGCGGCACAGGTTCACATTCTAAGTCTGTGCCGTCAATCACTAGGTATGTCCTGCCACAGAGCATGCTGTGAGGGGTGCCTGATAGACAGCTGTGTGAGCAGTACACACGATCACTGACAGCCCCAGAATGACTTCCTCAGTTAGGACATTCCATTATCTTTTCCATAAGCATAAATATTAACTCGTTAATAATGTTGAATTATGCTGAATATATAATTGAAGCTGGGCTTACTGAAGATATCCAACAGTGATTAAGTTTATTTGTTTCAGTTAAAGCTTCACTGGTTATCCCTGCACCTTTGTTTAAACTGTTCTAAGAAACTCCCATCTCCGATCTAAGTCTTCCCAACCCCAGTCAGTTTTCTAGAACTTTCAATTGTCTTGTTGTTCCTTATCTCTTTATGATTTTTAGTATTTTAATTTTTTTAATATTACATATATACACACATATGACCTTTAAAGTTCAACTTAGTAACATAAAACATAACAAAAAATTGTCAACCTCTGCCGCACGACAGAATTTCTCTCTCACATAGGTAACTATCATCAATTCTTTGTTTCTTATTGTTATGCCCAGAGTCCGGATCCCAGAATCGAGAGAATAAGACATCCACTGCAATGCAAAAGCAAAAAGGGGTTTTATTGCTAGCTCAACTAGGGCTCCCATCTCATCCAGCACAGTGGAGTCTTGACAAGAGCCCTGAGCTCTGGATTACAGCAGTATTTATACATTTAGCCCAGTTCAAATGTTGCAACAGAAGAGTTGGCAAACAGCAATTGGTTAATTCATGCACGCACAGGGGATTTTTCTAATCGCACAAATCACAAAATCTCATTGGTCAAATCACACAAATCACAAAATCTCATTGGCTCAGGTTTGAATCAAAATCCCAATTCTGATTGGCTCGTGTTTAGCGCGAGCGGGACTTTCACAGGGTATGGTTCTCCAGAATCATGACTCAGGCTTTAATCCAGTTTGGCACCAGCGGGGACTTTCCCAGAGTGTGGTTTCCTGGAATCATGACTCAGGTTTTACAAGAATCTGAATCTTAGGCTTAGTATAGCTTGTTGAGCCTGTCATGGCTTAAATCTGGTCCCTTAACACTTATATTCCCTTGATATATAGAAATAATATATCCAGTTCTGCTATTTCTTGAGTTCAGGCACTATTTATTAACTTCATGCTATCGGAATGGGTATTTGGATGTCTTATACCCTACTCCTCTTCACCTTGCACACTGCCACCCCACATTCCCCCTTAACAACACAAAAAACTTTCCACAAAGTCTACCAGGAGAGTGGTGACATAACTTTTTGTTAAACTAATATTCGATATTAAAAATAATATATACTCACATTTGAATCACATAGAGCATAACGACTCTATTTCCCTTCTAACAGCTCTTAGTTTTCACTCAAACCAATCATTTCTTTCTTCCACTTGTAAAACTTAGTTTAATGTGGTCAAACACAGGCATCAAGTAATCTAGAAATTCCACTTTTTCTGTGCCTTCAGAACTCTGAATCCTGCCAGTAGGCCTTCATAATATGTGACATCAAAAAGTGTCACTTTAGGATTTATCCTCTTAACTACTTTTACATGTAACATACATCAATTTTGATTATGTTTGTCATGCTGTATATTACATCCCTATATTTGTTTATCTTATAACTGGACATTTGTACTTTTTAAACACCAGTTCATCCAATTCTCCCTTCTCCTACCTTACTGCTTCTGATAACCACAAATCTTATTTACAAAACAGAAGCAGATTCACAGACAGAGAAAACAAACTTTTGGTTACCAAAGGAGAAGGTGGAGGGGGTGATAAATCACTTTGCTGTATGTCTGAAACTAACACAGTATTATAACTGACTACTGAGTACAGGCAGTGGCAGCAAGCCTGTGCACTGAGCACGGCTGGGAAGAACTCCCCCCACCCCCCCGTCCGAGATCAGGGGCAGCAGCCTAGAGTGCCAGGCTGCGACGGCGCAGGAATGGCTGAGAGGAGCTACCCTGCATCTGCCGGGAGGAGCTACCCCGCGTCTGAGGTCAGGGGCGGCCGGGAGAAGCCACCTTCGCCCGAGGCCAGGGGCAGTGACCCTGAGGAGCCATCCCGAGCCCAAGGCCAGAGGAGGAAGCTGGGAGGAGCCACCAATGCCCGAGGGCTAGGCTGGCGGCCAGGAGGAGCAACCCGAGGAACAGAGGCGCAGGAGGGCCTAGAGGAGCTATCCAATATTGAAGGTCAGGAATGGTGACAGCAAGGAGACACCCCTCATCCAAGGTAAGGAGCAGCAGCTGTGCTTTGCTAGAGCAGCCGTGAAGAGATACCCCACACCCAAGGTAAGAGAAACCCAAGTAAGATGGTAGGTGTTGCAAGAGGGCATCAGAGGGCAGACACACTNGAAAAGACTCTGATGCTGGGAGGGATTGGGGGCAGGAGGAGAAGGGGACGACAGAGGATGAGATGGCTGGATGGCATCACGGACTCGATGAATGTGAGTCTGAGTGAACTCCGGGAGATGGTGATGGACAGGGAAGCCTGGCATGCTGCGATTCATGGGGTTGCGAAGAGTTGGACATGACTGAGTGACTAAACTGAACTGATACTTCAATAAAAATTAATAAATAAAATTTAAAAAAATTTTAAAGAGTGGAGTCTCTGTTCCCCACAGCTCTCTGGCTCGTCCACAAGCAAGCCCCAGTGATCTTCAAAGCCATCATTCTGGGGGCTCATCTTACCCCAGTGCAGGACCTCTGCTCTGGGGATCTCGACATGGGGCTCACACCACTCACTCCCTGGGGAGAACGTTTGTAATTGCAGTTGTCCTCTCATTTGTGGATGGTCTACCTGAGGATACTTTTCTTGACTATACCATGTCTCACTGGTGCTACTTCCTTGCCTCTTTAGCTGTAGAAAATCTTTTCTGCTAGTCTTCCAGCTTCTCATTGATTGATAGTTCTCTGTAAATAGTTATAATTTATGTGCCCAAGGGTTTCCCTGGTGGCTCAGAGGTTAAAGTGTCTGCCTGCAATGCGGGAGACCTGGGGTCGATCCCTGGGTCAGGAAGATCCCCTGGAGAAGGAAATGGCAACCCACTCCAGTATGCTTGCCTGGAAACTCCCATGGATGGAGGAGCCTGGTGGGCTACAGCCCACAGAGTAGCAAAGAGTTGGACACGACTAAGCGACTTTCCTTTCTTCGTTTGTTTATGGGAGGAAGAGAGTTCAGGGGTCTTCCTACTTCATCATGCTCCATTCTATTCCTTTTTTAAAATGTAATATCTTCTCATGTTTCTAAACATATTAAATACAGATTTGGGGGGTATTTTTTTTCTCTTGCTCCCTGCATGCTCTCTCTTTCAAGTTTTTTTTTAATTGATTCTGTTTGTTTGGAGACTCTCATTCACAGTTTTCCTCAAATATCTTATGATATTGGCTGCTATTTATATTTCAGGATATATCACCAACTACTTTACTAGAATCTTTGTAATGGATGGAGTGTCAATCCTCACTGTAAGTGAAGTAGAAACTAAAGTAATCAATTGAGAGTGAAAAAAGAGATGTTCAAGGTCATTCTCTCACCTAAATTATACTTTTGGCTCCGTTGTTTGCACGTGGTTCTAATTCTAGAGCAATCTATTTAGCACGTCAAAGCAGCTTTATGTCAAAACGTCCAATTTCTTTCTTTTGCTAGCTATTGAACACTCAAGGAAATTTTAGGCTAAAGATTCCATTTTCTTCTTCCTTTTATCAAAAGCAGAAAGGAAAAAAAAAACAGAATCATATACGACTCCAATTTTTATGCAACTTCTTAATAGTCCTCAAATCTTAAAAGAATGTTCGCCACTAGGATCCATCTAGTCATTCATGTGTTAAAAAAATGTATATTGAAATATCTACCATAAGCCAAGAACCCTCAATGGCTGAATGTCTTGTGGGGGAGATAGACAAAAAACAAGTAAACTAAGAAATTAATGTATATTTACAAATTGTGATAATTTGACAAAACCATCCGGGGATAATGAATGACTCAGGAAGATTTGCTTAAATAAGATGGTGAAAGAATGCCCCAAGGAAACAAAATTTAAGTTGAATTTAGGCCCTTTGAGCCCTTTTACATAAATTTTAACAAAAAATAATATCTATGCACAATATTTAACAATTTTATTATCATATATATTATATTTCAAACCATTCAATTTTTCTTAAATTGAATAAGCCTCTTCTTTCTGAACACATTAAAACACAAACAAAACATAAGCAGATGGTTTTAAACAGAAAATACGTAGCTGTTTCTTCATTGTTTTGAATTCAGTTTGCAAACAAAATCGGTTTCATGCTTTAATCAGTACAAGTGTTTCTCTCTCACACCTGGAGATTTGGGTATCAGGCCACACTCCTCTTTCTTTCTCTGTGTAGACTTCCTTATCTGCATTTCACAGGGTGACCTTCTTTTCACATTCCTACTCTTGGCTTTTCCACATGTCAAGTTCAAATCTGTTTAATCTGCAAAGCTCCCAGGATCAAAAAGAGAAGAAACTCTTTCCTCAGGCAGCAGGGTAGGAGGGAACCTGAATTAACAGTGATCACAGGTTAGGATCACAGTTTAAACATCTATTCCAAGCTGAGTATTGGAGGTGCAGAGAAAGGTAAGCATGGGCTTTGTCATGATTCAAGTGAGGAGACAGACACATGCACGAAGGCCATCTTACAGCATGCTCAGGGTTCTTCTAAAGTCATTTACTAGAGTTAGCTGAAGGTGGTGATGACTGTGAGCTCCCCAACAGGTGGGAATTTATCCAGACCTCTTCTTCACCATATCTTCAATGACCAGAACAACATAGGCCTTAAAAATGCTCTGTAAATGTGTGTTGCTTATGAACAAAGAGGTGCTAAAATATTTATACTTCAGATGTTGGGCAGACAGCAAAGTGTCTTAAGCAGAAAAGAACACAAGCATTTCTTTCACTTAGAAGTCCCCTAGCAGCACCATCTGGAGGGTGCTTGGGAGAGGAGGGAAGTTAGGAGACCAAGTGAAGAATATGTGAAGTAAGGAAGGTGTGAGCAAGGGCAGGTAGCATGGGGAAGATAAGTATTTTAAATAACACCTGACTCTCTGCCTTTGGCAACAGGAAGAAAGGAAGAGATGCGGGGAGAGACTGGGCAAAGGACAGCATCAGTCCTGAAAAGGACGGTGGCTGGAGAGAAAAAGTCCAGGGGAGAGCTGCCCAGGTGGCTGAATAAAGCAGGTCAAGGATAACAATTGAGGAGTAACCCACGAGCTTAGCCATCAGGATGCCACTGGGACAAACCAGCCATGAGGGGCTGAAGAGTGGATGGCTGGTGAGGAACCAGAGACAGGAAGCAGAGACAATCGCTTCAGAAGTCAGCGGAGAAGACGAGAGGGACAGGTGCGTTGGGACTGAGGTGGTTTCCTGCCATGGCCTGTGGAAACCAGGAGAAGCCACCCTTGCCCACCAGAAGAATACAGTCCCATTGCCCTCTCAGAGCAGCTACAGGCAAGGAGAAGGGCAGAAGCTTCACAGGCGAGGAGGTCTGGGGCCCCTCCTCCAGGGGCTCTGCAGGGCTGAATGAGGTGAGTGAACCAGCTTTCCTCAGGGAGCCCCAGGAACGAGCTGTTACCCAACTGAGCCTGCTGCATGTCTAGGTACGGGGCCGACAGAAGGTGAGCAGAGCTCCCGAGTTCTCATCTCTGGCCACCCCAGAGACGCTCCCTATTGCAAACTAATCCAGCCCTCCTTTTCTTCAATCATTCCCAGAACCCCGAAGAAGGCAGGCAGGCATGCTGAGAATCTGGACTGGGAGAGAAGGGTTCTCAGAAGGAAGTAGTTACCTGAGCAGAGGGGCTTGACGGAGATGGAGCTGGAGCTCTGGCTGACGGGGTTCTTGACTGTACAGTGATAGCTGTCGCTGACCCCAGATCTCCAGGAGATGCTGAGAGTAGTGCCCCCATGTGACACAACCATCCCCTGGCCTCGGGGGTCCCAGCTGTACTGAACATCCTCTCCAGCCTGGTCCAGCAAACAGGCCAGGGTGATGAAGCAGGTCCCATCCTTCATGATTTGAGAGCTGGCTGTGATTTGGGGCTCCTGCAGTTTCTCTGTGCCAAGAAAGGAAGGTTCAAGCTATGAGAAGGCTCCAGCCTGGCCAAGCAGAGGAGAGGGAAGGTCAAGTCCAAATGTAAGCCCTCTAACCCCCTCAGCATAGACATGCAGAATGAAATCCTTGGTGATGTTGATTGAGGGACTATGCAGAGTTATCCAGGCTCTATAGGGGCTGGAGTCCTGCAGCCTCAGGGAGCTGATCTGAAGAAAGTAGTTGTGGCGGGGGGATGCTCAGTCGCTGGCTGTAGGGTCCCTGAGTCCCAGCAACCAGGATTGGCTCCCCTGCTGGTCCTGCTTGCAAAATAGCAACAAGGCCTCAAGAGTTCCAGGTAACCTTTTCTACCTCCTGCCCCACTAGGACCTCCAGGGGCAGAGTGGCTGACTTCCCAAGGGTGCCGATCACTGTCTACCCTACTGAGTCCTCACTGCCCAGGATCTCTGGCCCTGCAGATGGAGAGAGAAAACCATAGCTTCTGAGTCAGAGCCTCCCTACCTGCTCAGGGCAGCCACAGGTCTCAGCCATCCCCTCCTGCCCAGACCCCTCCAACCTCCCCCTCGACTCCAGTGGGTCTCCCTCTCCCCCATCACTCGGACACACCCTGGCCAACCCACTCTCTCTCGGTGTCTGCCTTTCTCCTTGGACCATGCAGGTAAAGTTCGGCGAGATATCCCCAGGCTGCAAGGTGACACTCAGGACAGACCCTCCATGGGACACAGCGGTCTGGGGTCCCAGGAGCATCCAGCTGTAGGTCACAGTGCCTCCTCTGCTTTCTGCCACGCATGTCAGGATGATGAGGCAGTGTCCATTCCCACTAATCCTGGTGCTCACTGTGACGTGGGGCTGGGCCAGCTGCTCTGTGTGTCAAAAAAAGAGCCAGCTGAGGACTGGGAGGAAGCGCTGCCACCAAGACCCTGCACCACCCTGAATACAATAAGAAACAACAGAGGTAGAATCTGCCCACACCTATTCTAGAGCTTTGGGCTTTATAAGATGTGTCACTTAATATCTCCTCTGATTCTTGGAACAATAGTATGAAGTAGTAGCTTCATTGATGGGTTTGATCTCCTTACAGCCCAAGGGACTCTCAAGGGTCTTCAACACCGCAATTCTTTGGCACTCAGCTTTCTTTTATGGTCCTCTTCTCACATCCATACATGACTACTGTAAAAACCATAGCTTTGACTAGAGGGACTTTTGTCAGCAAAGTAATGTCTCTGATTTTTAATATGCTGTCTATATCCTTAGCCTAGAAATAAAAACCCTTTTTCCTACCTGGGCTTCCCTTGTGGCTCAGCTGGTAAAGAATCTGCATGTAATGCGAGACCTGTGTTCAGTTCCTGAGTTGGGAGGATCCCTGGAGAAGGGAAAGACTATCTACTCCAGTATTCTGGCCTGGAGAATTCCATGTACTGTATAGTCCATGGAGTCATAAAGAGTTGGACACCACTGAGTGACCTGCACTGTCTTACCTGCCAGCAAAGCTGTCATAGGACAACCGTGACTTGGGAAATGCCCTGTGAAGCATGAACATCTGGACTTTTATCATAACTGTTGCCTCAGAAACCATCTCTGGAAGACCCCAACTCTGATCAGTTAGCACAGCCTTATATACTGTTCAGAATCCACACTGAGCTTGTCCAATCAGAACAGCCATCAGCACATCACCTCTGGGTGAACAGCCCTACCCCAGGTCCCAACAGCCCTCCACCCAGTGTTCCCTTGCTCTGTCTGAAGAATGGGCCACAGTCATTCCAAGCCAATTTATGACAGAAATGCTTTCACCCCAACCCTGTGATCCTGACCAGGGCAATTCTGTCAACCCAAGTTAAAAATAAAAAGGAAAGAAAAGAAAAAACCTTCATCTATTAATAATAGGAATACTCCCCGTTCCATAACCCAAGAAATCATATGAGAAGGTTCTCCACTTTCCCGCAATCACTCATCTTCCTGTGTTCATTCTCATGATTCATTGATACCTTCCAGCCACAGCATCCTGTTGACCTTGCCTGGTGAACTTGCCATCCACGGCAACCTTGTCCCTCAGGCAAAGACTGGAATCACAGCTAATCCAAGTCTTGCAAAGGCCTTGTGATCCTCCCAGAACACGAGGAGTGGGTGGCCTGGGAGGCATTTCCTTGAAGCCATCTCCCATGGGCCTCCCACGGGCCTCCCACTGGTCCCTCCTGGGAGGCTGTCATGAGACTGTTTTTGTCTTGAGGTTCCAGGCTTCCTGCTCCATCCCCACAGAACAGAGCTGCTGACTATGAAACTTCTCTGCAGTCTAGAACTGGCTTCTCAGCAACTCCCTTTATGGTCATCTGGCCCCTTTAGCCTCAGTGTCACCCTTTCTGGGCTGTGGGATGAGGACCCCGGGATCTGAGCCCTTCAGCCCCTCTTCCTCTCTACATAAGTAATAAACAGGCTAAATGTAAAAGTACCTGACTGTGTCTCTACTGGCCAGCATTGCTGCTGTGTGTGCCTGGCACCCCCGCCCCACTGTATTCTTTGTAGTTTCCCCTGCTAAAACAATCACTGACATTTCCTTGAGGAATGTGATAGTAGCGTTCTCCTACATCTGTACAGAGCCTTAAAAAGCTCTTTCTCGTGAATTTTGTTCTCACAAAAGTTAATGTTCTATTTTAGCAAGGAGGAGGCTTAAGACTTCACAAGTCAGTTGTGGCAGAAGCTGGTTCTCAGGGCCCGAAATTTCATTCTCTGCCCAAATGCAGGGATTCTAGGGCAATTGGTCTGGGACACATACCAGCGATCAACATTTTTTAAGATATTCTCCCAGGCAACTCTACTTTCCATGTTTTTCTCAGTTAAACACATGTTAGTCTCATAATTAGAAAGAAAACTATAATTGTTTCTAAAGGGAAGTGGAAAAGGCTGTAAAAGTGACTGAAAGACAGGCTCCACACACCCCCGCCTGTTGCCATACCCCGGCTATTCACCGTAGATGTGCAGGCTGTACTTCCTGGTGTGGGTGAAGTGGGAGCTCCGAAGATGAACATGGGCTCAGTAGGACCCCGCGTCTGCCCAACTCAGGTGGCTGATCTGAAGGGAGAGGTCTGGGCCCACCACACTCAGATGACCCCAGTACCGCGAGTCTGCCTGGTGAAAGATGTCTGGTCCTCCAGCTTCTACCAAGGTTACCGTGGCTATTGCCCCGGGGACCGAGCGACATACCCAGGAGATGCTCTCCACCTGCTGTCCATCCTGCAGCTGCAGGGGCAGAGTGACAGAGCCCCCCAGGGTCCCAGTTACCACCACGGGGGCTCTGGAAGCCCGTGGTCCTGCAGACAGAGAACAGCCTGTTACACTGAAAGCTCACAGCAGGCCTGAGGGAGAGTCAGGGCCATGATTCAGTTCAGTTCAGTTCAGTGTCTCAGTCGTGTCCGACTCTTCGCAACCCCATGAATCGCAGCACGCCAGGCCTCCCTGTCCATCACCAACACCCGGAGTTCACTCAGACTCACATCCATCGAGTCTGTGATGCCATCCAGCCATCTCATCCTCTGTCGTCCCCTTCTCCTCCTGCCCCCAATCCCTCCCAGCATCAGAGTCTTTTCCAATGAGTCAACTCTTGGCATGAGGTGGAAAAATAGAGACACGCAGAATTTAGNACCCCAGTACCGCGAGTCTGCCTGGTGAAAGATGTCTGGTCCTCCAGCTTCTACCAAGGTTACCGTGGCTATTGCCCCGGGGACCGAGCGACATACCCAGGAGATGCTCTCCACCTGCTGTCCATCCTGCAGCTGCAGGGGCAGAGTGACAGAGCCCCCCAGGGTCCCAGTTACCACCACGGGGGCTCTGGAAGCCCGTGGTCCTGCAGACAGAGAACAGCCTGTTACACTGAAAGCTCACAGCAGGCCTGAGGGAGAGTCAGGGCCATGATTCAGTTCAGTTCAGTTCAGTGTCTCAGTCGTGTCCGACTCTTCGCAACCCCATGAATCGCAGCACGCCAGGCCTCCCTGTCCATCACCAACACCCGGAGTTCACTCAGACTCACATCCATCGAGTCTGTGATGCCATCCAGCCATCTCATCCTCTGTCGTCCCCTTCTCCTCCTGCCCCCAATCCCTCCCAGCATCAGAGTCTTTTCCAATGAGTCAACTCTTGGCATGAGGTGGAAAAATAGAGACACGCAGAATTTAGGTGCCTTACTCAAGACAACACTGCTAGTAATAGACAGAACTAGAACTCAAGAGGGATTGATGCAAAAGCTGAAGCTCCAGTACTTTGGCCATCTGATGCAAAGAGCCAGCTCATTGGAAAAGACCTTGATGATGGGAAAGATTGAGGGCAAAGGTGAAGGGGATGTAAGAGGATGAGAAGGTCCATCACTGACTCAGTGGACATGAGTTTGAGCAAATTCTGGGAGGTAGTAGAAGACAGGGAAGCCTGGTGTGCTGCAGTCCTTGGTGTCGCAAAGAGTCAGACATGACAGTGACTGAAAAACAACCTCCATGCCACAATGGTTTCCTTCCACATTTATATTAATTAATTAACATATAAGGAAATAATCAATGAAGGCTGTCTTGAAGGTTGCAGGTACTAAGTGCCCTGGAGAGTAAGCAAAATCCTTGGGAGGGGCCCCGGTGTGGGGGGAGGGAGGTGGATAATCTCTAATGTTTCTGTGAGTCCATCTCTTGCCAGTTCAGGGAAAAGGAACAGAAATCATCCAACCCAGACACATCCACACAAGAATTGCCTTGCAGCATCTGGGAACATATCTTTCTAGAGCAGGGGGGCTAGTGTTGTGCTGGCCAGGCCACATTAAGCATGGAGAAGGACAAGCTTGGATACCAGCGTATAATGCACTTGAGAGAAGAGTGTAACTCCAGGGCACTAGTCAGTTCAAGCCCTTGCTCTACCAAGTGCTAGCTGTGTGATCTTGGGCAAGTTACTTAACATTCCAAGTCCAAGTTTTCTAACCTATGAAACAGGGTTGCCATCTTCCAGGATTTTGTGTTAAATTAGACAATCATGTAAATACCTCACTATGGTATTATTCAAGATACTTAATGTCACTGAGGGTTTTCTTGGTGTCTCAGATGGTAAAGAATCTGCCTGCAATGCAGGAGACCTGAGTTCGATCTCTGGGTCGGGAAGATCCCCTGGAGAAGGGAATGGCAACCCACTCCAGTATTCTTGCCTGGAGAGTTCCCTGGGCAGAGGAACCTGGTACTAGTCCATGGGGTCGAAAAGAGTCAGACAACTGAACGACTAACACTCACTCACTCTTTCAATGTCACTGAAGTAAATTGGTGCCTACATCTTTTTGTATCCTCATCAAAACTAGTTAGCACTCTTAAAGAGAAATATACATATTTTTAAAAAAGAACCCACTCCAAGTAGTGCAACCCATCTCTATTTTTTATAACACCAACATGCAGTCCCAGGAGGCAGAAAGTCTGAGACTGACTCAGGTCTGCTGCATAGCTGTTTAAAAAGAAAACGATGCCTGGCCCAGTGAGGGATGCAGGTTCTGATTCAAACTGAAATCCAGAAGTACTGGCTACATCACCAATTCTGAGCCACGTGGTGAGGCTTTTCTGCTGAAAGTTTAAATGAGAAGTCCCATGATAGTAGCTGTGGTGACGAGGAGTAGGAGAGAGCTTGCTATGTTGTGGGAGTGGGCACTGCACACTGGGGGACATACAATGTCCCATGTGTCCACCACAGAATCCACCCTATAACCTGGTGTTCCTTCTTCCCCTGCAGCTCTTCTGGCTCCACTTGGAGGAACGTGCAAGTTGACTGGAAGCATGCCAAGGCAGTGCTGACACCAGATGGATCTTTCTGTCCCAAGTTGGCCCAGAACCTTCAGTCCAGCTTGGAAGAATTCCACCCTTGATCAAGGAGCTATACTCACCCTTGAGTACAGTGATTCTTTAAACTTAGTTCAAGTGCTGCTTCATTTCTGGGGCCTTAGCTGAGCTCCGTACTTCTGGTCCAGCCATGCCTCCATCCCAGTTTCCTTCAGCCTATGGAAGCATCACTAGGAATTCCAGCTGAGCTATTTCAAATCCTAAAAGATGATGCTGTTAAAGTGCTTCACTCAGTATGCCAGCAAATTTGGAAAACTCAGCAGTGACCACAGGACTGGGAAAAGTCAGTTTTCATTCCAATCCCAAAGAAAGGCAATGCCTAAGAATGTTCAAAGTACCACACAATTGCACTCATTTCACATGTTAGCAAAGTAATGCTCAAATTTCTCCAAGCCAGACTTCAATAGTACATCAACCAAGAACTTCCAGATGTTCAAGATGGATTTAGAAAAGGCAGAGGAACCAGAGATCAAATTACCAACATCTGTTGGATCATCAAAAAAACTAGTGAGTTCCAGGAAAATATCTACTTCTGCTTTATTAACTACACCAAAGCCTTTAACTGTGTGGATCACAACAAAATGTGGAAAATTCTTCAAGAGATGGGAATACCAGACCACCTGATTTGCCACCTGAGAAATCTGTATGCAGGTCAAGAAGCAACAGTTAGAATGGGACATGGAACAACAGACTGGTTCCAAACTGGGAAAGGAGTACATCAAGGCTGTATATTGTCACCCTGCTTATTTAAGTTATATGCAGAGTACATCCAAGAAGGCAATGGCAACCCACTCCAGTACTCTTGCTTGGAAAACCCCAAGGACAGAGGAGCCTGGTAGGCTGCAGTCCATGGGGTCGCAAAGAGTCTGACACGACTGAGCAATTTTACTCTAACTTTTCACTTTCATGCATTGGAGAAAGAAATGGCAACACACTCCAGTGTTCTTGCCTGGAGAATCCCAGAGATGGCAGAGCCTGGTGGACTGCTGTCTATGGGGTCGCACAGAGTCGGACACGACTGAAACAACTTAGCAGCAGCAGCAGAGTACATCATGTGAAATGCCAGGCTGCATGAAGCACATGCTGGAATCAAGATTGCCAGGGGAAATATCAGTAACCCAAGACACGCAGATGACACCACCCTTATGGCAGAAAGCAAAGAAGAACTAAAGAGCCTCTTGCTGAAAGTGAAGAGGAGAGTGGGAAAACTGGCTAAAAACTCAACATTCAAAAAATTAAGATCATAGCATCCAGTCCCATCGCTTCATGGCAAATAGATGGCGGGTGGCGGGGGGGGGCGGATGGAAACAGTGACAGATTTTATTTTCTTGGGTTCCAAAAGCACTACAGATGGTGACCGAAGCCATGAAATTAAGACACTTGCTCCTTGGAAGAAAAGCTATGACAAACCTAGGCAGCATATGAAAAAGCATAGACGTTACTTTGCCGACAGAAGTCCATCTAGTCAAAGCTATGGTTTTTTCATTAGACGTGTATGGATATGAGAGTTGGACTATAAAGAAAGCTGAGTGCTGAAGAATTTATGCTTTTGAACTGTGGTATTGGAGAAGACTCTTGAGAGTCCTTTGGACTGCAAGGAGATCAAATCAGTCCATCCTAAAAGAGATCAGTCCTGAATATTCATTGAAAGCATTGATGCTGAAGCTGAAACACCAATACTTAGGCCACCTGATGTGAAGAACTGACTCACTGGAAAAGACCCTGATTCTGGGAAAGATGAAGGTGGGAGGAGAAGGGGACAACAGAGGATGAGATGGTTGGATGGCATCATGACTCGATGGACATAAGTTTGAGTAGGTTCCAGGAGTTGATGATGGACAGGGAAGCCTAGCATGCTGCCGTCCATGGGGTCACAAAGAGTCAGACACAACTGAGCCACTAAACTGAACTAAACTGTGCTTTTTGTTGGCTTGTTTGTTGGCTTACTTCATTCTGCTTCATACAAATAGCTGTGTTGTTTGTCTTTCCCCATAGCTCAGGAGTTCCCCGAGGAGAGGAGAAGGTAGAAGAGAATTAGTTATTTGAGCAATAAAGTAGAGTAAGGCTGATGGTTTAGCCGAGTGGCTAGGTGCAGTGGGATGTGTGCAGAGCTTCCTTTTCTGAATCCTGTTTCTGGATTTAAGTGGGGGAAAGAGACAGAAAGGGATCAGCTCAGGACATGAATCCTTGGTGCCAGACACTGGGCCAAGTGCATTACGCACATTGTTTTATTTAACCTTCACAGCAATCTAGTAAGGTCCATATTCTTATTCCCACTTCACAGATGAAGACCATGACACTCAAAGAGCTTAAAAAGCCTACTTGCCCAGAGTCACTGGCTGTTGGAAGCAGCAGAGTCCACATGAAACCCAAGTTCGCCTGCCCCCAAAGCTGATGCTCTGTCGACTACCCTGTACTGCCAACAGCAGGACTGTACCCCACCTCATTCCTCCCTGTGTAACAGTCACTCTACCCCATCACACACAGCACAGCACCAGCACACGAGAGGCCTCAATAGATATTTCTGGAACTGAACCCAAGAAATATGAACATTTTTTTAAGGCAAGATCTGCCTCACCCATCTCTTCATGTGCCCAAAGGATGCCCCCATGGACAATGATCTCCAAGGGCATGGCCTGGACACCACGGAAGAAGGGAAGCTGACTGATTCATTTACTTTGTGGGAAGACAGGAAAGTGGTGGCAAGGGGAACCTGAGAGGAATCCATTCTCTGAGTTTTAATTCTGTGAATTTGGTTGGAGACAGTATGGTTCTGAGTTTCCTTGTTGCTTCTGCATTCCCACAGCTGTGCTGACTTCCATTCTCACAGATCACCAGCTGCGTGCCAGAAGGTGTCACCTCATGTCTTAGTTCATCCTCTGTAAAGTGGGCTTAATACTCTCTGCCTTATCTATACCACAAGATTGTTGGGGGAATCAGACTATTTTAAATTTGAGTAAAAGTTCTTTATAAACTGCCAAGTTTTAAACACCTCTAAGGAATTCTATGGCAGGCTTAGGGCACACCCTAAAGGCTAGGGTGGGAGACACCATGAAGTCAAGTAACTCTGACAACTGATGCAAGCTGCATTCCTCCTGAAGGAGGATGAAAGCAAAAGACTGAAACTCAGATGACTAAGAGCAAAACCTGACCCCTCACCGTGGGTTTCTCAGGAGCTCTGTTCCCCTGGCCTCCAGTTACCAAGCCTGTCTTCTGCCACCACTGAGGTCCTTGGGGACAGGGGAAGGAGCAGTAAGAACTCAGAGGGACAGGACCCTCACAAGGGGCTAGGTTCGAGATCACCTACAGATGTCATTTGTGGGACAGGAAAGCCCAATTCACAATAAAGGTGACTCACAGGGACAGAAGGGAAGAGATTATGCTTGAGATGGCAAGATGCAGGTGAGGTCCAAGAACTGACTGTGGCAGATCCTCTATCTCAAGTCCCCGGCTTCAGTCTGTCTGGGGATGTCCAGGCTCCTTGTGACTCACTAGCAGTGTGAGAGTGACAAGACACAATCAGGGTTTGCATGATCTAAGATGACAGTACACACACCTCACACACACTACTTCCTTCCCTGCCTCAAACACATATACAAGCACTTACACACAGTCTGGCTCCCAGTGAAGCAAGACCTCCAGTGAAAATCACCACCCAACGTGTAAGGAGGTAGAGGTGCCTGGGAGGTAGTGGCAGGGACAGACTCACCAGTGAGAAGACCAAGGAGGAGTAAGGACCCCAGGAAAGAAAAGGCCATTCTACACAGCAGACTGGCCTGCCTCAGGATGGCCAAAGGACCGTATGTGTATAAATGTCAGCCAACAGACTTTCATTTCCTACCTTCAGAGCTCAATTTAATCACATGTAGCTTTTGAGTCACAGGATGTAAAAATAAAGGAACACGAAAGAAGCATGAGAAGCAGCAGAGTGAGCTATTTAAAAGCCAAAGCTGACAGTGTCTCAGCCTCGCTTTAAACCCTTCCAAGGTCCCCCACCCCTTATAAGCTAGAGTCTAACTAAGGTCACAGTCCTGGGAAACAAAATCCTTCAGGCTCTGCTGGCTTCCCGTCTTGAGCTTGGTCTCATGTTCTGTCACCAAGTCTCCCATCCAGGACTCCCCACACACGATTTCTTACTGCTGGAAATGGTTGCTGCAACTTGGTACCCTAGTCCCTCCCACCTAGGTCACCTTTCTCCACCACCCTCCCATTCCCCCATTAAAGTTGTGGCCCCCTGGAGAAAGACTTCCCTGAAACCCCAGGCCAGAACAGGTGCCCTCCTCTGCCTCTCGGTTTCCTCCTATGCACCTCTATGGTTATATCCACCTTGCTTACTATAAAAGTCTGCTTACTTGCATACTCTTTCCCCAGCATACTCTCAGCTCCTTGATGGTGGGGTCTACCTTTTTCATCTTTTAGTTCCTAGTGACTAGCTCAGTATCAGCATATAATATGAATGTAGTTCCTACATACTGTACCTTCTTTA
Organism: Raphicerus campestris; assembly: GCA_006410735.1. NCBI lineage: Eukaryota > Metazoa > Chordata > Mammalia > Artiodactyla > Bovidae > Raphicerus > Raphicerus campestris. Next base: position 19,156 of record SJYW01029142.1, on the reverse strand, counting down.
GCACAGAAACAAGGCTGGAAGGGGACCCACATCTACCTCCAACCATGAAGAACTACCAGATATTATTTTTGCTCTCTTGGCCTGCTGGTGGTATGGTTGAGGGAGTTGTCTTAAAAGTCCTGATCCATGGGTGGATGGAGGGAAAAGATAGAGCTGGGGCAGGTATAGAGATCTCTCCCTTCTTCTCCACACCGAAAAGTCCTGATGGCTTTGCGAGGCTATGCAAACTCCGCTGACATCTCTGTGAGGATGTGATTTGACTAGTGTCCCTTGGTGGCTCCCTTACTTCTCAAATTTTGACAAGCATCTCCCTAGTCATTAGTGTATAGTGGCTATACGTTCTGACAAGACTTGAAGAGAATCCATGCTGCTTTTAAGAAGGTCACAAGTGGTCTCCATTGGTCATATGTCATAGAACCTTTGGCCCTTATCTTATGTGACTGCTTGGTGGAATTTGATATTGCAACCCTCCCTGCTTAAAATCTTCTTTTGGGGGTGCTCCAGGATGCTATTCTCACTGGGTTCTCCTCGCTCATTTATTCAAGGCATTGCACTGAGACTGCTGATTCAAAGATGAAAAGAAGTCTCTGCAAGCATGTTGCTTATAGGCCACTGGGAAATAAAGTCACATCAATAGAAAAATAAAGTGATGTGGATAACAGCCTGTGGATTGGGTGCAGTGGGATAGGTGGGAAACTTTTTGATCTGAACCCTGCCTCTGCTGCTTCCTAGCCTTATGATCTTAGCAAACTACTTTCCAATCAATAAAACTCCCTCATTACCATTTATTTACCTAAAGATGATTTTAGTGCATAGAAAATCATTCATAGGCTATTTTTTAAGAATTCATACTCAGTTTATTAAAAATAAATTAAAAACCTTGGTCAGCCTTAAGGCCAGTTCAGCTTACAAATCATGTTGGTCTATTTACTAATCGAGAAACTTTTAACAAACCTTTTTAGGGACTTTTGATAATATTTGAATGATGTTACAAGTGTATAAATTGCTTCTCTTAAGGACTTCAACCTATTCACAGATCACTGCCTTGTCATGGCAAAGGGGCTTGCATAACTCAATGAAGCTATGAGCCATGCCATGCAGGGCCACCCTAGATGGACGGGTCATAGTGGAGAATCCTGACAAAACATGATCCACTGGAGGAGGGAATGGCCAACCACTCCAGTATACTTGCCATGAGAACTTCATGAACTCTATAAAAAGACAAAAGGATATGACACCAAAAGATGAGTCTCTCAGGTCTGAAGGTGTCCAATATGCTAAAGGGGAAGAGCAGAGGACAGCTACTAAGCCGCAGAAAGAATGAAGTGGTCGGGCCAAAGCAGAAATAATGCTCAATTGTGGATGTATCTGATGATGAAAGTAAAATCCGATGTTGCAAAGAACAATATTGCATAGGAACCTGGAATGCCAGGTTCATGAATCAAGGTAAATTGGATGTGGTCAAACAGGAGATGATAAGTAAATATCAACATCTTAGGAATCAGTGATCTAAAATGGACAGGAATGGGCAAATTTAATTCAGATGACCATTATATCTACTATTGGGGCAAGAATCACACACACAAAAAATGGAGTAGCCCTCATAATCAACAAATGAATCTGAAATGCAGTACTAGGGTGCAGCCTCAAAAAAAAAAAAAAAAAAAGAATGATCTTGCTTCCTTTCCAATGCAAGCCATTCAACATCACAGTAATTCAAGTCTATGCTCCTACCACCAATGCTGAAGAAGCTAAAGTTGATCAGATCTATGAAGACCTAGAAGACCACCTAGAACTAACATCAAATAAAGATGTTCTATTCATAATTGGGGGTTGGAATGCAAAAGTAGGAAGTCAAGAGATACCTGGAGTAACAGGCAAGTTTGACGTTGGAGTACAAAAGGAAGCAGAGCAAAAGCTAACAAAATTGTGCCAAGAGAATGCACTGGTCATAGCAAACACCCTTTTTCAACAACACAAGAGACGACTTTATATATGGACAGCACCAAATGGTCAATACTGAAATCGAATTGATTATGCTTTTTATAGCCAAAGATGGAGAAGCTGTATATAGTCAGCAAATACGAGAGCTGGAACTGACTGTGGCTCAGACCATCAGCTTCTCATAGAAAAATTCAGGTTTAAACAAAGTGAGGAAAACCACTAGGCTAGCCAGGTAAAACCTAAATCAAATCCCCTATGAATATGCAGTGGAGGTGAAGGATAGATTTAAGGAATTAGATCTAGTAACCAATGTGCCTGAAGAACTATGGATGGAAATCTATAATATTGTACAGAAGACAGTGACCAAATTCATCCCAAAGAAAAAGAAATACAAGAAGGCAAAGTGGTTATCTGAAGAGGCTTTACAAATAGCTAAGGAAAGAAGAGAAACAAAAAGCAAGGGAGAAAGGGAAAGGTACATCCAACTAAACACAGGGTTCCAGAGAATGGTAAGGAGAGACAAGAAGGCCTTCTTCAATGAACAATGCAAAGAAATGGAGGAAAACAACAGAAGGGGAAAGACTAGAGTTCTCCTCAATAAAACTATATATCAAGAGAACATTTCACCCAAAGATTGGCACAATAAAGGATAGTAATGGTAGAGACTTAGAAGAAGCAGAAGAGATCAAGAGATAGAAAGAATACACAAAAGAACTGCACAAAAAATTTCTCAATGACCCGAGTAACCCTGACAGTATGGTCAGTCACCCAGAGACAGTCATTCTAGTGCATGAAGTCAAGTAGGCCTTAGGAAGCACTGCTGTCAGTAAAGCTAGTGGAATTGTTTTAAAGTTATTTAAAACCCTAAAAGACGATACTATCAAAATGCTGCACTTAATATGTCAGCAAATCTGGAAGAGCCAGCAGTGGCCACAGGACTGGAAAAAGTCAATCCTCATTCTAGTTCCCAAGAAGGGCAGCGCTAAACAATGTTCAAATCATGGGACAATGGCACTCATTTCCCATGCTAGTAAGATCATGCTCAAAATCTCACAAGCTAGGCTTCAGGATTACAAGAACCAAGAACTTCCAGATGTCTAAGGTGGGTTTAAAAAAGAAAGAAGAATTAGAAAAAATATTGCCAACATTTGCTAGATCATAGAGAAAGCAAGGGAATTCCAGAAAAACATCTACCTCTGTTTCATTGACTATGCTAAAGTCTTTGACTGTGTGGCTCATAACAAACTGTGGAACCCTCTTAAAGAGATGGGAATACCAGACCATCTTACCTGTATCCTAAGAAACCTGTATGCAGGTCAAGAAGTAAGTCAGAACCCTGTATGGAACAACTGACTTGTTCAGGATTGAGAAAGGAATGCAAGGCTTTTTTTTGGTCACCCTGTTTATTAAATTTACACGCTGAGCACATCATGAAAAATGCCGGGCTGGTTGAGTTACAAGCTGGAATCAAGATAGACAGGAGAGACATCAGCAACCTTGTATATGCAAATGATACCCCTCTAATGACTGAGGGCTGGAGGAGAAGGGGTCAACAAAGGAAGATATGATTGGATGGCATTGCCGACTCAATGGTTATGAGTTTGAGTAAGCTCTGGGAGTTGGTGATGGACAGGGAGGCCTGGTGTGCTGCAGTCTTTGGGTTTGCACAGAGTCAGACACGATTGAGTGACTGAACTGAACTGAATAGAAGAAAGCAAAGAGGAACTAAACCTCTAGATGAGGGTGAAAAACCCAGCTTAAAATTAAATATTAAAAAAACTAAAATCATGGCATCCACCTCCATCATATCATGGCAAATAGAAGGGGAAAAGGTGGAAGCAGGGACAGATTTCCTCTTCTTGGGCTCTAAAATCACTGTGGATGGTGACTGCAGCCATGAAATCAGAAGATGTTTGTTTCTTGGCAGGAAAGCTATGACAAACCCAGACAGTATATTGAAAAGCAAAGACATCAGTTTACTAACAAAGATTTGTATAGTCAAGGCTATCATCTCTTCAGTGGTCACGTATGGTTGTGAGAGCTGGACTGTAAATAAGGCAGAGCACCAAAGAACTGATGCCTTTGAAGTGTGGTGCTGGAGAAGATTCTTGAGAGTTCCTTGGAGAACAAAGAGATCAAATCAGTCAATCTTAAAGGAAATCAACCCTGAATTCTCATTGGAAGGACTGATGCTGAGGCTGAAGTTCTAATATTTTGGTCACCTCATGCGAACAGCTGACTCACTGGAAAAGACCTTAGTGCTGGGAAGGCTTCAGGGCAGAAGAAGAGGGAGTCAGAGGATGAGATAGCTGGCATTGCTGATGCAATAGACATAAAGTTGGGCAAATTCCAGGAGAAAGTGAAGGACAGGGAAGCCTGGTGTGCTACAGTCCATGGGATAGCAAAGAGTCGGACAAGACTGGGCAATTGAACAACAAATCTCACTATCAAGTGTTATATATTTAATTTCCTTTTAAAGATTTGATCAACAAATAAGCCCTCCCAAATACTTTAAGAAGGCTTATAAATCTAACCCATTAAAGTTTTAATTGTGGTAATTCTTAATTTGTTTTAAAATATTCAATACTTCATATATACTTGATAAGATTTCCAACTAAAATCCTAAATGTAAATCAATTACTCAACTACATAGTTCAAATCAGAACCACAAAGTTAACTATAACTTTAATAAGCTAAATTTCTCAAACAATACATATGCTTAAACAAATGCATTAATTGAACATATCTATTCTGAATCCTTTGTCTTTCCAGGACTGAAAGATTCATAACTACAAAGGAAATAATAGTCTCAAGACCAGTTATTCCTTGGGGAACCTTCTCAGCCAAGTGGTTTAGTCACTCAATCACGTTCCACTCTTTGGAGTGGGACTGTGGCCTACCAGGCTTGTCTGACCTTGGGATTCTCCAGGCAAGAATACTGGAGTAGATTGCCATTTCATTCTCCAGGGAATCTTCTTGACCCAGGGATCACACCCGCATCTCCTGCATTGCAGGCAAATTCTTTTACCACTGAGCTATCAAGGAAGTCCTCTCAGCCAGACAGCTGCTTAACGATCAGGCATCACTGAGACTATTCTATTTAGTCTATTTACTTGCTTTGCTGATGCCCTCTAAAACGCTGGTCTCATAGCTTGTGTCCTCTAGATTCAACTTGCTCACTGTGGTGTTATCTAATTCTTCCCCTCCCTGCAGCTACAGATCTTGATTTTTCTTTTGCATTTCTTTTGTTCTTAAGATATTTAACTCTCTTTCCATTTAGGTGTAAAAAGTTTTGAACTTGTCAAAATTCTATACTCTTTTCATATTCTTCCAATCTTTAAGAGTTTATACATATTAAAAGCCCACACAACATTAAAAGTAAAGTCCAAAAAAGTGCAGTTGTGTAAAATGCAGGGTCAGCTTAATTGCAGAATTCATGAAGAACTCACTAGGAGCTCATGGTGAGTCTATGCAACTAAATTTAGGACTGTAGCTTCAGGATCCAAATCATAGCCCAGGCTGGGGTTTGATGCTCTCTGAGGGCAATGCCCAGTAGATAAAAGCCTATTACTGGCTGGATTCCAGGACAGCAGCAGGGATTCGAGACATTTTCCAGGCATTTGTACCCTTTGCTAGTTTGGTTCAAGGACCCTGAGAAACTGGAGATGCTGGAACCAACCTCCCTCCTCTCTGCTTCCCAGCACTAGGTGCCTTTGCATCAACAGCCCAATGAGAACATTAGCCTTCCCTGTATGAGCACAGGGGCTAGGATAATACGAGACCCCATTTGCTGACTACATTATATCAAATTCACATTGCTTTAGATTTTTACTGTACTTAATTACTATACTTAAATGATACTTCATTTGGAGTCTGTGCATCACAAGACTCATCTATGTTCATAACTTCAAAGAAGGTCCTTCCAATGACATTTCCCTCAACAAGCCTCAGTTGGCTTCCCTGGTGTCTCAGATGGTAAAGCGTCTGCCTGCAATGCAGGAGACCTAGGTTTGATCCCTGGGTCGGGAAGATTCCCTGGAGAAGGAAATGGTGACCCAGTCCAGTATTCTTGCCTGGGAAATTCCATGGATGGAGGAGCCCTGTAGGCTATAGCCCATGGGATCACAAAGAGTCTGACATGACTGAGCGACTTCAGTTTCACTTTTTCTCATTTCTGAAACGGGGATAACAGGAGCATCAGTGAAGTAGGGTTGATTTGAGAATTGAAAGAGAAAACACATTAAATTTTTGAGAGAAATTAAAGATAAAAAGAATTAAAAGAGAAAAGGAGAAAAAGCTCCAAGCACAAAGCCTTACCTACAGTAATTACTTAACAGATATTAGTGATTATTTTTATTATCAATACCTTTGTTCTCTCCTCCCACGCAGCCTGTCCCTACTTTTATGCTCTTATCTGGGCTCCCTAAAAGCCCCTTACCTGTCTTCTCATACTGCAGTCTCATTCCTTCCATACACCTTTCACTACTGCTGTTGAGTAAGCTTTCTACAAGTCCTTGAATCATGCCATGCCTCTGCTTAAAAACACATGCTAGGGCATTCTCTGCTGACTCAGTGGTAAGGAATCCATCTGCCAATGCAGGAGACATGGGTTTGATTTCTGATCCAGGAAGATGCCACGTGCTGCAGAGCAACTAAGCCCACACACCACAACTACTGAACCTACATGCCACAACTACTAAAGACCAAGCACTGTAGAGCCTGTGCTCCACAACAGGAGGAGCCAATGCAACAAGAAGTTTGTGCACCACAACTACAGTAGCCTCCACTTGCCACACTTAGACAAAAAGTCCAAGGAACAATGACCCAACAGAGCCAAAAATAAAGTTTAAAAAAAAAAAAAACACCTACTGGATCACCACTGCCTTTAGCCTGTTGTCTTAGTCCATTTGGGCCTCTAAAACAAAACTACCATAGACTGGGTTCCTTATAAACAAGAAATTTACTTCTCACAGTTCTGGAAGCTAGGAAGTCAAGGTTTAAGTCACCAGCAGCTGTGGTGTCTGGTGAGAGTCTACTTCCTGATTCATAGACAATCATCTTCTCATTGTGTCCTCACATGGCACAAACTCTGGGATCTCCTGTATAAGGACACTAATCCCATTCTTGAGGGCTCCAATCTCTTGACCTCATCATCTCCCACTTCTTAATACCATCATATTTGGAGTTAAATTTCAACATGTAAATGTTGGGGAGACACAAACATTCAGTCCCTAGCTCCTAGGTTGTAAGACCCTTTATCTGGGCTTGGCAACCATTCCTGGCCCCACATCCTGTAGCTCCTCTCTAGACAGCTATGTTCTAGCCACAGGGCCAGTACTAGAGTGAAGTGAGAGAGGCACCTAGAGCAGGGGTTCCCCACCCCTGGGCCATGGACCAGTACCAGTCCATGGCCTATTAGGAACTGGGCCATACAGCAGGAGGTGAGCAGTTGGGCAAGTAAGCAAAGCTTCATCCGAATTTGCAGCAGCTCCCCATCGCTCTCATTAACACCTGAGCTCCACCCTCTGTCAGGTCAGCAGTGGCATTAGATTCTCAAAGGAGCGCAAACCCTACTGCACTTGAATCACCCCAAAACCATCCCCCAACCCCCGCTCTGTGGAAAAATTGTCTTTCACAAAAACTGTCCTAGTACCAAAAAGATTGGGGACCACTGATCCTCAAATTTAAGGAGACATTCTCTCTTTCTGGATTGCACACATGACCAGCCTCTGGAGAAGCTCTCCATGGGCAGAGGCTGCTATCCTAATTGTCCTCCCCTTCTTCCCCTTCCTTTTAGACTTCCTGGGTTCAAATTCTCATTGACTACAAGACTCAGAGCGAGCTACTTAATTTCTTTGTACTTCAGTTTCCTGTTCTATTCAAGCTAAGTCACTTCAGTTGTGTGACTCTTTGCTACCCTATGGACTGTAGCCCACCAGGCTTCTCTGTCCATGGGACATAGAGAGTCCACTCTGTCTATAGAGTAGAAATTATTTTTAAAAATATCCATCTCATAAAGCTGTTGTGAGGACTAATGAATTAATACATGTCAAATGTTAGAAGAGAACTTAGCGCCCAAAAAGCACTCACTGAATGTTAACTAAAACTACACACTCCACCATCCTGAAGTTTTCAAGTCCTCTAATGTTATAGCATAAGTAAATATATGAATCTGAAGATACAAGAAGTTACAGCTATTACACTGTCAGTCTAAAAGAAGCCAGCTTCCCAAGGCAAGATAAAAGGAATTATGTCACCCCCAACCACCAGGACCCAGTGACTCCACAGAGACTGAGCCAGACCTGACTTTGAGTGTTTGAGGGTTTCCTGCGGAGGCACAGGTCAGCAGTGGTCTGCCACAGGGACAGGGGCTCTGGCTGCAGCAGACCTGGGACATGAAGCATGTGGCATAAACCCTCTTGGAGGAGGTCACCATCAGCCCCACCATAAAGCCGCCGAGCAGACGATGCATAAACTACAGAACAATTATACCGAAGAAATTCTCGCACTGTTGAGAAAGTTCTTAAGGACTCACAACAGATTTCCCATCCTGGGAATCTGGCAAAGGGACTGAGAAATCCCAGAGAATTTGACCTTTGAGGCCAGTGAGATTTGATTACAGAATTCCCACAGGAATGGAGATACAGACTCTTGGAGAGCACAAGCAAAACCTTGTGTGTACCAGGAGCCTGGAAAAAGAAGCAGTGTTCCTATAAGAGACTGAGCCAGACTTGCCTGTGAGTGTCCATGAGTCTCTAGCAAAGGCATGGATTGACAGTGGCCTGCTGTGAGGTCAGGGGCACTGAATACAATAGTGTGAGAGTAAGTCCTTTTGAAAGAGGTTGCCATCACCCCTACCATAGTTTGGTCTCAGTCTAAACAACAGGGAGGGAACACAGACCAATTCATCAACAGAAAACTGAATTAAAGGTTTACTGAACCCAGCCCATTAGAATAAGACCCAGTTTCCCCCACAGTCAGTCTCTCCCATCAGGAAGCTTCCATAAGCCTCTTATCCTTATCCATCAGAGGGCAAACAGAATGAAAACCACAATCACAGAAAACTAACCAAACTGATCACATGGATCACAGCCTTGTCTAACTCAATGAAACTATGAGCTGTGCTGTGTAGGATCACTCAAGACGAACAGGTCATGGCAGAGACTTCTGACAAAACGTGATCCACTGGAGAAGGGAATAGCAAGCCACTTCAATATTTTTGCCTTGATAACCGCATGAACAGAATGAAAAGGCAAAAAGATATGACACTGAAAGATGAACTCCCCAGGTTGGTAGGTGTCCAATATGCTACTGGAGAGCAGTGGAAAAAATAACTCCAGAAAGAATGAAGAGACGGAGCCAAAGTGAAAACAACGCCCAGTTGTGGATGTGACTGGTAATGAAAGTAAAGTCTGATCTGTAAAGGAAAATGATGCAGAGGCATCTGGAATGTCAGGTCCATGAAGCAAGGTTAATTGGAAGTGGTCAAATAGGAGATGGCAAGAGTGAACATCAACATTCTAGGAATCAGTGAACTAAAATGGACTGGAATGGGCAAATTTAATTCAGATGACCATTATATATACTGTGGGCAAGAATCCCTCAGAAGAAATGGAGTAGCCCTCATAGTCAGCAAGAGTCTGAAATGCAGTACTTGGGTGCAATCTCAAAAATGGCAAAATGACCTCTTTCGTTTCCATTGTAAACCATTCACTATCACAGTAATCTAACTCTATGCCCCAACCACTAATGCTGAAGAAGCTGAAGCTGAATTGTTCTATGATGACCTACAAGCCTTCTAGAACTAACACCAAAAAAAAAAAAAAAAAGATGTCCTTTTCATTATAGGGGCCTGGAATACAAAAGTAGGATGTCAAGAGATACCTGGAGTAACAAGAACATTTGGCCTTGGAGTACAAAATGAAGCAGCACAAAGGCTAACAGAGTTTTGCCAAAAGAATGCACTGGTCATAGCAAACACCCTCTTCCAAAAACACAAGAAATGACTCTACACATGAACATCACAAGTTGGTCAATGCTGAAGTCAGATTGATTATATTCTTTGCAACAGAAAATGGAAAAGCTCTATACAGCCAGCAAAAACAAGACCAGGAGCTGACTATGGCTCAGATCATGAACTCCTTACTGCAAAATTCAGACTTAAATTGAAGAAAGTAGGGATAACCTCTAGATCATTCAGGTATGACATAAATCAAATCCCTTTACAATTATACAATGGAAGTGACAAATGAATTCAAGGGATTAGATCTGACAAACAAAGTACCTGAAGAACTATGGATGGAGGTTTGTGACATTGTACAGGAGGCAACTGTACATAGTCAACAAAGGGATCAAGACCATCCATCCTCAAGAAAAAGAAATGCAAAAGGCAAAATGATTGCCTGAGGAGGCCTTACAAATAGTTGAGAAAAGAAGAGAAGCTAAAGGCAAAGGCAAAAAGAAAAGATATACCCATCTGAATATAAAGTTCCAAAGAATAGCAAGAAAAGATAAGAAAGCCTCCTAATGTGATCAATGCAAAGAAATAGAGGAAAATAATGGAATGGAAGACTAGAGATCTCTTCAAGAAAGTTAGAGATACCAAGGGAACATTTCATGCAAAGGGGCACAATAAAGGACAAAAATGGTATGGACCTAACAGAAGCAGAAAATATTAAGAAGAGGTGGCAAGAATACACAGAAGAACTATACAAAAAAAAAAAAATCTTTATGAATCAGACAACAATGATGGTGTGATCACTTACCTATAGCCAGACATCCTGGAATGCAAAGTCAACTGGGCCTTAGGAAGCATCACTGCGAACAAAGATAGTGGAGGTGATGGAATTCCAGTTGAGCTTTTTCAAATTCTGAAAGATGATGCTATAAAATGCTGTTGTAGCCATGCCTTCCGGGAAACAAACTCACTCAGAAGGACGATGCAGATAGTGAAGAGCAGTTTATTACACAAGCAGGCCCAAGACAGAGTCTCCTCTTAGCCAAGGACCCTGACCAGCTTCTGTGAAAATCTTTTATACCCTATGTGTAGGTGCTCAAACCCATCTCCCCAAATTCCTTGAAACCTGCATAAACAAAGAAAGGTAGATCCAATCACAATAGCCCATCACTCATGTGTCATGAGCTTAAACAGTTTAACAACTGGCCATTAATCAATAAGCCCAAGGTTACACTCTGGTAAGTACAGAAAAAAAATTTATGACCTGTCTGGAGACAGGGGTGATTAGTAGATGTTTTCTCTTAGGTGACAAGTAACCTAGGTACGACTCTCAGGGTTCCTTTGTCTGGAGTGGGTCTTAACCTTCTGCTAGTGTGTCGTTTCCATAGGCACTAAGCACAGAGTTCAGAGTCCACGGAAAAGGCAGCCACACATGGCCAGCACTGAATAGCCTAAGATGGAATCCAGGCCCTACGGTCTCCTCCTTCAGTGCTACACTCAATATGCCAGCAAATCTGAAAAACTCAACAGTGGCCACAGGATTGGAAAAGGTCAGTTTTCATTCCAATCCCAAAGAAGGTCAATGCCAAAGAATGTTCAAACTACCACACAACTGCACTCATCTCACACGCTAGCAAAGTAATGCTCAAAATTCTCCAAGCCAGGCTTCAACAGTACATGAACTGAGAACTTCCAGATGTTCAAGTTGGATTTAGAAAAGGCAGAGGAACGAGAGATAGTATTGTCAACATCCAATGAATCTTTAAAAAAAAAAAAAAAAAGCTGAGAGCTCCAGAAAAAAAATCTACTTCTGCTTTATTGACTATGCCAAAGTCTTTGACTGTGTGGATCACAACAAACTGTGGAAAATTCTGAAAGAGATGGGAATACCAGACCACCTGACCTGCCTCCTGAGAAATCTGTATGCAGGTCAAGAAGCAACAGTTAGAACTGGACATGGAACAACAGACTGGTTCCAAATAGGAAAAGGAGTATGTCAAGGCTGTATATTGTCACCCTGTTTATTTAACTTGTATAAGTCCATCTTGCAGAGTCCATCATGAGAAATGCTGGACTGGATGAAGCACAAGCTGGAATCAAGATTACCAGAAGAAATATCAATAATTTCAGATATGCAAATGACACCACCCTTATGGCAGAAAGAAAAGAGGAACTAAAAAGCCTCCTGATGAAAGTGAAAGAGGAGAGTGAAAAAGTTGGCTTAAAACTCAACATTCAGAAAACTAAGATCACGGCATCTGGTCCCATCACTTCATAGCAAATAGACGGGGAAATAATGGAAACAGTGACAGACTTTATTTTCTTGGGCTCTAAAAGCATTGCAGATGGTGACTGCAGTCATGAAATTAAAAGCTAGCACCTTGGAAGTAAAGCTATGACCAACCTAGACAGCATATTAAAAAGCAGAGAGACATCATTTTTCTGACAGAGGTCTGTGTAGTCAAAGCTATGGCTTTTCCAGTAGTCATGTTTGGATGGATGTGAGAGTTGGACCGTAAAGAAAGCTGAGCACTGAAGAATTGATGCTTTTGAACTGTGCTGTTGGAGAAGACTCTTGAGAGTCCTTTGGACTGCAAGGAGATCCAACCAGTCAATCCTAAAGGAAATCAGTCCTGAATGTTCATTGCAAGGACTGATGCTGAAGCTGAAGCTCCAATACTTTAGCCACCTAATGCAAAGAACTGACATCACTGACAGTATTGGAAAAGACCCTGATGCTGGGAAAGATTGAAGGCAGGAGAAGGGGACAACAGAGGATGATATAGTTGGATGGCATCACAGACTCTATGGACATGGGTTTGAGCAAGCTCTGTGAGTTGGTAATGGACATGTTCATGGGGATCACAAAAAGCTGGACACAACTAAGTGACTGAACTTACAACCTACCTTCTCAACTCTATTATACAACTGTCACTTACCATATCCATCCTCAGTGCAGTTTCCCTGGTGCTTTTTCCAGATTAGTTAAAAAGTCCTTCAACTGAAAGATATTGCCAGGAATTCAACACAAACTGGCTTAAGCAAAGTAGGGAATTTGTTGGGTCATAGTATTATTTATCCACTACTAGGTAATCAATTATGAAGCTTGGCAGCTTAAAACAGCAAACATTTATTATCTCACAGTTTCTATGGATCAAGAATCTAGGCACAGCTTAGCTGGGCACCTCTGGTGCACAATCCCTCACTAAGCTACAGTCAAGGTGTCAGCCAGGACTACAGTCATTTCCAGGCTCTCCCTCCCAAGCGAGGATTCACTTCCAATTTCACCTCCATGGCTCTTGGAAAGCCTCAAGTTCTCATCAACTATTGACATTAGATCCTTGCTGGCTGGAGGCCATCCTTACAACAGAATACTTATCTCCTTGCATGAGGTCAGGGAAGGATGGAGGTGTGAAAGGAGGGTAGAGAGGGTCAGCCCAAAATAGAAGCCACATCCCATCCCTTCTGACACATTCTACTCACTAGAACCAAGTCACTAAATCCATCTCATACTCAAGAAGAGTTCATTACACCAAGGCATGTATTAGTTATCTCTATCAGGAGGTAGAGATTTTTAAGGAGCATCTTCAGAGCCAAGCTTAGAACCTAATCTTCCTGAGACTGAAGCCAAGTTATGCCCGTTATAGGTTTGCAAGTATCGTGAAGGTTAATAATAGACTTGGGAGCTCTGTCCCAGCCTGAGCATATGGGAGGAGTCTGTGGTGCTTGGTATAAACAGCCCTCGCTGGGACACACACAGAGTTGCGGAAGCTGTGTTAAGTGCTTCCTCCTTCAGCCCATGATCTGAAAGTAGATCACCATGGCGAGCCCAAGGAGACATACAGATGACTGGGCTCTGCAATCTTTCTCCAAAAACCCACCGAAGAGTCAACCACACATATTCTCTCCCTATCTATGGACCCCTCTCCTCTTCTTGCTCATGGGTAAGTCTACACTGGGGCCACTGGTATTCCCGTGAGGCTGGTCACATTTTTGCTGGGGATTCTAGTTATTTAAGGGCTTCACAGGTGGCACAGTTGTAAAGAATCTGCATGCCAATGCAGGAGCTGCAGGAGCTGGGGGTTCCATCCCAGGGCTGAGAAGAGCTTCTAGAGGAGGAAATGGCAACCCACGCCAGCATTCTTGCCTGAAAAATTCTGTGGACAGAGGAACGTGGTGGACTACTGTCCTTGGGGCCTCAAAGATTCAGACATGACTGAGCAACTGAGCATGGCACACAGCACTAGCTGTTAAAAACAGGAAACTGTCTTCTTTTGGTAATTTTTCTGTGAGTTTCACCTTACTGTGAACTCTGTGTGTGTGTGTGTGTGTGTGCCTGAGTATACATAGTTACACACCATAAGTAGGTAAATTTCTAGCCCCAGACTCAAATAACCCCAGGTTCAGAGTCTATTCCTCTTGCTCTCACATTTTCAGGGTAAGAAATGCTGCACGATGAGTTTGTTCCCTATGCAATGTGGGTAAGACCTGCAGAGGGATACAAGAAACTTGTCCTGATAACAAATCAACCAGTTTCCAAGGGAGGGATAGGACTGCTGCTGCTGCTGCTAAGTCGCTTCAGTTGTGTCCAATTCTGCGCGACCCCATAGATGGCAGCCCACTAGGCTCCTCTGTCCCTGGGATTCTCCAGGCAAGAATATTGGAGTGGGTTGCTATTTCCTTCTCCAATGCATGAAAGTGAAAAGTGAAAGTGAAGTCTCTCGGTCATGCCTGACTCTTAGCAACTCCGTGGACTGCAGCCTACCAGGCTCTGCCGTCCATAGGATTTTCCAGGCAAGAGTACTGGTGTGAGGTGCCATTGTCTTCTCTGGATAGGACTGCTGGAGTTTCTTTTTATATCGTGCCTTGTTTATCACATGTTTGGAGGCTTCACTGGGGATCTGGAGATTGTCTGGTGGCCCTCAGCTAATTGGCTTCTATCTGAATATCCTTTCTTCCCAACATTCTACCTACCCATGAAGGCCCAATTTCTGCTAGTTTCTGGGAACTTTTCTCAGGAACGTGGCCTGAGCCACCTCTCTCCAGTGGGCAGAGCTGACCCAGTACCCAGAAAGGGTCTCAACCACTGACACGGTGGCAGCTACTGTCCCTCTGGAATTCTGCTTCCTCATCAGGGATTTAGGGAGGATAACGTAGGACAGGGACCTGACAGCAGTAAGGATGAAGTTAGTGGCCAAGCAGTGAGGAGAACTCTAGAAAACTCTCAGATGCATGTATAGGGTAGAGAGACCCTAGAACTCAGGCTGAATTTCAGCCTAACTTCTCTTCACTTTCTATTTCATCTTTGTTCACCATAAGAACACAGGTAGCAGCAAGGCTATTTATATTCACACTCAACTCTTGGGGTGCTTCCTGGTTGTGTTGGATAAATCTGAAATTAGCCACATTCAACGGCATCCAGATGGTCGACACAGTGAATTTCAAACAGTTTGGGACAAAGAGACATCTCCTTCTGTCTGACATCACCAGTTGGGGTGACCTCAAGCCTCACTGTTTTGGCCTAGAAGGCAGTTTTCTTGATGCTTCTGTGTTTCCAAAGAGTGAGTTCAAGAACTTAGGAGGCAGTAGGGTGAACAAGTCCAACCCCCCTGCCCCCAGCTTTAATATAAGGAATATTCAAAATTAAGTCCTTGTTTCATCATTTATCAGGTGTGTGAGACTCTATTTCTTAAGTGTAGAACATAAGCAATAAAGTGTACTGTGCAAGAAGACTGTTTTATAGATTAAGGATGTATGTGTAAATGCTTGGCATACAGTTGGTGGAAGCTATGTTTGTTATAATAATCACAGTTATAAGTACATTATTCAGAAAATATTAGAAGATGGGCAAGTCAAATTCAGTTATCACAATCTTTAAACCCTCCTTTTAATAATTTGTCAAACGATGTAGTTTAAGATAAGATGGATGAGACCTGCAACTCCTGTATGGGACCAATGTAGCACTGCTTGCTGCAATAGGATCTGAGCTGTGGGAACCACATCCTGCTCCTCCCACTGACATATGTGAGTTTTTGTTTACCATTGCTGAGAGGAGAGACAAGGTCAAGACACATTCATATGCTCCCAGGCAAGACCTACCATCTTCTGGGCTCCCAGGATGGGGTAGTCAGTACTCCCAGCCTCTATTACCCAGGGTATCATCTACCCAGAATCTGGGTTCTGCCACTGATCAACCCTGTAATCTCAGGCAAGTGGCTTAAACTCTGAATTTCAGCTCCTTATCAGAAAAAAAGGGCTGTTTATGAGATTAATTTTGAGAATTCAAATGCATGATTTCTACAAAGTGCCTAATACACACGTAGCAATCATAAGCAGGGTCTTCTGGATGAAAAGAGCTCTTTTAGGCAAGCTCAAATCACCATCACATCAGCTGAGCTTCTGTCTTCTGAATCTGCCCCAGAGTCAACCTGAGCAGACCCTCTCATGTCCAGGGTGTCTAGTCCTGTGTCCTCCCTGGCAGCCTCTCCAGAAGGTCCAAATGCTCAGCTGATGGGAGTCTAGGCAGAGACCACTCCCCTGGCCTGCACCAGGCTCTACTCTGCATCTGTTTTCTGTGACCTTTAGGCTTTAAGAACACACTTCAAACTTTTCCCATCCTTCCCAGCTATTCTTTGGCCTCTCCACTCTCTCCAGCATTCTCTACATATTTTTCTTTTTTTCTTTCTTTCTTTTTAATATAAATTTATTTATTTTAATTGGAGGCTAATTACTTTACAATATTGTGTTGGTTTTGCCATACATCAACATGAATCCACCACGGTGTACACGTTCCCCATCCTGAACCCCCTCCCAACTCCCTCCCCATACCATCCCTCAGGGTCATCCCAGTGCACCAGCCTGAGCATCCTGTATTATGCATTGAACCTGGACTGGCGATTTGTTTCACATATGATATTATACATCTTTCAATGCCATTCTCCCAAATCATCCCACCCTTGCCCTCTCCCACAGAGTTCAAAAGACTGTTCTATACATCTGTCTTTTTTGCCATCTCACATATAGGGTTATTGTTACCATCTTTCTAAATTCCATATATATGCATTAGTATACTGTATTGGTGTTTTTCTTTCTAGCTTACTTCACTCTGTATAATAGGCTCCAGTTTCATCCACCTCATTAGAACTGATTCAAATGTATTCTTTTTAATGGCTGAGTAATATTCCATTACTGCTGATGGACTGCAGACTGCAAATGTCTGCTGATGGACATCTAGGCTGCTTCCATGTCCTGGCTATTATAAACGTGTTGCGATGAACACTGGGGTATACAAGTCTCTTTCAATTCTAGTTTCCTCAGTGTGTATGCCCAATGGTGGGATTGCTGGGTCATATGGCAGTTCTATTTCTAGTTTTTCTAAGGAATCTCCACACTGTTCTCCATAGTGGCTGTACTAGTTTGCATTCCCACCAACAGTGTAAGAGGGTTCCCTTTTCTCCACACCCTCTCCAGCATTTATTGTTTGTAGACTTTTGGATCACAGCCATTCTGACTGACGTGAAATGGTACCTCACTATGGTTTAGATTTGCATTTCTCTGATAATGCGTGATGTTGAGCCTCTTTTCATGTGTTTGTTAGAGCTTCTGTCTTCTGTATGTCTTCTTTGGAGAAACGTCTGTTTAAGTCTCTGGCCTATTTTTTGATTGGGTCATATATTTTTCTGGAATTGAGTTGCATAAGTTGCTTGTATATTTTTGAGATTAATTCTTTGTCAGTTGCTTCATTTGCTTTTATTTTCTCCTATTCTGAAGGCTGTCTTTTCACTTTGCTTATAGTTTCGTTTGTTGTGCAGAAGCTTTTAATTTTAATTAGGTCCCATTTGTTTATTTTTGCTTTTATTTCCAATGTTCTGGGAAGTGGGTCATAAAAAATCTTCCTGTGATTTATGTCAGAGAGTGTTTTGCCTATGTTCTCCTCTAAGAGTTTTATAGTTTTTGGTCTTACAGTTAGATCTTTAATCCATTTTGAGTTTATTTTTGTATATGGTGTTAGAAAGTGTTCTAGTTTCATTCTTTTACAAGTGGTTGACCAGTTTTACCAGCACCACTTGTTAAAGAGATTGTCTTTTCCCCCATTGTATATTCTTGCCTCCTTTGTCAAAGATAAGGTGTCCATAAGTGCGTGGATTTATCTCTGGGCTTTCTATTTTGTTCCATTGATCTATATTTCTGTCTTTGTGCTGATACCATACTTTCTTGATGACTGTGGCTTTGTAGTAGAGCCTGAAGTCAGTCAGGTTGATTCCTCCAGTTCCATTCTTCTTTCTCAAGATTGCTTTGGCTATTCGAGGTTTTTTGTATTTCCATACAAATTGTGAAGTTATTTGTTCTACCTCTGTGAAAAATACCGTTGGTAGCTTGATACGGATTGCATTAAATCTATAGATTGCTTTGGGTAGCATACTCAATTTCACTATATTGATTCTTCCAATCTATGAACAAGATATATTTCTCCATCTATTAGTGTCCTCTTTGATTTTTTTCTCTATATAGGTCTTTTGTTTCTTTAGGTAGATATATTCCTAAGTATTTTTTTCTTTTCATTGCAATGGTGAATAGAATTGTTTCCTTAATTTCTCTTTCTATTTTCTCATTATTAGTGTATAGGAATGCAAGAGTTTTCTGTGTGTTGATTTTATATCCTGCAACTTTACTATATTCATTGATTAGCTCTAGTAATTTTCTGGTGGAGTCTTTAGGGTTTTCTATGTAGAGGATCATGGCATCTGCAAACAGTGAGAGATTTACTTCTTTTCCAATTTGGATTCTTTTTATTTCTTTTTCTGCTCTGATTGCTGTGGCCAAAGCTTCCAGAACTATGTTGAATAGTAGTGGTGAAAATGGGCACCCTTGTCTTGTTCCTGACTTTAGGGGAAATGCTTTCCATTTTTCACCATTGACGATAATGTTTGCTGTGGGTTTGTCATATATAGCTTTTATTATGTTGATATATGTTCCTTCCGTTCCTGCTTTCTGGAGAGTTTTTATCATAAATGGATGTTTAATTTTGTCAAAAGCTTTCTCTGCATCTATTGAGATAGTCATATGGCTTTTATTTTTCAATTTGTTAATGTGGTGAATTACATTGATTGCTTTGTGGATATTGAAGAATCTTTGCATCCCTGGGATAAAGCCCACTTGGTCATGATGTATGATCATTTTAATATGTTGTTGGATTCTGATTGCTAGAATTGTGTTAAGGATTTTTGCATCTATGTTCATCAGTGATATTGGCCT
>SJYW01029137.1:250161-260321 GCA_006410735.1 Raphicerus campestris | reverse complement strand
TTATCTGCATATCTGAGGTTATTGCTATTTCTCCTGGCAGTCTTAATTCCAGCTTGAGCTTTATCCAGCTTGACATTTTACATGATGTACTCTGCATATAAGTTAAATAAGCAGGATGACAGTATACAGCCTTGATATACTGCTTTCCCAATTTGAAACCAGTCCACTGTTTCATGTCCAGTTCTAACTGTTGCTTCTTGATCTGCGTACAGATTTCTCAGGAGGCAGGTCAGGTGGTCTGGTATTCCCATCTCTTTAAGAATTTTCCACAGTTTGTTGTAATCCACACAGTCAATGGCTTTAGCATAGTCAATAAAATCAATTGCTTTGATTACTATAGCTTTTAATATACTTTTAAGTCAGAGAACATAATGCCTCCAGCTTTTCTTTTTTCTCAAAACTCTTTCAGCTATTTGGGTCCATGCACATTTTAGAACTATTTGGTTTATTTCTATAGAAAATGCTTTTGGAATTTTGGTAGGGCTTACATTGAATCTGTAGATTGCTTTGGGTAACACGGACATTTCAACAATATTAATTTTTCCAATTGACGAACATAGAGTACTCCACTGTGACCTTAATGAGCTAGTCATTTTGGTCAGTGCTGAAATCATCACAAATTCAGGTTTAATTGTAATTTAGTCCATAATGGAGAGTATAATTTAGAATTATCTATTAAATACAATGCAAGAATGATTCTCATTTTTTTCAGCTATAATAATATCTATGTGTATTTTGTCTTCTTTGAAAATACATTGTTCATAGCAGCTTGGGTAACAAGATGACAACACAATTATTTCCAAAGAAGTTTGTGAATCACTTTGTTATATCTGAGCCAGTATAAGTTTACTGACATCAGATATACAGATAAGTTTTAATATTCTTTAAAGAGAAAAACAAAGTCAGAAACTGAATATAAATTTATAGATTTCTTGGTGTGTGATGCATGCTCAGTCACTTCAGTCACATCCGACCCTTTGCAATCAATGGACTGTAGCCTGCCAGGCTTCTCTGTCCATGGGATTCTCCAAGCAAGAATACTGGAGTGGGTTGCCATGCCCTCCTCCAGGGAATCTTCCCAATGCAGGGATCAAACCCATGTCTCTTAGATTTCCTGCATTGCAGGCAGATTCTTTACCACTGAGCACCAGGGAAGCCCAGATTTGTTAATACTTAGGATTAAATTGCAGATTTTTAAGATGGGGGAAATACTCTTTCCACCAAATCCTACAGCAGGATATTTTCCTTCTTTATACAAATAATTTTTTCTCCCTGTTCTCTTGCAAAGAAATCTGCCTTTTCATGCATTCCAACATTTTCTTTCTTTTCTCTATAATTCTGCATCCCAGCCTTTATCCTCTCAGTCAATCCATTAACACAGAAACAAATTTGGTTTGCAATCAACATTTTTTTTATTAAAGTTGGTTTTATAGTTTGTATATGTGTACCATTCAGTGTCACTCTCAATAAATCATAGTTATAGAAAATACCAACTTTAGGTATAGGAATGTAAAGAAACATCAGAACTTCAAAAAAATTCATGAACTCATTCCTAGTTTCAGCAAATTATGTGTATGAATCAGGTTAAAAAATATCTCCAAAAATTTTTTCTACTTTAAAAAAATATGATAGTAAAGAAAAAAAAGAAATATTCATTAAGAGCTACAGAATGAGGTGAAATATAGTAGGCTGCATTATTAGGCAATATCTTAAGTAATATATCAAGGATAAAGTTTTCTCCAAAAAAATTAAAAATAGAACTACAATACAGTCCACCAATTCCATCCTGGGTATTCTGAAGAAAAAAAATAATTTGAAAAGATATATTTAGCTCTCTGTTCATTGCAGCATCATTTTACTGGCCAAGATAAGGAAGCAACCAGTGTCCACTGATAGATGAGTAGATAAAGAGGATGTGGTTACTCACGGATTGGAATGATATTCAGCCATAAAAGAGAATGAAATCTTGCCATTTGCTACAACATGGATGAAACTAGAAAGTACTATGCAAAGTGAAATAAGTCAGATGGATACAGATGAATAGCATATGATGTGACTTATATGTGGAAATCCAAAAAACAAAATAAATGAAGAAACACAACAAAACAGACTCATAGATACAGAGAATAAACAACTGGTTGCCGGGGGAAGTGGGGTTGAGTGATAAAGAAATTGTTGAAGGAGATTAAGAGTTGCAAACTTCCACTTCCCAAAGAAATGAGTCAAGGGGATGAAATATACAACATGGGGAATGTAGTCAGTAATACTGTGATAATTTTGTATCACAGCACATGGTAACTAGTCCTGTTGCTTGATCATTTTGTTCTGGACAGCAGTAGGGACCACTGTGTTGCACAGCTGAAAGTATCTGGATGCATGTCAACTGTACTTCAGTTAACAAACAAAAAAGGACTTGCAGTAATGAACCCCTACACAAATGCTTAGCAATTCTTCATGGGTGTGACCATTCTCTTTTCATGAGTGATGCTATGAATTAATAATGAACATTAAAAGTACGTCATAGGTCAGAATTAAGAAAACTCAGAAACGAAGACATGAAACTCCCGAAAGAATAAGAAAATATTGAAAAGCACACGTAAATGAAATTTAAACAGAAACGTGCTGTCAAATAATGCCTTGTAAGAAATGAAACGGTAAGGAGGAAGAGCTTAAACACTGTTTAAAAACACTTCTAGAAAATAAATTAAGCAAAAACTTATAAAATATTTCATGAGTGTGTTAAAAGTGAAATATAATCATAAGAGATCTGATATTTGAAAGATTCAAGGACCTGAAAGAGAAAAGTCAATAAAAGATGCAAAGCAAATAATAGGCATTATTGTCCAAATTTTTCTGATAATTTTAAAAACAACTTTTAAATTGTCTTTTGAAGAGAACAATGTGCATTCACTTGTAATGACTAAAGGCAGATGATATTCTAATAAACTTACAGGGCTTTAAAGAAAAACAAAAATCTTTTGGGCATCTAGAACAAAAGAGCACGTGACATATAATGGAACAAAAATCAGAATTCGATGAAACTTTATGGAGAGAAATACTCTATGCCAGAAAAAAAGTAGAGCAATGTATTTGAACTGCTCAAGGAGAGAAATGATGAGTCACAAATTCTCTAGCAGGCAAGTAACTGGGTAGCAAAGGCCCTGTCATTCAAGTCATCATGAAAGATCTAGGGAAATACTGTTCCCGTGATCAAAGGAATGAACAGACTTCAGAAAACAGAATCCTTAGAAAGACACATCAGGAGAGATGGTATGGACTAAATTCATAGTCACCTGATATAATGAAGACTGAATGATGGTGACATAAGAGAGGGGGTGACCTTGGTGCTGGACACGAGGGTGAGTACAGGATAGCAATTCATTTAGTCCTACCTCGGATTAGGGTGATTTTTATAGGAAAATATGTTAAAAGCAACTAGATAGATGAATGTCATTTAATATAGAAAACTTCCACAGTATATATAAAACGTATGTCTGACCATAATACTAAAGCTATACAATAAAAAAAAACTAAGCTGTACTAAATTAGGTTCCTTAGGAGATGAGCAGTGAGGTCCACTCTCTTCCTTGTCCAGTTGGAAACCTCCTGGCTCTGTACCGCTTCCTTCCCCTCTGAGAGGCCCAGGATGAGGCCCCAAGGTCAAGGCCTTCACAAGTGTCAGAGCAGAACCTGCAACATAAACACGAGGGCTGGAATCACCGAGGAGGCTCACAGACTAACGGAAGAAGGCTCCCTGGGCTGTGTGTGTAGTGAGCATGCAAGAGCCAGAAGACTCCGCAGGCCGGGCAAGTAGCTTCGGGTCCTGACCTCCCCAGAGGTCAGATCCACAGGGCACCAGGGTCTCTTGGCTGCTCTTTGCTGAAGGTGTTGTCTGTCAGCAGAGAGGGAATATGAATGTCCCGTGGGAGCGATTGAATTGGTTGGTTGTCTGGGTAGCCTTCAAGTCCCTGGACAGTGAAACTGGTGCAGAGGAAAGGAGAAGGCTTGGGGCTCTGGGGCAAGGAAGCTGAGCGCCTCTCCCTGGAACCTGTGAGGAGCAGGGAGTCTGATGCCACAGATGGGAGGGGTGACCCTGCCCCTCCAGCCCACACTCAATACCACCAATCGTGAGATCTGCTGGGTGGAAATCACAGAGACACGGGCAGCTCCCTTTATCCCTGATCATTCCTTCTAGATCCGCTGGAGAAGGAAATGGCAACCCACTCCAGTTTTCTCGCCTGGAGAATCCCATGAACAGAGGAGCCTGGTGGGCTACAGTCCATGGAGTCGCAAAGAGTTGGACCCAACTTAGCAACTAACGGACAGTGATTCTAAGCCCCCAGCAAAGCTTTACCTGTGCTTTTAATTTAAACAATCATTAGGCTGTGGTAATAAAAACACGGATTTATCTCAGTGGTATATTGCAACATGAAAAGTTTACAAAAGACACTGCTTTTTAAAGTGTAAAAAACAAGTGATATTCATGTTAAAATAAATATAAATACATAAAAGGAACACAAAGTAACTTGAATCCTGCCCTGTAACTCATCCCAGGTGAACCGTGATTTGAAATGCTCTCAGGTGTTTAGTGGCAATTTGACACATAGACTAGAATCTACAGAACTTCAAACTCCAGTTTGAGAAATGGTCCCCCCAGGGTGACCTAAGCGCTCCTCTGGCCTCCCCAGAGGCCTGGACAGCTGCCGCTCAGGTTGGGATCCTTCAGTGTCCTCTACTTGATGCCAGGCCTGCTAAGCACCACAGGGATGCCAGGCTGGGCAGGTGGGGCTGTCCTGCTCTCTGAGCACTGGGGTGCCTGTGTCTTCTTCACTCTTTTTTTTCCAAACCTTTGGAACTGAGGAAGTCAATGCCATCACCTAGTGATTAAGTGGGGGTGCTCTGGGCTGACGACACTGGGGGCTTGAAAGGGCAGGACAAGGTCCTGCAGATGGTGATGGTGTATCACTCCAGTGGTGCTCTTCACGAAGAAACAGCTTGAACAGCATCTCCTGGAGTCATACGCACGCTGGCTCCTCCCCTCCAAAGAGAGAGCTACTGGAGAACAACACCTAGGAACCTCGGGTCTTCTGTGAAAGGATACCAATCCCCCTAGGAGATATGCTGAGCTCACAGCATTCTCCGCTTGTCTGCATGAATCATTACAATCCTCTTTTCTCCACGTTTGTGTCACTTGCAATAGCAGCGGCCTCAGTGTTTGTGCTGATCTTCCCAAAATGCCATCAAGTAAGTTAGGGACATGACGAGAACACGTACGCTTGTATATGCCTTACCTTTCATCCCCACCCTACATATTTATGTCTCCTCATCCTCCCTGTCCTCTTCTTTGCTGACTGCAGACCCAAGAGTTTCTTTTAAGAGGAGGAGAGAATATCTTGACATCTGGAAGGAAGAAAATGGTTGCACGTGTCCAGAGCTGTCCAGGGCAGCAGAATACCCATGTTGGGGACCCCAGGGCAGGGCCAGATTTCAAAGGGGTCTGACTCAAAGCCAGCTTCCTGCCTGGACCACTCAGAGTAGCTCCATCAGATTCAATGGTGCAGAAGTGGGGTCAGGAGCCAGGGGGATGCTAGGAAAGTGGGGGAGGAGGGCTGCAAAGAGATTTTATAAAAGACCCCAGGACACATGTGCCTGCATGAGACCAGATCCTTCAGGACAAGAATCATCCAAAGTGGGGATGCGAAAGCGCTACAAAGAGGAGCTTATGATTAGAAGAAAATAGAAAATGGAAAAGAGATGAAATAAATAACTTACATGCAGGCTGTTGCTCTCCTGATCCGATTCTTCATTAGACTCGAAGTAATATTCTAGTGTCCAAAGGCAGCAACGATGCGGTGGCCAAGAGAAAAGAAAGCAGAGAATTAGAGTCAATATGAGAACTAGGGGCCTTGATGCTCCTGGGATCATGCAGCCTGCTCTCAGAATCCCTTCTGTTCTTATGTCCATGGTCCTCCCAAGGCATCGATTGTTTCGCCCCTGCAGTGAAGGTGTGGGTCTCTGACCTCTCACATACTTTTGCAGCCCTCAGATTCCCTACACGTGACCACAAATGAAGGCCTGTGTCATCCTGTTCCTCCTTCAGGCAGCCACTGTGTTCAGCAACTCCGTGCATGAGGTTGCCTTCCTCTCCATCCTCCTCCTCACTCCTTCCTTTCCTTATTTTTCTCTTAAAAATTAGTTATTCTTTCCTTTCTCCTGTCCCCCTCCATCAATCATATAGTTCTCCAGTACAGGCACATTGGAGGAATGTCCATGGGTATACTGCCACCCTCTTCAATCAGACGATGGATCAATTAGGCAATCCATCCTTTCCATGGAGTAGCAGGCATGGGCCTGATACTGTGTTGGTCCCTATGGGAGGGAAGCGCAACTAAGTCCACATAAGAAATGACTGTCCTGTGCCTGGGGTGCCTAGGAGATACTTAATCCTCATACCAACCCCATAGATCTCCTAGCCCCTTACAGAAGATGAGAGTCAAATCAGAGGGAAAGTTAGTAGTCCAAATTTCCTAAACGTGAAAATGATTCAACACAGGTCCTGCACAAATACACCGTACCTGCCCATGTTTGCCCTGAACCTCAGAGACGGAGGGGACAGAGCAGGGCAGGCCTGAGGAGAGGTCACAGGATGAGCGTAACAGAGGCATGTCTGGTTGGAGCAGAGGGATCTAAGATCAGCAGGGCCCTCTGGCTTTGCTATCCTGAAGCTCTGTCCTGAGACCCAGACAGTCACAGGCGACCAAGGTCGGCAGTGTGCGAAGCAAGCCCATCAGCCCCTGCACACAGTCCACCAGAATTCCTGCCTGCCAAGGAGCGTCTCCAGGGGCTACTGGATATGGACATTCCAGAAATGGATGTACATTCATGACACAAGCCTTGGGTGAGGTGAGGAGGCAGAGATGAGATCAAGGATACTGGAGCATACACAGTAACCCCAGAGGACAACTCCTTTAACTCCTCCACGCTGGCGGTGCCCTTTAAGTGAGGAACAGTGAGGGCAGAACGTGAATGTGATGCCACGCAAGTACAGAGGGAGAGACTTCCCGTCCACCTCCTCACACTCAGCAGAAGAACTTGGTGTCCAGGTTCAAGTGCCAATGAGAGCTGTGTGTCCCAGCAGATTATGTGCATCATAGACCAATAAAGAAAACAACACCAAAATCTCTCGTGGATAATACCCTCAGGGTGCCAATCAGAAACCAAACTTTCACACTGGGCAGTAACGAAAGCAGGAAAAATTGTAGGTAAATACTTTTTGCATACCAAGGGCAGAAAAGATGATTGTAGACACAGCACAATCAAAGACCATGGACACATTTCCATTTACTCTTACATATTTATTTATTTATTTTTGTCGGCAATGTCTCTGCTTTTTATTTTTATTTTTTAAAATACTTTATCTTACATATTTAAAATACAAAGGGTTTCCCTACATATTTAAAATACAAGGGGTTTCCCTGGTGGCTTAGTTGGTAAAGAATTTGCCTGCAAGGCAGGAGACCTGGATTCAATCCCTGGGTTGGGAAGATTCCCTGGAGAAGGAAATGACAACCCACTCCAGTATTCTTGCCTGGAGAATTCCATGGACAGAGGAGCCTGGCAGGCTACAGACCATGGGGTCACAAAGAGTCAGACATGACTGAGTGACTAACACTTTCAATTTTCATTTAAAATACCCCCCCAAAAAAACCCCACACCAAATCTGATTTTTACCCATATTTCAACATTTCCCCCCATTTCACACCCACCTTCCTCAGTCTCCAAACAAGCAGGTGTAGCCCAAGTGTTCCCAGACCCCTCTCCTCTTGGACCCTACCTGAGTGTTGTTCCCTACCTATAGCATCTTCGTCCTGGCTGCTCCATGTGCTGTCCAGCATCTGGTCTGTAGAAACCCAAACATGAGTGATGAAGTTGTTAGAAAGTGTGACCAACCCGTTTCTCCTACTTCACTGGAGGTTACTGTGGGTCTCAGAGCATCATCCTGATTTGTCTCTCCAGGTTCTCATGTCCTCCTTATGTTCCGTGGAGTCAGACTGCTCGACAAGACATTGCTCACAGTTGAAAAGTCCATATGAGAGAAAGATTCTGAAGATGCAGCTCGAAACTTCTCACTTCTACAGACCCATGAGTGCTCTTCCCTCTAAATTTACAAAACTGAAATTCCAACTGTATGAACACACTCGAAATGTGCCTAGTGGAACTGAGCAATTGGATGAGTTTCATGTTTTATATTAATAGAGTGAGTTAATTATTGATTGAATTAGTCAACTGTGAACAGGTGCCTCTGGCTAATGGCTATCACACTGTATAACACAGATCTAGAGTATCAAAGATGAAGGAGCTATTATTGCTCTTCCTGTGATTGTTCCCTACTGCAGAGTAGTGTGCTGGTCTGATCTGATCATTCATTTGTAAGTATTTCCTGAGCTCATGCATACAAGCCACAAATTCTCAAAGTGTAGAGGGAGAGCACTTATTCTGGTCCAACAGCTGACACTCAGGAAGAGAACTTGGTGTCCAGGGGCAGGTGTCTATGGGAGTTTTGTGTCCCAGTAGATTATATGCCACATAGGCCAGTGATAAACACAAAACCACAATCTCTTGTGCACGATACCCTTTGGGTACTCATCAGACACCAGTCTTTCAAATTGCCAGTGACCAAAGGAAAGAGCAGTCCTTACAGAAAAGATGGTTTTTGCATACAAAGGAAGATGATGTGCGTGTGTGGTAAGTCACTTCAGTTGCATCCCAACTACTCATGACCCTGTGGGTTGTAAGCGGCCAGGCACCTCTGTCCGTGAGATTCTCCAGGCAAGAGTCCTGGACTGGACTGCCATTTCCTGCTCCAGGGGATCTTCCTCACCCAGGGATCAAACCCTCGTCTCCTGCCTTGCAGGTGGATTCTTTATCACTGAGCCATCAGGGAAGTCCACAAAGGAAGATAAGCAATTATAATCACAGCACAGACAGAGCTCGTGGCGAGAATCCTTCTTACTTTTAATATTAAAGTATGAAATGGACATTTCTACATGTATTTCCTGTTTTTCAATGTTGTCTACAGCTTCCTCAACAGCAAGTGTAACCCAAGTGTTCCCAGGAGCTCTTTCAAGTTGTACCCCACCTGAATGGCATTCCCTACCTGTGTTGCATTCATCTCCACTGTCATATATGCTTTCCAAAATGCATTCTGAGAGACAAAAATATGAGTAGAAAAGTTATTAGGCAGTGTGACCCACCCATTTCTCCTGCTTAACTTGACGTTATATCTGGATCACACAGAGAAACCCTGTGGTTTCCTCCAGGTTCTGAGATCTTCCCTGGGCTCTGTGGACTCAGTAATCTTCAATAAGACATTGGTCACAGTTGCAAACCTTCACAGAGAGGGAGAAGCTGAAGAATAACCTTTCAGCTTCTCACTTCCAGGAATCCATCTATAGTTTTTACTGTTTACGAACCGGAAATTCCAGCATTTGAAATGTGACTAGTATGACTAAGCAATTGGATGTTTTGTTTTGTTTCCCTTTAATAGATTGGGTTAGTTATTGATGGAATTAAATTAATTGTGAACAGGTACACCCACCTAGGGGCTGCCATCGAATAGAGCAGCTCTAGAGATACAATGCCAAAGAACCCTCAAACTGCTGCACAACTGCACTCATCTCACACACTAGCAAAGTAATGCTCAAAATTCTCCAAGCCAAGCTTCAACTGTACATGAACTGTGAACTTCCAGATGTTCAAGCTGGATTCAGAAAAGGCAGAGGAACCCAGAGATCAAAATGCCAACATCCGCTGGATCATTGAAAAAGCAAGAGAGTTCCAGAAAAACATCTATTTCTGATTTATTGACTATGCCAAAGCCTTTGACTGTGTGGATCACAACAAACTGTGGAAAATGGGAAACACTTAAAGAAATGGGAATAGCAGACCACCTGACCTGCCTCCTCAGAAATCCGTATGCAGGTCAAGAAGCAATAGTTAGAACTGGACATGGAACAACAGACTGGTTCCAAATAGGGAAAGGAGTACATCAAGGCTGTATATTGCCACCCTGCTTATTTAACTTATAAGTACATCATGAGAAATGCTGGACTGGATGAAGCACAAGGTGGAATCAAGATTGCCGGGAGAAATATCAATAA
>SJYW01029137.1:214398-238341 GCA_006410735.1 Raphicerus campestris | reverse complement strand
CGTCAAGGCTGTATATTGTCACCCTGCTTATTTAACTTATATGCAGAGTACATCATGAGAAACGCTGGACTGGAAGAAGCACAAGCTGGAATCAAGATTGCTGGGAGAAATATCAATGACCTCAGATGTACAGATGACACCACCCTTATGGCAGAAAGCAAAGAACTAAAGAGCCTCCTGATGAAGGTGAAAGAGGAGAGCAAGAAAGTTGACTTAAAGCTCAACATTCAGAAAACTAAGATCATGGCATCTGGTCCCATCACTTCATAGCAAATAGATGGGGAAACAGTGGAAACAGTAACTGACTATTTTGGGGGGCTCCAAAATCACTGCAGATGGTGACTGCAGCCATGAAATTAAAAGACGTTTGCTCCTTGGAGGGAAAGTTATGACCAACCTAGACAGCATATTCAAAAGCAGAGGTATTACTTTGCCAACATAGGTCCGTCTAGTCAAGGCTGTGGTTTTTCCTGTAGTTATGTATGGATGTGAGAGTTGGACTATAAAGAAAGCTGAGCGCCGAAGAATTTATGCTTTTGAACTGTGATGTTTAGAAAACTCTTGAGAGTCCCTTGGACTGCAAGGAGATCCAACCAGTCCATCCTAAAGGAGATCAGTCCTTTGGAAGGACTGATGTTGAAGCTGGAACTCCAATACTTTGGCCACTTGATGTGAAGAGCTGACTCATTTGAAAAGACCCTAATCCTGGGAAAGATGGAGGGCAGGAGGAGAAGGGTATGACAGAGGATGAGATGGTTGGATGGCATCACCAACTCAATGGACATGAGTTTGAGTAAACTCCGGGAATTGGCGATGGACAGGGAGGCCTGGTGTGTTGTAGTTCATGGGGTGGCAAAGAGTCGGACATAACTTGGGCGACTGAACTGAACTGAAGGAAAATCAAATATAAATGTTCAAAAATACTCAGATCCTACTGCTTAAAAATTGACACTATCAATCGTTTCATTTTCTTCCCCGTCTTCTTTTTGTAAACAATGTGTGCATATCTGTTGAGTTGGTGGCAGTTCACACTCCCATGTGCCATCCAACCAGAGGAACAGTTCATTACAGAGAGGAAGGCTGGAGTGAGTGCTGATGTCTCTAACCCAGCTGTGCAGGAGGTTTGTAAAAAGGCTGATGGGCACCAGGACTAACAATCAAATTCATTTAGACTTCTTTGCCACTGTGTCATTGGTGAGTGTTTACAGGATTCTAGCATTTCTAAGGCTTGCAGTAGTATTATCCAATACAATAAATACCTCCCTCATTCTTGCTGTGTTTGGCCAAATGCTAAACAATGACCCCAGCACTGAAAGATGCTGACCTGTATTGTCCTATGTGGAACCTCACACCTCTCAGAATCTGTGAGCTGAGCTCAGTGTGCTGGCTTTTGGGTGTGTTTCACACACTCGACTCTGCCCAAGTTGGCTGTTGAATGCACTGACAGCTGTCCTGGGTTCTGTGAGCCACCCTAGAGTGATGGGCAGTGTCTGGGACCTCTGGAGAGTCTAGTGCTGCCAGGCATGTACACGGAGCAGAGACCCCCTTGCCGCAGGACTGATGATCCTGTGGCTGTGTGATAGGTACAGGTCAGTGGCNCTGTGAGCCACCCTGGAGTGATGGGCAGTGTCTGGGACCTCTGGAGAGTCTAGTGCTGCCAGGCATGTACACGGAGCAGAGACCCCCTTGCCGCAGGACTGATGATCCTGTGGCTGTGTGACAGGTACAGGTCAGTGGTCCAGAGCATCACACTGGGACCCTCGTCTAGGTTCCCATTTTGACTTTTCCCTTTAGGAAGTCAAGAGTTGGGCTGTTTATCTTTGTCCCATCTCTCTCTGAGGAGAGAGAATATTATCCAAACCTCTGGAAACAGCTGTGGTGAAGGAAGAACGAGGTTTTGCTTTTTTTTTAAACAGAAAGTTGACAGGAGTATTCTGTGGAAGTGGGAAATAGCTCTTGGGGAATCAACACATTTATACACACAGATTGGCAAGCATACCCATAACCTCACATGTGGACAGCCTGTTAGTCCTCATACACACAAGCCAACATCATCTAAATGATCTCACAGCTTCCAGGGACTATACAAGTTCAATGCTTTTTTGAGGGAAATTCATTTCTTTCACTAAATCCTTCACTCTCTTTCCTAGTGGGAACCCAGAATCAGGGTGTTTCTCCAAGCAAAGCGGGCAAGACAGCCCCACACTCTTCATCACTTAGCTTTCTCCTCTGAAGAGGAGTGGTTTCAGAATACGTACGGTTTTCACCAGCTGTTGCATCCTCCTGGGAAGAGAGAGGAGAGGACACTGTGAGGATTCACAGATAACAGAGAACAACCGAGGTTACCAATGCGGAGAAGGAAAGGTTCCTATTTCCTCAGGGCCATGAGTGTGGTACGGATTTAAAGGGTACAAACTACTTTGTATAAAATAGAGGAGCAACCAGGATGTATTGTAGAGCTCAGAAAATTAGAGCCATTATTTTTTTCTTTTTTTAAAAGATTTATTTGTGTATTTAATTTCTGGCTATGCTGGGTCCTCATTGCTACGTGCAGGCTTTCTCTATTTGTGGCGAGTGAGAGCTCTTCATTGTGGTGCGTGGGCTTCTCCCGGTGGTGGTATTCTTGTTGTGGACCACAGGCTCTAGGCGTGTTTGCGTCACTAGTTGCGGCTCACGGGCTCGGTATTGGTAGCTTCTGTGCTCTAGAGCGCAGGCGCAGTAGTTGAGGCCACAGGCCCTAGGCGTGTTTGCGTCACTAGTTGCGGCTCGCGGGCTCGGTATTGGTAGCTCCTGTGCTCTTATAGCGCAGGTGCAGTAGTTGAGGCACATGGGTTTACTTGCTCTGCAGCATGTGGGATCTTCCCAGACCAGGGATTGAACCCATGTCCCCTGCATTGGCAGGTGGATTCTTAACCATTAGACCATCAGGGAAGCCCGAGCCATTATTTTCTAACAACTTTTTATGCAGTATAANCTTTGACTGTGTGGGTCACAATAAACTGTGGAAAATTCTGAAAGAGATGGGAATATCAGATCACCTGACCTGCCTCTTGAGAAACCTATGTGCAGGTCAGGAAGCAACAGTTAGAACTGGACATGGAACAATGGACTGGTTCCAAATAGGAAAAGGAGTACGTCAAGACTGTATTTTGTCACCCTGCTTATTTAACTTTTATGCAGAAGTACATCATGAGAAACACTGGGCTGGAAGAAGCACAAGCTGGAATCAAGATTGCCAGGAGAAATATCAATAACCTCACATATGCAGATGACCCCACCCTTATGGCAGAAAGTGAAGAGGAACTAAAGAGCCTCTTGAAGAAAGTGGAATTGGAGGGTGAAAAAGTTGGCTTAAAGCTCAACATTCAGAAAAGATCATGGCCTCTGGTCCCATCACTTCATGGGAAATAGATGGGGAAACAGTGGAAAACAGTGTCAGACTTTATTTTGGGGGGCTCCAAAATCACTGAAGATGGTGACTGCAGGCATGAAATTAAAGGACACTTATTCCTTGGAAGAAAAGTTATGACCAACCTACGTAGCATATTCAAAAACAGAGACATTACTTTGTCAACAAAGTCCATCTAGTCAAGGCCATGGTTTTTCCACTGGTCATGTATGGATGTGAGAGTTGGACTGTGAAGAAAGCTGAGTGCCGAAGAATTGATGCTTTTGAACTGTGGTGTTGGAGAAGACTCTTGAGAGTCCCTTAGACTGCAAGGAGATCCAGCCAGTCCATTCTGAAGGAGATCAGCCCTGGGGTTTCTTTGGACGGAATGATGCTAAAGCTGAAACTCCAGTACTTTGGCCACCTCATGTGAAGAGTTGACTCATTGGAACAGACTCTGATGCGGGGATGGATTGGGGGCAGGAGGAGAAGGGGACGACAGAGAATGAGATGGCTGGATGGCATCACTGACTCGATGGACGTGAGTCTGAGTGAACTCCAGGAGTTGGTGATGGACAGGGAGGCCTGGCGTGCTGCAGTTCATGGGGTTGCAAAGAGTCGGGCACGACTGAACTGAACTGAACTGACTGATACCAGGTACATAGCTGAAATCAATTACAAAGTATGGCCTACCAAATGCAAGGGGAAATTTTTTAAAGTAGTTTTTACAACTATTAAACTCATCTTGCACACTGAAGTCATCATATATACCGAGCAAAGTCAGAGCTTTTATATTTGAGTTTATTCTTCATTTAACTTTTAAAACACTACTATAGTTGAATATTAAAGCAAAACAGTAGCAAGTAGTGAGCATATTATGGTTATAGTCCTTCACTCAATCACTATTGTAAATAAAACACCAGCAGTGAGTGTTATTCACGGAACCTGCTAAGAAGTCTGACACTGAACACCACGTCAAGGATGATGTTTATCCTGCTCATAGGCTTCTGCATTGTGATGGCGGTGTCTTTCCTGATTTGGATCGAAGTCCACTAATTCTTCCTGGTCTGTTTCATTAGTCTCTTCTACTTCCTTCCTCTCAGGTAGAAGTTTTTCCCGCAGAGTTGTTCAGGAGAGAAAAAGCCATTCTCAGGAAAGTTTACCTTAAATTCAGTGATTAAGTGACCCTTTTCAAGTGGCCTATGATAAATTGGCATGCCTTCATTTAGCAAACACTTGATATCTCCCTGCTGGACAATCTGACCTGGATGAGAAGTGATGACTATGGTTTGGTTGTCAAGAGTAGATATTGGCTTCTGGAAGCCACACAGTGCCTCAACCAGCTGTATGTCCATACACATGAAAAGGTCTTCTCTTCTTGGAGTAAAAACCACATGGTCCTTCTGATCTAAAGCAACGGTACTATCTCCTGGCTCCAGTCCTGGTTCTTGGTCTCCTTCACCATGGAATATTATCTTCTGGCCATCTTTCATGCGTTTTTCAATATGAACTTCTATAGTTTTATTTTCTCAAACTATCTTTCTTCCATTGCAGCTTTTACATCTGTCCTCAGGACAGATCTGCTTTCCGTGGCCCTGGTACTCCATGCATACAGACTGAATTTGCTAAACCATTCCAGGTCCTATTTGATGAATTCTTATTTGCATTCTGGTACCTTGATAATTGGGACAGCATTCTACTGCTCCTTTCTTACCACCTTGGCCTTCACATTTGTCACAAATCACATTTTTTTCCAGAGCTAGTTTTCTGTTGCACCATTTTATAATCATCTAAGGTTACTGTAAGTTGACGTACAATGTTTTTACCTCTCCTCTCTCTCTGCCTCCTTCCTCCTGCTCTGAAAAACATATCAAAGATGTCCATGGGGGAGCCAAAACTGCTCCACCTTCTTTAATTGCCTGTTCTCTTCCTTTG
The DNA here is from genome assembly GCA_006410735.1 of Raphicerus campestris. NCBI lineage: Eukaryota > Metazoa > Chordata > Mammalia > Artiodactyla > Bovidae > Raphicerus > Raphicerus campestris. Next base: position 233,018 of record SJYW01029137.1, on the reverse strand, counting down.
TCATATAATTCCCTTTTCTTTGCATCAGAGAGCACTTCTAAGCTTGAGAAATTGTTTAAACTTCTTGCTTTCATTTGGATTCTTATCAGGGTGGTACTTCAAGGCCAGTTTCCTGTAAGCCTTTTTCAGTTCTTCTTGGGTGGCATTGGGTTTGACCCCCAAAACATCATAGTAAGTGGTTTCTTTAACCATTTTCTACAGCTGGTGAGCAGGCCGATGCCGGTGTGGGGGACCTGGAAGGAGCGTGCTGCTGTGCGCAGCTTGGGCAGCTGCTGATATTCTGCCTCTCACTGAGCGTTCTGGAAAGTTTCACTTTATTACTATTTTTTCAGAAGAATAACTTTAAGGGCAATTTCAAATAAGTGGCAACTTATCAGGGAAATCTGAAGTACCAAAGCTACTCTCCTGAAATGAAGGTTGATTATTTGCAGTTATAGAAAGGTCACTGCAACAGTTGCTGGTAATCAACAAAGAGATAAATTTATACAGTTGTTGCTCTCAGACACAAGTTTTTTCTCTTAGTGTCTGCTGGGCATATTTGCAAATGCCAAATTTTGCTCAGTCTTTATCATATCACTAAGAATATTTTAAGATGTCTTATTTCCCATATATATGTGTGGTGAGAGGAAAGGTACATTTCTGGATAAAATAATGATGAATGTAAGTTGATGATTCACGTTGGTTTAGATAAGCATTTGGTAGATTTAGATGTGACAAATGTGTTTCCTTCTAAATCAAGCATATGAAAACATTTTTAACTTAAATTGATCCTATGAAAGGAGATGGGGGTCAGATTTAAGAAATGACATTCAGCGCAAATGCTGCACAAAAGTAATTTTTTTGCTTTGTGGCCCTTGTGGCTTCTCAATGTCAGGTCAGAAGGATTTGTTTCTGTTAGGTCAAGCTTCCCACAGTTCCTAAAAATTTACTTCTCTATATAGTTAGCAGTTTGATTTGGGAGTGAAATTTCAGAGAGAATGTCATTTCTTTGAAAATTTATGAATATCCCTATGCTTCAGTTGCTAATGGGAGTGGAGGCAGGGGTCTGTAGAGGAACAGATTATCTAGTTTGGGTAGATACTTCCTTAAATACTGTTAGAAATACCCATGGCAATGCAAGGCCTTATACTTACTGCTGCTGCTGCTGCTAAGTTGCTTCAGTTGTGTCCAACTCTGTGCGACCCCAGAGATGGCAGCCTATCAGGCTCCTCTGTCCCTGGGATTCTCCAGGCAAGAACACTGGAGTGGGTTGCCATTGCCTTCTCTAATGCATGAAAGTGAAAACTGAAAGTGAAGTTGCTCAGTCGTGTCGACTCTTCGCGACCCCATGGGCTGCAGCCTACCAGGCTCCTCCATCCATGGGATTTTCCAGGCAAGAGTACTGGAGTGGGGTGCCATTGCCTTCTCTGCTTATACTTACTAGGTGGTCATTTATTCGACAAATATTTATTGACCACCTTATACTTACTAGGTGGTCAATAAATATTTGTCGAATAAATGAAATAATTATATAAAGCAAAAAATGAAGACATAGGGAATGCTTTGGGCAAGCTGCTTAACTGCTCTGATCTTCAGTTTCATCATGTATAAGATGGAGACAGTATTACTTACCTTATAATAATTGTGAGGATTACATTGTAAAATGCAGGCAAGGTATCCTATACCTTGCCAAGCACATAGTAAAAGTTCTGTAAATATTAACTGTTATGATGATGGTTTTCTTTATAATGAAGGAGAGAATTTCATAACTTTCATTAGTACTTTCATTCATAGTATAAAGGGGAAATAACATTTTATTGAATAAGTGAGGGCTTTTTAACAACGATTTTCTTCAAAGAGGACCAAATAATTTTCATTTCCTTTGCCATGTGTTGTAGTTAATATTGGTTGCCAAAATGGCATCTTGAATATTAAGTCATTTTGTCACCACTACCACTTTATCTGGGCTTCCCAGATGGTGCTAATGGTAAAGAACCCACCTGCCAATGCAGGAGATGGAAGAGATGCAGGTTCGATCCCTGGGTTGGGAAGAACCCCTGAAGAAGGGAATGGCTATCCACTCCAGTATTCTTGAGAATCCCATGGATAGAGCAGTCTGGAGGGCTCTAGCCCATAGAGTAGCAAAGAGTCAGACATGACTGAAAGGACTTAACTTGCACTACTTTATCTGTATCATTAGTGTTGAAAGAAACTGCACTGTTGAGTGGATTTCATTCAAAACTGACTTGAAGATTATAGGTATCTTACACATGTCAATGCACTCTTAGATTTCCCCAGTACTTTTTTCATGGACTTTGACCATTTTAACATAGTTTACCCTTCTAGAAAACTGGGCATATATAAAATAAAGTTTGAGCATACTAAGCTAAGTAACTATCTGATTAGAAACTTACTAATAATTAAAAATGGCATATTCTTTTCATAGGGAAGTCTAAATTCTCTATACCTCTAAAATTCTAATCTATTGATACATTTCAGCCTGACCATCTATTTGAAACAGAAGGACTATTTCACAGATCAGTTCTTGAACCTCAGCTGGCATGATTAGCTCTTTTCTTAAAAACAAAATAATTTATTTATTTTTGGCAGCAGTAAGTCTTCATTGCTACCTGCAGGCTTTCATTAGTTGTGGCTGTGGGTGGGTGAGGGCCTGCTTTGTTGTGGTGCTCAGGCTTCTCATTGTGGTGGCTTCTCTTTTCTTTTTTTTTTTTTGTTTGAGATTTGACATTATTTATTGGCAGAAAAGGAAAGAAAAACAGCAGGAAATAAGATTCATCTTATATTTTATTTTTACACTTTCCAAGATAAATTTAAATAGAAATTTATTTAATGCATGAAATATTTTAATTATTTGGTTATTTATATCTTTAATATTTTAATTGAAGTGTAATTGGCTTTCAATAGTATATTAGTTTGAGGTTATGGCACAGTAATTTGATATTTTATCATTACAAAATGACCACTGTGGTAACTTTGGTGACCTGTCANTGCATGAAATATTTTAATTATTTGGTTATTTATATCTTTAATATTTTAATTGAAGTGTAATTGGCTTTCAATAATATATTAGTTTGAGGTTATGGCACAGTAATTTGATATTTTATCATTACAAAATGACCACTGTGGTAACTTTGGTGACCTTCTGTCACCACACAAAGTTATTACAAGGTTATTGACGCTATTCCCTGTGCTGTACATTGTATCTCCGTGACTTATTTACTTCATAACTGGAGGTTTGTACCTCTTAATCCCCCTCATCTATTTCACTCCTCCCTCAGTGCGTGGTGGCTCCTCTTGTTGCAGAGCATGGGCTCTGGAATGCGGGCTCAGTAGTTGTGGCACGTGGGCTTAGCTGTGATCTTCCAGACCGTGGATTGAAACTGTGTCCTCTGCACTGGCAGGTGGATTCTTAACCACTGGACCACTAGGGAAGTCGTTGATTAACTCTTATATTCAAGACCTTATATCTCATATAGTTAATGACTGTTGTTTCCAAAATAAAATGATAACTCAAAGATGAGAGTCTGACAAACGTTTCTGGTCAGTCAAGATATTAGAAAAATAAAAGCAATGTGGTATGTTCTCCATAAATTTAAATTTAGTTTTTATAAAAATTTGAGATGTTTTATCTCATTTTTGATGTTAGATATCCACTATAAAAGGAAATGGTGATAATAGATAACAATAATCATTATATATCAGCCAAAAAATGTTGATTATTTCATGTGTGGCCTATAGCATTTTTTTTTTCCTTAGCTGGGTATAGAGTGAGTTCTAGTCTCTCTAAGGGTTATACTTCCCTTTCAGCTAATAACCATTCCTCCTCTATGGTATGATATTCTGTTAGAACCATACTGCATTTATATTTCTATATTATTATTTGAATTCCACTAAATCCACTATTCCTTCTATGAATACTGAGTTCTCTCTTTATCCTTCTGTCTCTTTGTATATATGAGTATATATATACTCACACACAGACACATACATACACAATGTGTATAGGTAGTGTATCACTACTGTGATGCTGCCTAGCACTACACCTAATTTGACATTTTTCTTAAACTCTTTTGACTATCACCTTTTTACTTCTTTTCTATTTCCTGCTGCCTTATTCAAATAAAACAGAGAAATTGGTTTACAAATATAAAGTTGAAGGGAAATTAGAAAGTGAAGAACAAAAATGTCACCATCAGAATTTCAACAGTATGTTCTATATTCACCTAGAAATAAAAGAAAAGAATAAAAAGTACCTAAATTAAAAATATGTCCTAACTGAACCCTGCAAAAGTACTATAGAGTCTGAATTATTTTTCTTAAGAAAAATGAGACCTTCACATCATTGAACTCCAGATTTGGGGAAAGGTTCTAGCCCACTACTTTTGGCACTTGAATCGGCTTAAAGGGAATTGTCTGCTGTGCTTGATGGTTTGGCAGATTTCGGAAGCTGCTGGATGTTCTGGGCTCAATGGGGTAGAACACCAGAGGCTAAAACTGATTCATGATCCATTTAGGGGAGAAGAAAAAAGTTTTTACCTGGGAGAGTTATCTTTTCCTGTAACATTTTGTCCTGGGTTGTGGTTTGGAATAATTTCACTACATTCCGAAGTAGAAATATTTTCCCCATGCTTTCAGTATAGTGGTTGATGCCTTTGGGTGAAAAGCTAGTGCTGTCCATAAACTTAATTTTTGACTTAGCTTCACAATTAATTATGTTGTTGTTGTTTAGTATTCTTATTTAAAATAGTTTGAAATAAGACTTACAATTTTAGAAAAATCTGTTTTCTTTCCCAATTATAAACTAAAAGTGAATTCAGGAAATCTACAAAAATGCCTTTGGCTTTTATAGACTAGAAGAGTTCAGAAAATGCTTTTATACAGATAATCTTATTTGATGGATGGTGGTTCCATAAAAGAGATGTAAGAGGCAACTTGTCTATACTGGCTCAACTCTTAAGTGTCCCAAGATGTACTGTCTGATTCCAAGTTTGGAATCTTTCTATGAGAACTGACTGCCTCTAATATTCTTTATTATTTCTCTCATCTAAAATATTTTTCTGTTTTATCTATTCATTCTAACTTGATGATCCAGTTGAAAAAATTATAAGAACGTGAAATCTCCTTGATTATTTGCTGTATATGCTGAAGCTTTTTCATATATCCATTATCTTTTACCGTTTTAATTTCTTTTCTGTGTTTGGAGAAAAATCATGATTTATGAAAGTCACTGAGAGATAATTATCTGCCTNTAATATTCTTTATTATTTCTCTCATCTAAAATATTTTTCTGTTTTATCTATTCATTCTAACTTGATGATCCAGTTGAAAAAGTTATAAGAACGTGAAATCTCCTTGATTATTTGCTGTATATGTTGAAGCTTTTTCATATATCCATTATCTTTTACCGTTTTAATTTCTTTTCTGTGTTTGGAGAAAAATCATGGTTTATGAAAGTCACTGAGAGATAATTATCTGCCTATAATTAACGGTAACTACTCAGAATTTTCCAGGGACTATGTGGATTATGGCTGGTCATCACATTATAATCTGTCTCATGGGGTTCCATCGTACTATTTGAAAAACTATTTGAGGAATGGTAGGAAGCGACTAAGAATTTTAACCTAAAGTGACCTGAGAGGCTTACTCTGGATCCTGTGTGATATTTTTCACTTTTAATATGAAGACTGGGATTTGTGATTTAAATTTTGTGAAGAACTTCCAGCTGAAAACTTGAGCTTTATTTTGTCTAATTTTTATTTCTGTGCTCTCTCCCATTTTATTATTAGAGAATTAAAATAATTGATATAAAGAATAACTTACCCCCAAAACCTTTTTGATGAGTGCCAGCAATTTCATTCATCTGTCTTTGTTCACCAGTTTGCATGATCATGAATTATCTTTTGTTTTCTAATTAACGTTTATACTTGGTGCATCTTCATTCTACATCCAGTTCTCCATCCTCCAAAATAGGGTATGATCTCTACTTTGTTTCCCTGATAGTTATTGTGACAACATTACCGAATTCTTGTCCTGGAAAGAATGAGGGTAGAAAAAATTTTAAATGAATGAGGTGTGCCACAGAACCATGCAATATAAGAGAACACTGTATCAGAGGTATATGAAATTCTCATATATCCCCCAAATTTCCTTAGCTTAGAGATTCTATTTGTACCCAATCAGAATTTATAAAAGTCTATTTTATTATGAATGTAATGGACATATGGAACAATGCATAAAATAAATAATATGGGTGCAAAAATTATATCCATGTCATTACCGCCTAGGTTAAGAAACAGAACACTGCCAGAATCCCAGAAAAATCTCTATCTTATCTATCCCAACTTTGGTGACATTTATGCTATCCACTTCCTAACTTTCCTTTAAATTTCATATCAATCATGCCGTCTATAGTGGATGCTGTTTGTTCTCTACCCTACTTCTCACATCTCCTTTAACAGATCATGTGAGTTTTGCAGGGCAAGAATTCACAGCTGCCCACTATTTGGAGAACTGCCCTGGGCCAAATGGGAACTGCTGCCTGGGAAACTGTGTCTCTTCTCTGTGCAGTCCCAGTACTGACTGACTGGCAGAATGCCCCCCAAGGGCAGTCCTGGAACTGAAGTTTCTAATTGTGTGATGCTCTGGGATGTCACTTTGGGATTGACTGATGCTACTTTCTAGCTGAGACCTTGTTCTTGCAGGCTTCTTTCCCCTGCTTTATCCTGCTTCCTTTATTTCCCTTCTGACAGCACTTGTCCAATAAATGAATCCTTGAACAAGAATCTCCATCTCAAGCTCTGATGCTAGGGAACTGGAGTTAGGACACCTCCAGTATTAGTTTCCTGTTGTTGTATAATATATTACAACACACTTTGTGTCTTAAAACAACATTCATATTTCATCTCATAGTTTCTGGAAGTCAAGAACTTCCAGATGTGGCTTAACGAGGTCCTTTGCAAGGTTCCCATCAAGATGTTGGCTTAAGTGAGGATCTCATCTGAAAGTTTGACTCCACAAAGGTCTACTTCCAAGTTCACTTGGGTTGTGACGAAATTCACGTCCTTCCAGTAGTAATAAGAGCTTCATCTTATTGCTGTCAGCTGGGAAAACTTGCAAGAATTCAACTGTAAATCCTTGCTGCATGTGTCCCCCCAACATGGCAACCTGCTTCATCAAAACTTGAAAGAAAAAGAGACTCTAGAAGGACAGACGTTAGTCTTATGTAACACAATCATATATACATAATTGAGTACATCGCATCGCTTTTGCTATATCCTTTTGGTTAATAGAGAGTCACAAGTTCAGCCTAAATTCCAGAGGTGGGGATCACACAAGAGTGGGAATCTCAGGAGCTGTGAGTTACGGGGGCTACCTTAGGAGTCTGCCTGCCACACATCCCCCCTAAGCAATTTAGACTATTTTTGCCTGTTCTTGAATTTATATATCCAGGATTGCACATTGTATATTTATTGTGTCTATTTTATTTTTTCCCTCTTTTCTGTTTATATGCATACCCACTTTTCTCAAATCATTAACTGCGTTTTTAAGATTTATCTGTGTTTTGCATGTGGTTGTGGTTTACTCATTTTTATTTCTGTGTAATATTATATTTAATGAAAGCCAATAAATTATTTTTTCATTTACTATTGTTAGACATGTTGTTGAATTGTTTCCATTTTGATTTTTTCTGTAGAAAATTATGCAATTATGAAAATAATAGTGCATGTTTCCTGATGCTTATAATCTCACTTCTCTGTGAAACTGTGCTTCTCAAACTTTAGCACACTTCAGAATTATTCAGTGGCCTTGTTAAAACCCAGATTCTGGGACCTAACCGTAGAGTTCCTGTTTCAAAGGAACTTGATGGAGATTTAAATCCTATCATTTGCCCCAGATGATTCTGATGCTGCCAATCTGGGATCCACGCTTGAGCAAGTACAGCTTTAGAAAGCATTCTTAGATGTAGAATTGCTAGGTCAAGAATATTGGTGTTTGTTAATACATATTTTTGGTGAATTTAACATTTTTTATTGGTTCAGACCATTTCTCTAGTCATTTTTCTTGCCTTAAGATTTGTTTTCTTTGCTCCGTACATTGAACTCGCACTGGTCATCTGTTTTACATAAGGTACTATGTATGCCTCAGTGCTATTCTCTCAAATCATCCAATCCTTGCCTTCTCCCGCGGAGTCCAAAAGTCTGTTCTTTATGTCTATGTCTTCTTTGCTTCCCTTCATGTAGGACTGTCAGTGCTGTCTTTCTAAATTCCATATATATGCATTAATATACAATATTTGTCTTTCTCTGTCTGATTTATTTCAGTCTGTATAATAGGTTCCAGGTTCATCCTTTAATATTACTATAGTTGCATTTGAGCTTTCGAAGGAATTTGTTTGATTGATTGAGTTTTCAAAAATCATTTACATTCAAGATTTTTGTAAATGTCAACTTCAAATGTGTATATTATAAAGGGCTAGGGTTAGTTATTATTTTTAAGATATTGGTATAACAGTCAGTGCTTTCAAACCTAAGTGTATAGTTAGTTTAAATTTAATGAAATTACCAAAATATTTGTTTTTAAATTGATTATATTCNTTTATTGGTTCAGACCATTTCTCTAGTCATTTTTCTTGCCTTAAGATTTGTTTTCTTTGCTCCGTACATTGAACTCGCACTGGTCATCTGTTTTACATAAGGTACTATGTATGCCTCAGTGCTATTCTCTCAAATCATCCAATCCTTGCCTTCTCCCGCGGAGTCCAAAAGTCTGTTCTTTATGTCTATGTCTTCTTTGCTTCCCTTCATGTAGGACTGTCGGTGCTGTCTTTCTAAATTCCATATATATGCATTAATATGCAATATTTGTCTTTCTCTGTCTGATTTATTTCAGTCTGTATAATAGGTTCCAGGTTCATCCTTTAATATTACTATAGTTGCATTTGAGCTTTCGAAGGAATTTGTTTGATTGATTGAGTTTTCAAAAATCATTTACATTCAAGATTTTTGTAAATGTCAACTTCAAATGTGTATATTATAAAGGGCTAGGGTTAGTTATTATTTTTAAGATATTGGTATAACAGTCAGTGCTTTCAAACCTAAGTGTATAGTTAGTTTAAATTTAATGAAATTACCAAAATATTTGGTTTTAAATTGATTATATTCTTATGTGATTAGTAATTGTTTTGTGTTCTATATTCTCATTTTTTCTTTGTTGCTACACACACACACACACATAAATATTTAAGAGCTTAGAAGTTATATATTTTTTAACTGCCAAAGTTTGAAATGCTCCCATTTATGCACTGATAATTTATCAAGGATTAATAATTATCTTTACCTGAAAAAAGATAATTATCTTTATCTTTCAGAAAATGAGGATTTTAGCACACTTTAATATTCAATTACTTCTTCCCAATTTACATGCTATTATTTTATGTATTTTAGTTATTTTTCTATATATTAAGTCCCACAAGACACTTTTAATTTTAATATCTATAATCAGTGTTCATTTAAATTTACCACATATGTACCATTTTCCTTGCTCATCACACCTTCCTTCATTTCTGAGGTTAAATCTCCATGAATGTAGTGAGAATGGTTTTTTTATGGTCTATAACTTGCTGATTCCAGCATCTGGATTCCCAGTTGTCTCTTTTGGTTTTCTATTGTTCCTCCTGATCTGACTCATTTTGTCTTATGTGTCTCATTCTCTTTCTTTGTTGGGCATTATATTCAAAAATTACTTTTAGACATAATTTGAGGCCTAAAATAGCATTTGTTTTCCTGAGAGGATAGAATGGTCAGGGCCACGGCAAAAACAAGTTTCCCTTGAAAGGACTGAGGACAATTAACAAAGTGTTGTGGCCTAGAAAACCAACAAAGGAAGTTGAGTTGTCTAGTTTGAGTTTGTAGGGACACAGGCTTGTTCAGCGGAGGGAGGCCAACTGAAGGCCTTCACCTGTAGGTGGAGGCAGCCATTGCCAGGACTGTAGCTCCAAAGCAGGAATGGGGGTGGGGAAGGCAGTGTCCTAATGTCTCTGTCCTCCCACTCTCTGATCTTCTGCCCCTGTTTCCCTTTGTCCAAAACCAACCAGAAGCCAGAGTACAAGGAAGTCTGGACAATGCAGTTTGTTATAGGTCAGTGATACTAAAAAAAGCAGGGAAGATAAGGGTAGAAAGTAGCTCTGGAGAGCAAATGTAGATAGCAGCTATAGTGGATGTACTTTCCTTTTCTCTTAGGTTCCTTGCTGGGGCCAAGTCTTGAGTTTTTTCTGGAACATGAGAAATATAGTCCAGTCACTTACTGTCAGGGTGGAGAAACTCCAGATCTCAACCCAGAGGAATGATGACTCGCCCAAATTTCCTGTCTTGGTGGGTACTATATGCTACCCTCTGCTCAGTGAGTCCACTCAAAGCAAAGTTCTACTGTTCAGCTTCTGTCAGTCAATATGTAAAATCTCCAGCACAGAATCAAGGCTCAGCTCTGATGTTCTTTGACTTCCTCCCGACAATGACCCACTCTCTTTAATGTTTTTTCTAGTAACTTTGGAGGGAGAGAGAGGCAACCTAACTATTTTGTTTATCTTCAGTAAGAGGGTTGGACAGGGTTTCACAAGCTATGACCCGTGGGACAAATCCTGCCCAGTGCTTGTTTTTGTAAATGAAGTTTTATTGGGAAAACAAAACCCAGCTATTATTAACATATTGTTGATGGCTGCTTTCATTCTGCAAGTCAGAATTGAATAATTGTGATACAGTCCATGCTGTGCTCAGTCGTGTCCGACTCTTTGCACCCCCAGGCTGGGTCCTCTGTCTACAGGATTTTCCCGGCAAGAATAATGCCAGGAAAATCCTATGGACAGAATACTGAAGTGGGTGCCATTTCCTCTTCCAGGGGATCTTCCCAACCTAAGGATGGAACCCAGGTCTGCAGCATTGCCAGTGGATGCTTTACTGCTGAGTCACTGGGGAAGCCCATTAGGGGCCATCAGAACCTTAATACTTATATTTAGCTTTTTACAGAAAACCTTGGTTGAATTCTGCTAGACATGCCCACCATTTTCAGAAACCCATCCCTCCCACAAGAATATTTAATATATGTATAATTCACAGTGTGAAGCATCTTCATACATACCATCTGATTAAATTTTAGTGGCAAACTGGAGTTGAGAGCTTCTTTTCCATATTATCACAGATCTATCTAATGATGGTGATATTAATGAGATGTACTGAAGTTAATTGGAAGGGAAATAAGTGGAAAGAAGTGGTCCAGATTATTGGAAAAAGCTAATCAAACTGCCACTGATAGAGATAAATGGAAAACTATAACTTTAAAATAATTAAAATCTGATTAAGAGATTTAATTAAATGTGCACATACATAAATATAGACTTATAATCATTTAAATCACACTTTGATAGTTTCTAGCACCTACTGTGTGGCTGATAATATGCTAAATTTTAAATGTGTACTATCCTGATTAAGTTCCAATCTCTAAATCTCTGTTGAGTTCCTTATAATTCTTCTCATTTTACAGATGGGTAGACTGAGTTCCAGTAAGTTTAAGCAAAGTTGATTATGATTGCAAGCTTGCAGGTAGGTAACAGGGGATTTGGATCCACTTCAGAAGAACCACATCAAAAATACCAGCCAGGGCCATTTCATGTACTTCCTATAGACAACAATGCAGCCCCAATAGGTTTTGTTTATATTAAACCTAGTAACAATCACATCTCTGACTTTTTAAATATATCTCTTTTAGTTGTATGCCAGAAAAAAAAAAATCAAATGGCCCAAGCAGAAATATTTCCTTTTAAGAAACAGTAGGACACATCTGATTGATTTGGGCTGAGAGGTACTGACAATTCAGCAGTAGTCATCCAAAACTGCCTTTCCAACTGAAGTGGTTAAGCCTGGCCTAGAGCACTGCAGTCAGCTTGCACCTGCTACCCAAATCCTCCTAGTGCTTCAGAGGCAACATGGGTCTTTGAGGCATCTTATGGCCCTGTTGTGTATTTATTAATATTATGTTCATGAATATCAAAGAAGTGGAGGGCAAGTTTGGAAGCTTTAAATGAACTACAGATAGGCTCTGGAAACTTCTAATTGCATTTTTAAATTGTACTTTATGGTACTCTTTAGAAAACATATTTTATTCTGCCCAGAAATTCCCAAGAGTATTCCTTACCCTCAACTGAACAACTGGAAAGTTTTTATCTCTTAAAATCCAATTGATTTTTAGGTTTTCTGTAACTTCATAATGTCCTCAATTGCTTTCTAAGCAATATATTTGTACTTAGAGGACTATGTTTTGCTTTAATTTTGACAAATATTTGCCCTGAGCCTGAGGCCAACATGGAGTTGATTGAGTCCCCAGAAGGACAATTTTATCTAGACTGATAAGTAGTAGAAAATGGGGGTTTTATTGCAGAAGACTTAAAGGTTTCACGTTAGCAGTTGCAAATACTGCAATTGATTTAAAATGTTTATGTTTTTAAGATAATTAAGTAAAAAAATGCATAATTCTTAACAATGTTACACCAGTAGGCATGTTTACAGATTATAATTAGTTCGAGGTGAAAAATGAGCAATGTAGGTTTCTGAACCACTAGAATGTTTCCAGTGTTAGAGTGTTTCATTATTTCCTTCTCTATTTCCTATTCCACCCCCATAGTTTTTAAATTGGCAATGGTAGAGACAGGTAGAAAAGTTAGTACTTAAAAATTTTTTCTTTATGGAACTACAGTTGATTTACAATATTACATTAGTTTCCAGTGTACAGAAAACTGGTTCAGTTACAAATATTTTATACAAGATTTTTTTTACCACTCTACATTATTACAAAATACTGAATATAGTTCCCTGTGTATGCGTGTGTGCTCAGTCATGTCCAGTTTTTTGTGACCCCATGGACTGTAGCCCACCAAGCTCCTGGGATTCTCCAGGCAAGAATACTGGAATGGATTGCCATTTCCTTCCCCATAATTCCCTGTGCTATATAGTAAATCCTTGTTCTCTGTTTTATATTTAGTAATGTATATCTATTAATCCCTAATCCTAATTTATCCCTCTCCCTACCACTTTCCACTTTGGTAATCATAAGTTTCTTTTCTATGTCTGTGAGTCTGTTTTGTAAGTTCACTTGTATTATTTTTTATATTCCACACATAAGTGATATATAACATTTGTCATTGTCTGACTTACTTCACTTAGTATGATAATATCTAGGTCTACCCATGTTATTGCAAATGGAAATATTTCATTTTTTTTATGACTGAGTGATATTCCATAGGGTATACAGAATGAATCTTTATCCATTCATCTGTTGGTAGACAGTTAGGTTGCTTACATGTCTTGGCTATTATAAAAGATGCTGCTATCAACATTGGTGTGCATGCATCATTTTGAATTAGAGTTTTTGTCTCCTCTGGATATATGCCTGGGAGTGGGATTGCTGGATCGTATGGTAGTTCTAGTTTGTTAAGGAATTTCCATAGTGTTTTTCATAATGGCTGCACCAATCTATATTCCCACCAANTTTTGAATTAGAGTTTTTGTCTCCTCTGGATATATGCCTGGGAGTGGGATTGCTGGATCGTATGGTAGTTCTAGTTTGTTAAGGAATTTCCATAGTGTTTTTCATAATGGCTGCACCAATCTATATTCCCACCAACAGCCTACGAGAGTTCCAAAAGGTTAGTACTTTCTCATAAAGGAGATTGTTAGATCATAGACCATCACTGGAGAATCAAGCCACTTAGAGATTCAAATATATGATCTCAACATAATGTAGCATGAGAGACTGCAGAAAGTTGATCTCTGTGTTTTTTATAATGCATCTTTCAACAAGCATACAGTAACTATACTGTCTCTGGAAGAGCTGATCAGTGCATGAAGTCTTCTCTCACATAACTTGAAAACACTGAAAAATATTTTTTTGAGTTACCTTTACATGTCTTCTGTAGGACAAAAACAAAATAAGGAGATGGCCTAGAATATTTTTTTAACACAGTAAAATGGCCTTTTAAGGATAGAGAAAGGAATTTCAGTCCATTCAACCAACTTTGTTTGCTTGCAATAATTTTTTAAGTTTCCAACCTTCTTCTAGTTAATGACTACTCTGTTGTGCACACACACATATGTGTGTGTGCGCACATCCATACCCATGGGTTACTATTATCTTGATAGTTGCACTATCAGAGGCTAGTTTTGGAAACTTATGCATGTGAAATCATACAGTATATATTCTTTTATGTCTCTCCTTTTACATCCATGAGATTCACCCACGTCATTACATTCAGTTTTAGTATATTCATTCTCACTGATACTAGTCTTCATACTATTCACTGTGTGACTATACTAAACAATATTTATTAACTTTACTTTTGAAGGTATTCGGTTTGCTGGGCCACCCCTAAGGTATGAAGAATCCTGGAAAATGTTTGTTTTTTGCCTATATAAGTGATTCAGTTAAAAACTAATTACAAATTTATGGGCCCATATGCATATGATGATTTACCAACAAATGTTTAAAATCATAGAGAAGAGGTACTTTACCTGTTTATTGTTCAAGCAGTAGGCATAAAGATTCCTCATAATGTTCAGGCCTAGGAACTGTATCTTCATGTTCTTTATCATCAAATGTCCTATTCCTGGCTAGTATCCTTATTCATGACATAAGGAAAGGATAACAGCACTGTTACTATCCATAATGTCTTGGCTCTTCAGAACCTATTGGTATTGAAGCAATATAGACTTTCTTGCTTTTGCATTACCCTAGTGGCTTTTATTAAATGTNCAGCCTACGAGAGTTCCAAAAGGTTAGTACTTTCTCATAAAGGAGATTGTTAGATCATAGACCATCACTGGAGAATCAAGCCACTTAGAGATTCAAATATATGATCTCAACATAATGTAGCATGAGAGACTGCAGAAAGTTGATCTCTGTGTTTTTTATAATGCATCTTTCAACAAGCATACAGTAACTATACTATGTCTGGAAGAGCTGATCAGTGCATGAAGTCTTCTCTCACATAACTTGAAAACACTGAAAAATATTTTTGTGAGTTACCTTTACATGTCTTCTGTAGGACAAAAACAAAATAAGGAGATGGCCTAGAATATTTTTTTAACACAGTAAAATGGCCTTTTAAGGATAGAGAAAGGAATTTCAGTCCATTCAACCAACTTTGTTTGCTTGCAATAATTTTTTAAGTTTCCAACCTTCTTCTAGTTAATGACTACTCTGTTGTGCACACACACATATGTGTGTGTGCGCACATCCATACCCATGGGTTACTATTATCTTGATAGTTGCACTATCAGAGGCTAGTTTTGGAAACTTATGCATGTGAAATCATACAGTATATATTCTTTTATGTCTTTCCTTTTACATCCATGAGATTCACCCACGTCATTACATTCAGTTTTAGTATATTCATTCTCACTGATACTAGTCTTCATACTATTCACTGTGTGACTATACTAAACAATATTTATTAACTTTACTTTTGAAGGTATTCGGTTTGCTGGGCCACCCCTAAGGTATGAAGAATCCTGGAAAATGTTTGTTTTTTGCCTATATAAGTGATTCAGTTAAAAACTAATTACAAATTTATGGGCCCATATGCATATGATGATTTACCAACAAATGTTTAAAATCATAGAGAAGAGGTACTTTACCTGTTTATTGTTCAAGCAGTAGGCATAAAGATTCCTCATAATGTTCAGGCCTAGGAACTGTATCTTCATGTTCTTTATCATCAAATGTCCTATTCCTGGCTAGTATCCTTATTCATGACATAAGGAAAGGATAACAGCACTGTTACTATCCATAATGTCTTGGCTCTTCAGAACCTATTGGTATTGAAGCAATATAGACTTTCTTGCTTTTGCATTACCCTAGTGGCTTTTATTAAATGTTGGCAAGGAGATCCAACCAGTCCATTCTGAAGGAGATCAACCCTGGGATTTCTTTGGAAGGAATGATGCTAAAGCTGAAACTCCAGTACTTTGGCCACCTCATGCAAAGAGTTGACTCATTGGAAAAGACTCTGATGCTGGGAGGGATTGGGGGCAGGAGGAGAAGGGGACGACCAAGGATGAGATGGCTGGATGGCATCATGGACTCGATGGACGTGAGTCTCAGTGAACTCTGAGAGATGGTGATGGACAGGGAGGCCTGGCGTGCTGCGATTCATGGGGTCGCAAAGAGTCAGACACGACTGAGCGACTGAACTGACTGACCTCATTACTCATGATTTTGCATCATCTACTGTGCCACCTGTGAATACTGGCTTCCAGTGACTCAAAGAATGTAACTTCACTTCATTGATTATGATCACAAATGAAAGTCTTATCCATAATATGTAGAAAACAGTTGACAATAATTCATTTTCTAGTCATGTTAAATTTACCATTTATTGTTTTACAAGATAAACATAAAACAACACATCTTATAACTGTGTCTTACCTTGAACTCTTTTGACCATGATCACTAAAGTCTTAGAATATGGTATCTTTCAATGCCTTCTGCATCCTCTCACTACTGGGAAAGATAGGCTAGGAATCTGTCAGCAAAGTGAACAGTGTGGTCTCACGTACATGATACATGAGGAATGTCTTTGCCTTGTTCAGTACATCTTAAGACCAATTCAGGGAAGCATTATGTTGTCCCACCTGTTGAAGCAAGAAGAGATACAGATCAAGGGGACCAATGAGCATTACATAGTATCAGCCTGGATAGCCTATGGAGGACATAGCATGACTGTTCCAAGAGGACTGGCTGATATGTCATTTACGTTCTGTGGAGAGGTTCTACTATGTGTCCA
Source organism: Raphicerus campestris (assembly GCA_006410735.1). NCBI lineage: Eukaryota > Metazoa > Chordata > Mammalia > Artiodactyla > Bovidae > Raphicerus > Raphicerus campestris. Next base: position 216,190 of record SJYW01029137.1, on the reverse strand, counting down.
AGGTGGAATGTGTGCTGCAAAACCCATCACTGCAAAGTATAATAACTTAGAGGTGTCACTGAGGTAAGAGCTGGTGCGTGAACATACAAAGATGACTCAAGTTCAAGAACTGAGAGTAGACTATTGGTAGCCCAGAGCTGGTACCTATCTTGCCACCCAAAATTAGTGTATTAGTACTATCTTGGTGATTCAGTCTCATTTGACACAATAATACAACAACAAATCAAGCATTTGTCAGCCAAGAAGTTCTTGATCTCCTTGGAGCAACTAGTCAACCTCATGAGTGTCATTGAGGGTTGGAAGGTACCTAGAGGGAGAAAATAGGACCAGCGCCCATGTGAGTCCTTGTCTGGGCTCAGACACACCGCATGGTTGCATTGCCAACTCCAGCTGATCCTACCTACTAGAAAGAGATGAAAGTTTTAAGGATGACACTCCAAAGCATGAGGCTTCTTGAGGCATTGCTAGATAGGGTACTACTTTTTTAAAGGGACAATACTGTGGGGTTATTTCTAATTTCAGCTAGTGTAGATGAAGCTTCTGTGAATGTTCTTGGTGCACGTATGGACTTATTTCTGCTTATCTTATACCTAGGGTGAGATTACTTGATTATAATTAATTATAATTGAAATAATGTGCATGTTAACATTAGTAGATCCTGATAGTTTTCTAGAGTGTTTAGACTAAGTCACACTCCCAGTAGGATGATAGTACTAGAACTCCACATTCTTTTCACTATTTGGTGAGGTCATTGTCATTACTTAAAAAAAGAAAAATAGCTCTTCAGTCATGCTCCCAGTAGGATGATATTACCAGAACTCCACATTCTTTTCACTATTTGGTGAGGTCATTGTCATTACTTAAAAAAGAAAAATAGCTCTTCTAGTGGATTCAATCGGAGAAAGCAATGGCAGCCCACTCCAGTACTCTTGCCTGGAAAATACCATGGATGGAGGAGGCTGGTGGGCTCCAGTCCATGGAGTCACTAAGAGTCAGACACGACTAAGTGACTTCACTTTCACTTTTCACTCATGCACTGGAGAAGGGAAATGGCAACCCACTCCAGTGTTCTTGCCCGGAGAATCCCAGGGATGGGGGAGCCTGGTGGGCTGCCATCTATGGGGTTGCACAGAGTCAGACACAACTGAAGCGACTTAGCAGCCGCAATGGATTCAATGATACTTTATAGTGATTTTCATTCACATTTTCCTGAATAATAATGATTTAAAGTACCTTTTCATATGCTTATTGGTTATGTTGCTATCCTTGTTGAATTACCTGTTCTTTTTTCTTTATTGTTTTGTAGAAGTCTTTTCTTATTAATGTATAGTAATTCTCAATATACATCTTTGATACTCACTTATTATTTATAACTGAATAGCACATATCTTTATCCTATTAAGGCTTGCAGTTTCATTCTCTTAATGCTGTCTTTGAGTGGCAGAACATTTTAATTTTAATGCAATTTAATTTATCAGCATTTTGTTTATTGTTAGAGTACATTCTCCTCTTTGAGAAATCTTTGTTTAACTCAAGGGTATGGATATACTCTCTTTTGTTTTCTTCTACATGCTTAATTTTTTCTCATTATTCCAGTTGTTCTAGCAGTAGATTTAAAATGAACATTGTTTCACCCACATCATGTTTGTGGAAAAGCAGGTGACTGTGTTAGCATGATTCTGGGCTCTCTTTCCTGTTAACCTTGTACCATTACTGCAATGTGTTAGTTTTATTATAGTTACAGAAGAAAACTTAATATCTGAGAGAATATTCCCTTTAAAATTATATTTTT
>SJYW01029137.1:201375-211408 GCA_006410735.1 Raphicerus campestris | reverse complement strand
TGAAGGGAAAAAGTTAAATTTTAAAGCAACCCTTTGTTCTGTTTCTTAAGGGCTAGTCATGACTCATGGAGGAGGAACCTGTCCTTTATCTGATAACCTATAGTCTAATTTCCTGGCTTTGGAAGGGGCCCTCCAGGTAATCGTTTCTTTTGTTAATCTTTTCTAGAAGAATGACCAACCGCCGCGGGGTATGAGGTGGTCGATCAGCCGTTTCAGCCTAGTAACTTCCAGACCTATCTCTGTAAAGGTCAAACTATGCCCACCAATCAGTTTGCTGAAATTGTCCTCACCCCACCCACCTATACCTGCCTGCAGCTTTTAGTGTATAAAAACTATTCTGTAACTGGCATCTGGGTTCACTCCTTCCGAGGAGACTGAACCCTGGCGCGCCGGCCTAATAAATCCTCTTGCCTATTGCATCGAATTCGAGTCACTGTGGTCTTTGGAGCGAAAGATCCTGAGAAAAGGCCACGAGGTCTTACAGTTGCAATGGTGAATGGAATTGTTTCCTTAATTACTCCTTCTGTTTTCTCATTATTAGGATTCATGTTAATGTATGGAAAAACCAATACAATACTGTAAAGTAATTAACCTCCAATTAAAATAAATAAATTTATATTAAAAAATACTTATTTCACATTTGTTTATTTTAAAATGTTTAAAAATACATACATACATATAAACATTCTTGGTAAAACTCCAGAATTTCACATGAGACCCCAAAAGGCTACCCCTAAGTAAAAGGTAAGAATTGTCCTAAGAATGGGTGAAACCAAGACTTTACTTTAGCAATGATTGGTCCTTCCTTTTTTTGTCTTTGAGAGGAAAACTGAATCCTTTCTGAAGAAAGATATCACCTAAATGCTTGTACACAACGTCCAGCATCCAGTCAAAAGGTATACTGAAATTAAAGAGCATGTAATCAAAAATCAAATGAAAAACATAAAACAGAGCCTTTGGTAAGACAGATACTGAAGATACTAGACAGATTTTAAATAAATGCAATTAAAATTTCAAGAAAATTAAAGTAAAAATGAAAAATTTCACTCATTTAAGCCTAAGATCCTCTTCCATTTTATTTCTTTAGCTAATGCTATAGATTTACCTAGATGCCGTCATTTAAACAGATTCTTGGGCTTCCCTGATGGCTTAGCAGATAAAGAATCTGCACTAAATGCAGGAGACCTGTGTTCGACCTCTGGATTGGGAAGATCCTCTGGAGGAGGAAATGGCAACCCACTTCAGTATTCTTGCCCGAATATTCCCATGGACAGAGAAGCCTGGTGAACTACATTCCAAAGAGTTGCAAAAAGACAGACAGGACTGAATGACTAAACACATAAAGAGATTCTCAATGTATATGAGCTGTTCATTCATTCAACAAGTATCTATTGAATGCTAACTCCATGATAGACGCTATGCTATTCTAGGCATACTATGGTGAGCAAAAAGCATGTGGTCACTGTCTCCATGAAGCCTATGGTTCTAGGGTAGGAACAGATATTAATAAAATGGCATAAAAGTAGAAACTACAAATTGTGAAAATTGTTGAAAAGTAAATGTGTACCTCTGTGAGAGCATAGAGGGATCTGGGAGTTGCCAAACAAAGCCTCGTTATGTTGAGATTTTACCTAAAGTAACATGTAATATCTGTCATTACCCTAAATGATCAGCAAGGTGAATGATTTTCAGTTACAACTGGAGTCAAAGCTTTTTTTCTGAATGTAGCACAAAATTTCTAATAATCACAAGATCATCACAATAATAAAATTCCAGTGTGTAGGAGGTATACCACAAGACTATATAGTATGTGGGTAGGATGTCCTTTATTTTAAGAATTGTTCTATTTAATGGCATATGTGGGTGGCATAGGGATAGAGAAAAAAAGAGAGTTCTTTGTTACATAGTACTAAGTTTTCAGTATATTATTTTAAAATTTCATTTATGTTCCAGGTTGGTGCTGATGGATGGAAAGAAGGATGTACTAATATTTTTTTTCAGGGCAAGCCACATTTACTCCTGGTCCTTGGACATAAATTTCCATGCATATGCAAAAATGGTGAAAGTTGACTATCTTAGAAGAGAATTCCTCCAAACACTATTTTCATTTGAAATGCTACTAATTTTACTTTTGCAGCTTTGCCAAGGAAGCGCTATGAAAAATAGGAATGAAGACATAAATGTGTGTAGTATTCTCAGGGAATGGCAAGCATGACCAGGATGTGGAAGAGAGGCAGAATAGAGTAGAAAAAATAGATTGTACCAGATTATGGGTTGAGGGGTACCTTGCAAAAAATTGGTAGGTGGTGGGGGAGCCACTGAAATAGTTGTGTGTGTGTATCAGGGAAAATATCTGTTATTTGGTAAAATTGCTCTGAAAAACCTCAGAAAGGAAATTGAAAAGAGGAAAGCTCTAGACTGTGAGACAGGTTGGAGCACATTCTCAGTCTGCTAAGAGGTGACGCTCAAGTGTTTCAGAAATATCACCTCTGATTAAAAGTCATCTCTTTGTTTTTATTTGTTTGCTTTTGGAAAAAGTCCAACAAATGGGAATTTTAATGAATCTGAATGGATTGAGAAATACTAACACTTTTAGGAGAATTGAACTGTTTGAATAATTTGAGTCCTTCAGGTGATTTTCACATTACTTGAAGCATACTATGTTCTGACCTTTTGCTTTTTGACTCCCTCAAACCTTGCTGCCCCACAATTTAAGAGTACATCAATATAAATATACAAGGAAATCTTCAACTTTATCATTTGCTACTGTGCCCTGGACAGTTCTGATGGAAATCATTTCAGAAGCCTCCCTAATTAAAATGGAAACCCATTGTGTCAGTTTCTGTGACAAAGCTGGAACACATTTGAATGTTTGTTTGAATACAGCTTTTAGGCTATTGACAGAAATTTGAGACCAAGGCCAAGCTTAGTAGCATGGGCCCTGAGAATGACCAAAGCCAGGCATGAATGTTTACTGACAGGCGGTTAAGCAAAACAGCTACTCTGCTGTTTGTCTTTGTCCTGGATATTTGCTTCTTATTAATCTTTTAGGATGTATTCTTCCTTTGCTGAATCCATTATTAATCAGAGAATAGACGTTGTGTTCCCATTGTTTGTTCTTGCTCAGGTTGATGAAGAAAAAAATGTGTTAGATACAGTTAGAAGAAGTTGTATTTTCTAGTTATAATTAGAACAAATATAACAAGATTTCTAATAAGATACTTTGTACTTTTGGTTGGTTTTAGGTAAGGAAATGTATATCTTAACACTAGATTGCAAAGAATGATCTCACAAATTCTCTAAAATTTTTCTCTTGTTCCCTGGGAATTTTAGTGACTTATAAAAGCAATTATGCTGATGAATTTTTGTGATATAAAGAATACACTTGATTTTGTGTCTCATAGGCCAACTAAGCATTGTTATTTGGGATGATGTTGCTATATTTATCTGCAGTTTAATTNTAAATGATCAGCAAGGTGAATGATTTTCAGTTACAACTGGAGTCAAAGCTTTTTTTCTGAATGTAGCACAAAATTTCTAATAATCACAAGATCATCACAATAATAAAATTCCAGTGTGTAGGAGGTATACCACAAGACTATATAGTATGTGGGTAGGATGTCCTTTATTTTAAGAATTGTTCTATTTAATGGCATATGTGGGTGGCATAGGGATAGAGAAAAAAAGAGAGTTCTTTGTTACATAGTACTAAGTTTTCAGTATATTATTTTAAAATTTCATTTATGTTCCAGGTTGGTGCTGATGGATGGAAAGAAGGATGTACTAATATTTTTTTTCAGGGCAAGCCACATTTACTCCTGGTCCTTGGACATAAATTTCCATGCATATGCAAAAATGGTGAAAGTTGACTATCTCAGAAGAGAATTCCTGCAAACACTATTTTCATTTGAAATGCTACTAATTTTACTTTTGCAGCTTTGCCAAGGAAGCGCTATGAAAAATAGGAATGAAGACATAAATGTGTGTAGTATTCTCAGGGAATGGCAAGCATGACCAGGATGTGGAAGAGAGGCAGAATAGAGTAGAAAAAATAGATTGTACCAGATTATGGGTTGAGGGGTACCTTGCAAAAAATTGGTAGGTGGTGGGGGAGCCACTGAAATAGTTGTGTGTGTGTATCAGGGAAAATATCTGTTATTTGGTAAAATTGCTCTGAAAAACCTCAGAAAGGAAATTGAAAAGAGGAAAGCTCTAGACTGTGAGACAGGTTGGAGCACATTCTCAGTCTGCTAAGAGGTGACGCTCAAGTGTTTCAGAAATATCACCTCTGATTAAAAGTCATCTCTTTGTTTTTATTTGTTTGCTTTTGGAAAAAGTCCAACAAATGGGAATTTTAATGAATCTGAATGGATTGAGAAATACTAACACTTTTAGGAGAATTGAACTGTTTGAATAATTTGAGTCCTTCAGGTGATTTTCACATTACTTGAAGCATACTATGTTCTGACCTTTTGCTTTTTGACTCCCTCAAACCTTGCTGCCCCACAATTTAAGAGTACATCAATATAAATATACAAGGAAATCTTCAACTTTATCATTTGCTACTGTGCCCTGGACAGTTCTGATGGAAATCATTTCAGAAGCCTCCCTAATTAAAATGGAAACCCATTGTGTCAGTTTCTGTGACAAAGCTGGAACACATTTGAATGTTTGTTTGAATACAGCTTTTAGGCTATTGACAGAAATTTGAGACCAAGGCCAAGCTTAGTAGCATGGGCCCTGAGAATGACCAAAGCCAGGCATGAATGTTTACTGACAGGCGGTTAAGCAAAACAGCTACTCTGCTGTTTGTCTTTGTCCTGGATATTTGCTTCTTATTAATCTTTTAGGATGTATTCTTCCTTTGCTGAATCCATTATTAATCAGAGAATAGACGTTGTGTTCCCATTGTTTGTTCTTGCTCAGGTTGATGAAGAAAAAAATGTGTTAGATACAGTTAGAAGAAGTTGTATTTTCTAGTTATAATTAGAACAAATATAACAAGATTTCTAATAAGATACTTTGTACTTTTGGTTGGTTTTAGGTAAGGAAATGTATATCTTAACACTAGATTGCAAAGAATGATCTCACAAATTCTCTAAAATTTTTCTCTTGTTCCCTGGGAATTTTAGTGACTTATAAAAGCAATTATGCTGATGAATTTTTGTGATATAAAGAATACACTTGATTTTGTGTCTCATAGGCCAACTAAGCATTGTTATTTGGGATGATGTTGCTATATTTATCTGCAGTTTAATTATTGCTTTGTAATAATGGAGTAATACTACATTATTTTTTAATATTATGGATGTATGTATTTACAATTCTCTTTCCTTTAACAACCATATAGTTTAGAGATAAAGTGACTGAGGCCCAGAGAGTTTAAATAACTTGCCCAATATCAACCACCTATAAATAAAGACATTGATATTCAAATTTAAGTCTGTCTCCAAAGAGCCTATTTTTTCCTAACACACCCTGCTGCTTTTTTATAGAGATAAATGTCACACCAAATTATTTTCCTTTTTCTACTAAGGGTAGGAGGATGAGCAAGGAGGAGCAGTGCCTTGACAACATGAAGCAGTAAGACCTCATTGTAATAAAAAATGGCAGCCAATCTTCTGGTGGCCTGCTCATTAGCGTCTGAAAATAAAGAATTCTGTTCTGGTGGTGGCAAATTCTTGGCAAGAAAGAAGCAAAGTATGAACACTTTGAAGTATGCTTCTACTGTTACTTCTATGTGAGGGAATTATACTTTCTGTCTTTTTATTTTCCCAAAGTGTTAATTTCAGGAAAATCAAATCTCCACTTCAGTTTGACCTGAATGGAATCTGTGAAGCCTTGTAACTTCCTGCCTGATGGATGATGTCATGGTGAGTGGCATGTACAAGGATGGAGTCAGTGATCCCAAACTTTCCAAAGCTTGATTTGTATTTTAAGAATGCATATGTCTAGCTGAAAGGAAAGATACATTCAGTGGTAAGGAAGCAGATTTTGGCATTTTAAAAGTCCATATTATTAAATTGTGCAATTGGAATTATATCAGGAATTAATAAACCACAGCCCCTTGGACCAAATCTCCATCATCTGAGATCTATTTTTATATAGTCCCTCCAAGTTAAGAATGATCTTTACATTTTAGAAGGTTGTAAACAAAACAAACAAAAATCCCCAAAAGCAAAGAATATGTGAGAGACCTTATATGGTACTCAAAGCCTCCAAATGTTTGCTATCTGCCTATTGACATAAAAAGTTTGCCTATTTCTGAACTAAACAATGGAGGTTAAGCTATCTGAACATATATCAATTCTATTCCATGTGGCTTGCTTTAGAGAAACAATAGATTTGGGCTTGAATCCTATTTTCTGCTTGTGTGAACTTGGGCAGAATACACAATGTTTNTTGCCTTGGAGACGAACAGAGATCATTCTGTCATTTTTGAGACTGCATCCAAGTACTGAATTTCAGACTCTTTTGTTGACCATGATGGCTACTCCTTTTCTTCTGAGGGATTCCTGCCTGCAGTAGTAGATATAATGGTCATCTGAGTTAAATTCACCCATTCCAGTCCATTTTAGCTTGCCCATTCCTAGAATGGAATTGCCCAAAGAAGGGCAATGCTGAAGAATGTTCATACTACCATTCAGTTGCTCTCATTTCACTTGCTAAAAGTAATGCTCAAAATCCTTCAAACTAGGATTCAGCAGTACATGAACTGAGAAACTAGATGAACAATCTGGATTTAGAAAGGGCAGAGGAACCATAGATCAAATTACCAAATCTTCTCGACTGTAGAAAAAGCAAAGGGATTCCAGNTCAAACTAGGATTCAGCAGTATATGAACTGAGAAACTAGATGAACAATCTGGATTTAGAAAAGGCAGAGGAACCATAGATCAAATTACCAAATCTTCTCGACTGTAGAAAAAGCAAAGGGATTCCAGAAAAAAAACTGCTTCACTATGCTAAAACTTTCAACTGTGTGGATCACAACAAACTGTGAAAAATTCTTCAAGAGTTGAGAATACCAGGCCAATTTACTGTTGCCTAAGAAATAGTATACTGGCCAAGAAGCAACAGTTAGAATCGGACACGGAACAATGGATGGGTTCCAAATTGAAAAGGAGTATGTCATGGCTGTATATTGTCACTTGCTTATTTAACGTTTATGCAGAGTACATCATGAAAAAATGCCAGGCTGGATGAATTACAAGTTGGAATCAAGATTGCCAGGAGAAATATCAACAACTTCAGATATGCAGATGATGCCACCCTTATGGCACAAAGTGAAGAGGAACTAGAAAGCCTCTTGATGAGGGTGAAAAAGGAGAGTTTAAGTTGGCTTAAAACTCAACATTCAAAAAACTAAGATCATGGCATTCAGTCTAATCACTTCATGGCAAATAGATGGGGAAAATATGGAAACAGTTTGACAGATTCTTTTTTTTCTTGAACTTCAAAATCACTGTCGACAGTAACTACAGCTATGAAATTAAAAGACACTTGCTCCTTGGAAGAAAAGCTATGACAAACCTAGACAGTGTATTAAAATGCAGAGGAATCATTTTGCTGACAAAGGTCCATGTAGTCGAAGGTATAGTTTTTCCAACAGTCATGTTTAGATATGAGAGTTAGACCACAGAGAAGGCTGAGCACTGAAGAACTGATGCTTTCAAATTGTGGAGCTGCAGAAGACTCTTTAGCGTCCCTTGGACAGCAGGGAGAATAGACCAGTCAATCTGAAAGGAAATCAATCCTGAATATTCATTGGTGGACTGATGCTGAAGTTGAAGCTCCAATATTTTGGCCACCTGATGCAAAGAACTGATTTATTGGAAGAGACTCTGATGCTGGGAAGACTGAAGGCAGGAAGAGAAGGGGTGACAGAGGATGAGGTGGTGGGATAGCATCACTGACTCAATGGATATATATTTAAAAATACATTATTAAACTCAATTTCACTGGTTTCTTTTGCTTTGTTTCGATGTATCTACCAGAAATTCAAAATTACAAATGCAACTAAATTATATCTCTGTTGGACAGTACTGTTCTAGACTATTCAGACCACAAATAAGGATGATTATTTGAAAAAAATGTAGGAAATATTAATTTTAGTAATATAGAAAGAACACACACATGTAGACATTTAAGAGAGATTATATGATCTAAAGTGCAATCCATACTTCTTAGACTAGATACANAGTACTGTTCTAGACTATTCAGACCACAAATAAGGATGATTATTTGAAAAAAATGTAGGAAATATTAATTTTAGTAATATAGAAAGAACACACACATGTAGACATTTAAGAGAGATTATATGATCTAAAGTGCAATCCATACTTCTTAGATTAGATACATTTATAGATTTATTCTCTTTCTGACTTAGAATCTTATTTTTTACAATGTTTTTTCAGCTTCTTTTTTTCTAGTAATCAATTGGATTTATAGAATTTTTCTTTGATTTTCAGTACACCTCTCCTCCCTTTCATTTTATTATCTCTGACCAGTTTCAGGGCTTTGAAAATGACCCATCTATGACACTCCACAATAAGTTATGAGGATCCATTGAGAAATTATCATTCTAAAGTTGAGTCTCTGTTTCTCACTGCTAAGTTATTTATAGCTTTTCATTCATAGCCATCCCTGGAGCACTGCAATTATGTCTCTCACGACTCATATCTTCTCCCTCCCTCCCTTCACTTTCTTGTGTTTTATGAGAATAGGTACATTGGATTTTGTATATTTTCAGAATGTATGCTGTTTAATAATGAAAATTATCTAATATAAAAGCTTTAATAAGGAACACATTATCAGACAAATACTACAGAGGAGGATTTTGTTGAATATCAGTCAGGAACCCTGTTATATTTGAAATTAAGTAGCACCTAGTACTATTGACATGAATGAAGTTGATACTTAGGTATGCAGCAAATTCACTGCAAATAAATATTAAAGAACAATGAGGTTATACATGTCTGAAAAATTGCTCTGGCCCATGCCCAGTAGCAATTTGCATAAGCTTAGAATTATGCAGTTATTTCTATATCTCTGAAACCATTACAAAAATTAAGTAAAAGTTATATAACTGCATGGACATTTTTTGATGGTTTATACATTTTTTCTATAGATTGAAGTCTTATTACAAAGTATTTTTATATACTTATACAAAAATACAAAATGAAAGTAACCCAATAAATGTAATATGAGAGTTAGTCTATGAATGCAGAAGGGTCTGCTAAATATCTGGGAATTATAAGGTTTTACTTTCTACTTATGTACTTTAGACAAAAATATAGTCACAATTTATAATCACTTATATTTAGCCTATGTGCTTTTATATGTGTATAAGTTCAGTTCAGTCGCTCAGTCATGTCTGACTCTGCGACCCCATGAATCGCAGCACACCAGGCCTCCCTGTCCATCATCAACTCCTGGAGATCACTCAAACTCATGTCCATCGAGTCGGTGATGCCATCCAGCCATCTCATCCTCTGTCGTCCCCATCTCCTCCTGCCCTCAGTCCCTCCCAGCATCAAAGTCTTTTCCAATGAGTCAACTCTTCTCATGAGGTGGCCAAAGTATTGGCGTTTTAGCTTTAGCATGTCTTTCCAATGAACATCCAGGACTGATCTCCTTTAGAATGGACTGGTTGGATCTCCTTGCAGTCCAAGGGACTCTCAAGAGTCTTCTCCAACACCACAGTTCAAAAGCATCAATTCTTTGGTGCTCAGCCTTCTTCACAGTCCAACTCTCACATCCATACATGACCACAGGAAAAACCATAGCCTTGACTAGACGGACCTTAGTCAGCAAAGTAATGTCTCTGCTTTGGAATATGCTATCTAGGTTGGTCATAACTTTCCTTCCAAGGAGTAAGCATCTTTCAATTTCATGGCTGCAGTCATCATCTGCAGTGATTTTGGAGCCCCCCAAAATAAAGTCAGCCACTATTTCCACTGTTTCCCCATCTATTTCCCATGAAGTGATGGGACCAGATGCCATGATCTTCGTTTTCTGAATGTTGAGCTTTA
>SJYW01029137.1:174292-193785 GCA_006410735.1 Raphicerus campestris | reverse complement strand
GCTGCAGTCATCATCTGCAGTGATTTTGGAGCCCCCCAAAATAAAGTCAGCCACTATTTCCACTGTTTCCCCATCTATTTCCCATGAAGTGATGGGACCAGATGCCATGATCTTCGTTTTCTGAATGTTGAGCTTTAAGCCATCTTTTTCACTCTCCACTTTCACTTTCATCAAGAGGCTTTTTAGTTCCTCTTCACTTTCTGCCATAAGGGTGGTGTCATCTGCATATCTGAGGTTATTGATATTTCTCCTGGCAATCTTGATTCCAGCTTGTGCTTCTTTCAGCCCAGCATGTATAACAGACCATAAAATAATAGCAACATATTATATTATTAGTGTCAGACCTTTACTTCTACTTCTTTATATTATGAAACTAGAGCTTAATTTTGAGGTATAATGGATGGAATATTTACATGTATGTTTACTGTATAGGTTCCTGAATGTCTACTCTGTGCAGGTATTTTTTTATATTAGCCTAATGTAGCCACTGATACTGATGGTCATCTTGTGGTTATGTGTAAAAGCATTCCTGTTTTAAAGTATTTGAGTGTGATGGGACATCAGGTCAACAACTCAAATTGTTCAGGAAGAGAATATTTCTTTGTATTATATGTACATTTTCTCTGTAAATTTGATTTTTTTAATAGAAGAAAAGAATTACTTTTAGCTGTTTGAACTTAGGAAAGTCCCTTCAACAATCAGTCTGAGTTCTGTTTCCCTTTATGTAAAATGGAGATACTAATATCTTAAGAAGCTGCTTTAAAGATTAAAATTGCAAGTCACTTATAGACATGGTTTTCTTCTTTATTCAACGGTCTATAATCTATTTCTTTGTTTACTTCGCTGTTCAAATTTTCCCATATTTGCTAGCGGGAGAATGAAAGCCCCTTCTAGATGAGAGCCCATTTTCTTAACATCCTTGCAATGATATAATACCATTTCATAATTGAAAAGAAAGCTTTATGTTGTATCAGTACACCACATCAAAAAAGTATACATTAGGTAAGGGCATTTTCAGACACCTCAGAATAGAGATCCAGACTGTGGCTTGCAATAACACAAAGCTATTATAAAATACCTGAAGAACCACCTCATTATGGAGGATGCAACACCTGTAGGAGGTGTCTGTGATAGCAAGCACTGGAGCAATAACCGAAAGTGTTGTTTGCTCTATTCATAGGTGGGAGGCTGGGATAACCCTCTGATTTTTTTTTAATGACGTTTATTACTTGCTTCAAAAAATATTAGCCCCCATAACAAAGTGAGAGCATAGTTACCCAAATAGAATTCTAATATTGAAAAAAAATTGAAGTATAGTTGTTTTACAATCTTGTGTTAGTTTCTCGTGTACAGAAAAGCGATTCAGTTGTATGTATACAATGTACATATATTATTTTTCAGTATCATTTATTATAAGATATGAATATGTTTCCTCATGCTATAGTAGGACCATGTTATGTATCTATTTTATATAGCTTGTGTATCTGGTAATCCTAAACTCCTAATTTATCCTTCCCTCCACTTTCCCCTTTGGTAAATCTAAGTTTGTTTTCTGTATCTGTGAGTCTGTTTCTGTTTCATAAATAAGTTCATTTTTGTCATATTTTAGATTCTACAAATAAATGATTTATGCTATTTGGCTTTCTTTTTCTGACTTACTGCACCTTGTACGAATATCTCTAGGTTCATCCATGTTGCTGTAAATGTCATTATTTCTTTTTTTATAGCTGAGTAGTATGCCATTGAATATTTATATACCACATCTTCTTTATACATTCCTCTGTTGGTGGACATTTAGATTGCTTCCATGTGTTGCTATAAACATTGGAGTGAGTGCATCTTTTTAAAATAAAGTTTTCTCCAGATATATGCCCAAGAGTAGGATTGTTGGATTATATGACAACTTTAGTTTTAGTCTTTTGAGGTAACTCCATATTATTTTCCATAGTGACTGTACCAGTTTACATTCCCACTAACAGTGAAGGAGGATTCCCTTTCCACCACAGCATCTCCAGCATTTGGTAGACTTTATAATGTTGGCCATTCTGATTGCTGTGAGGTGGTACCTCATTGTAGTTTTGAATGGCATTTCTCTAATAATTACCAGTGTTGAGCATCTTTTTATATGCTTATTGGTCATCTGTATGTCTTCTTTGGAGAAATGTCTATTTAGATACTCAGTCCTTTTTTTTTGATTGGGTTGTTTGATAATTTTGTTATTGAGCTGTATGAGCTGTTTGTCTATTTTGGAAATTAAGGCCTTGTAGTTTACATCAACTGCAAATAGTTTCTCCTAACCTATAGAGTGTCTTTTCAGTTTGTTTATGGTTTCCTTTGCTGTATAAAAGCTTATAGGCTTAATTCAGCCCAAACCAATTTTTGCTTTTATCTCTGCTATCTTGGGGGACTGACCTAAGAAAACATTGGCAAAATTTATGTCAGAGACTATTTTCTAGGAGTTTTGTGGTACCATATCTTACATTTAAATCTTTAAACCATTTTTAGTTTATTCTTTTGTACGGTATGAAAGTGTGTTCTAACTTCATTGCTTAACATGTGGCTGTTGAATTTTCCTGACAGCACTTCCTGTAGAGACTGTTTTTTCTCCATTATGCAGAATTCTAAAGGTTTTGCTGAAGAAAGCTGAAGAAATGAAAGTACCAGAAGGAAATATGGGGTGAGTGGGTTGTAATTTACTTCTTCTTCCTACCTTTAGGCAAAATCAGATTCAAGCTATTCTAGACACATGGTATTATTTCTTAAAGACCTCCTGAAATAGGAGATCCCATAGCCTTCTATGGGATAGAATAGTCCATTTTGACATCTACTGATACTTACTGCCTGAAATTCTGTGTTTCTATGAGTACTGTGGCCTACTTGGAGATTAAACCCTCTCTTCTTGTTCTCTACTCAAAGAAAATTAAAATTCTGATCATGTTCTCTCCAAAGTGTCTGTAAAAGAGTAGTTTTCAAATTTCTGGTCACTTAATATATGTAGTCTCTACTTCCAAAGGGAAGTGACCTACCATATCCTAAATTTCTAGAGAGGAAATTTTATTAACATTTTTTTAGTATTTACTATATGGCAAGGACTGTTACGTGTACTTAACCATGTTTGAACTTACTCAGTTTCCAGAGCTCCCCTCTGTTTTCAATCTCCTAATGAAAATCACAGTGGCTGGATTATTTCTTGGAGTTGGCACAATTAGCATAAGAGTTAACGTTATGTGTTAACTTGACAAGCATGAGATGCCCAGATATTTGTTTAAATAATATTATTTGTTTAAATATTATTTCTAGATGTATTTTTGAGGGTGTTGTTAGGTGAGGTTAACAAACATGTGAATTAATAGACTGAGCACTATAAACAATGTTTGTGACTCTGCCAAAATTCGTGTTAAATCCTAATGTCTAATGTGATGGTACTTGGAGATAGGATTTTTTGGAAGTGAGTCAAGAGCGTGGTGCCCTTATGAATGGAATTACTGCCCTTATAAAAGAGACTCCATAGAGCTCCCTTGCCCCCTCTACCACTTGTTAATAGACAGCCATCTATTAACTAGGGGGTTCACCAGACACCAGAAACTTCTCAAGCAGGATCTTGATCTCTCTAGCCTCCAGAAATAGATTGCTATAGTTAATAAACGACCCAATCTATAGTATTTTTGCTAAAGGAACATGAATGGGCTAATACACTGAGTAAAGCAGATTGTCCTCTCCATTGTGAGTGGGGCTCATCCAGTCATTCGAGGCCTGAATAGAATAAAGAGATGAATAACAAAGAATTCTTTCTCTGCCTGACTGTCTTTCAGCTAGGACATCACTTCTCTCCTGTTTTCAGACTTAAACTTAGACGGGAGGTAACACCATCTGCTTTCTTGGGTCTGGACTTGTCAACCTCCTATGTGAGCCAATTCTTTATAACAAATCTCTATCATCTATCTGTCCCTCTGTCTCTCTGTTTATCTATCTACCTACTTACCTACCTATCTATCTGTCTCCCTACCTATCATCCATCTTATCTGTCTATCTGTCATCTATCTCCAGTTGGTTTTATTTCTCTGGAGAATCTTGACTAACACAAGAGGCAGAGCTTAGAGTCAGGGCATTTTCACTTTAGTATTCTTGCTCTTAACTAATATAGTAAGCTGTCTCTGATTCAGTAAATATTGTATAACCTTCACAATGCAGCAAAGTCAATAGGATTTTTTTTCTCTCCATTTTATAGACTTAGTGAAGTAAAGTCGCTTAGTTGTGTCCGACCCTTTGCAACGCCATGGACTGTTGTAGCCTACCAGGCTCCTCCATCCATGGGATTTTCCAGGCAAGAGTACTGGAGTGGGTTGCCATTTCCTTTTCCAAGGGATCTTCCTGAACCAGGAATTGAACCCAGGTCTCCAGCATTGCTGGCAGATGCTTTATTGTCTGAGCCACCAGGGAAGTTTATAGACTTAGAGGAATCCCAAACTAGGAGAGGTTAAGCAATTTACTTGTGATCAAATAGTTAATCTAGTAAATGGTGGTGGTGGTTTAGTCGCTAAGTCATGTCTGACTCTTACGACCCCATTGACTGTATCCCACCAGCCTCCTCTGTCCATGGGGTTCTCCAGGCAAGAATACTGGAGTGGGTTGCTGTTTCTTTCTCCAGGGGATCTTCCTGACCAAGGAACCGAACCCGGGTTTTCTGCATTGCAGGCAGATTCTTTACAGACTGAGCTACAAGGGAAATGAGGAAATGTCACCCACAAATTCAAAATTCAGATAAACATGGCTCTGAGGTCAGTGGTATTTTACTTTCCAGATTTACTGCATTTCTTCCACTTAGTTTATTTTGGAGGGGAGAATATTACCTACAGAAAGGGACTGCTAGGAAATAACCAGAACTATTACTTTTTCTGGAGAATAGCAGCATTTGTTAGGTATATTCCATCATAAGAGCCCCCAGTTAGATCTATAAAAGGCTACAGAGGTGAGAAGACTTTCAGGTCCCTTCCTGAAATAACAAAGGTAGTAGTTCCCATTTAGGGAGGACCTATTATATGTTCATTCCTGGGTGCAATAATATATTATTTAATCTTCAATGCAAACTTTCGAGGCAGTTTATTTTCTTAGACTGGGTTTCTCAGAAGCAGAGATGTAAGAATCTATAATGTAAGAATTCAAATGCACATAATTTTTAAGGTAATCTTCCCAGGAGAAACAATAAGCATGTGAGGAAAGCAAGACTGGTTAGGGAAAGAAAGCAAGCAAGACTGCAGATTTGGGTAAGGGCTCACAGAAAGTAACTTTAGCTTGGTCCTACAGGGGATCTCTGGAGTGTAGGGCATACCTCAGGGTTTATCCCAGTCTGAGGCATAGAAGTTACACTTTCCCTCACCATTCATTCTCCATCCTTGGAGAAGGGAGGATATAAACTTCCAGGCACTTTATGAAGCCTTGTGTTTGGGGACAAGAGCCTCAAGGCAACTGAGGGCAGCCTGAGGAAGAAGAGTTGCCTGTGTGGGAAGGAAGGAGACAAAACCAGCATCATAGCTGGAGAGAGGTTCAGAGGATGGTAAAAGAATCTAGGGGGATCTGGGTGGAGCCATGATGTTATGAAGGGTGGAGTTTGGAGAGAGATTTCTCTGATGCCTGGGTGCTTTTCCTACTACCCTATTCTGCCTCTTTTTGTTTCCCTTACACCAGTCTGCCTCTGATGACTCTTGACTCATTTAGCAGCCTCAGATCTCAGGGCTGAGTTGCCCTGCAGCTTGGCAGCAAGTAAGGCATGTAAGGCAGCAAGAGAACTGATAGACTCAGTTCCATTTCCTAGAAGGTTTAATGGCCTTCTAGAATTAGAATTTCAGAACCAGGAATTTAGAAAAGTGACCTCATATGTTGTAACTGATGAAACTTTTAAACATTTTTATAACCTTATAAAAAAATTTAACAATGATAAAAATAAGACTGAACCTCTTACATGCCGGCCAGATCTCTGTCTTTCAGAGCATTGATTCCCTTTGTGAATACTTTGGGGGCCTTCCTTTTTCTGGATTTCACTGCATTGAAGTTCCAGCTTGGATTACTTGTACTTTCTGGTGGGAGTGGGTTCTGGACAAAGATAAGTCACCTACTGCCATAGGGTCCAGATACCATGAGGATTTCTGACTAATGAATGCAAAGAAAACAACAGATGGGATCTCTGAATTTTGGATTTTCTTTCTGAAAGTCTCCTTTCTTTTTCTCTGACAAATCAAATTTATATTTCTCTAAGCTTTGAATTATGTAAAGCTTTGTGGTCTTGTGTTGGCTGCACCTTGACAAACAGAGACAATAGCACTGAGTAAAGGTGTGAAGAACAATTTTACATTTTTATAGAACTTTTCACAACCATTGTATCCTGAGGCACTTCACAGGAAGTAGCAACAGCAACTTCTATAGATCCTATTGGGGTGTGAATTCTGAAACCCAGTTCCGACCTTCTATGGTTCATTTGATGGTGTGAGAGACTCTAAAAATGACTCTCTGGCTTTTTTTCCCCTTTCCTTTTTTTGTTACATTCCTTTGAATGTTTCTCTTTGATATTTATATTCATCTCTTTTTAATAAATATTTATTCAGTATCTTGAAATATACTAAACAATGGGGATAAAATGGCAAACGAGATAATTTTGAATTTTCACTTTTTCCACTTACTAACTTTGTGTCTGAGCTTTCCAGGAGGCTCTGTGGTAAAGAATTCTGCCAAGCAGGAGATGCAGGTTTGATCCCTGGGTCAGGAAGATCCCCTGGAGAATGAAATGGCAACCCATTCTAGTATTCTTGCCAAGGAAATCCCATGGACAAAGGAGCCTGGCAGGCTATAGTCCATGGGGTTGCAAAAGAATCAGACATGACTTAATGACTAAACAAATAAAAAACAACTTTGTGTCTGGGTTTCATTATCTATAACATGGAAATTACATATGTCCTGTGGGGAGTGAAATGAAGTGGTGCGTATAAACGTCTTAGGACAATATCTGACAGTCAATAATGATGCACTGAGAACTGACTGTGTGTGTCAGGCANTTCTTGCCAAGGAAATCCCATGGACAAAGGAGCCTGGCAGGCTATAGTCCATGGGGTTGCAAAAGAATCAGACATGACTTAGTGACTAAACAAATAAAAAACAACTTTGTGTCTAGGTTTCATTATCTATAACATGGAAATTACATATGTCCTGTGGGGAGTGAAATGAAGTGGTGCGTATAAACATCTTAGGACAATATCTGACAGTCAATAATGATGCACTGAGAACTGACTGTGTGTGTCAGGCACTGCTCTAGGGAGTACATACAATGCTACTGTCCTCAAAGAGCTTACTTCTAGTCGTAGCAGATAGATAATGCAGAAACATACAAAAATCCAAAGTACAAAAAATTAGTGCAATCAGGAAAATACAATAAATACAACACAATAAAATGATAATCAATTAGAAGTGTGCTGTGCTAAGTTGCTAAGTCATGTCCAACTCATTGTGACCTCATGGACCATAGCCCACCGGGCTTCCCTGGTGGTTCAGATGGTAAAGATTCTGCCTGCAATGCAAGAGACCCAGTTTCAGTCCTTGGGTTGGGAAGATCCTCTGGAGAAGGGAATGGCTATCCACTCCAGTATTCTTGCCTGGAAAATCCCATGGACAGAGGAGGCTGCCAGGCTACAGTTCATAGGGTTGCAAAGAGTTTGGACATGACTGAAGTGACTTAGCAGGCACACAAGCATAACTCTAAGAAATGTTACTATATTAGTTTTACTGATGGGGAGCAGAGACACAGAGAAGTTAAATAACATACCTAGTCAATAAATTAGATTTTGAATCTAGGTTGTCCAGCTGGTAAGATGTGGACCCAGGACCCAACCCCAGCAGTCCAGCTCTTAAATAAACCATGAGCTTAACCAGCATCCATCCCTTCCTTAGTCTAAGCTATAACACAAATGTACATTTCACAAAGCAAAACACTAATTGACTTGAGTACACAGTTTAAATTTTTCATCAAAAGTAATCATAGATAAAAAACACAAATCGCAAACCAGGAGTGTGTGTGTGTGTGTGTGTGTGTGTGTATGTATGTGTGTATATGTATATATATATACACCAATCAAATGATTAGTATACAGAATATATGAAAGTGAAAGTCACTCAGTCTTGTCTGACTCTTTGTGACCCCATGGACTATACAGTCCGTGGAATTGTCCAGGCCAGAATACTAGAGTTGGTAGCCTTTCCCTTCTCCACGGGATCTTCCCAACCCAAGGATAGAACCCAGGTCTCCCTCATTGCAGGCAGATTCTTTACCAACTGAGCCACAAGGGATCCCCAAGAATACTGGAATGGGTAGTCTATCCCNCAATCAGGAAAATACAATAAATACAACACAATAAAATGATAATCAATTAGAAGTGTGCTGTGCTAAGTTGCTAAGTCATGTCCAACTCATTGTGACCTCATGGACCATAGCCCACCGGGCTTCCCTGGTGGTTCAGATGGTAAAGATTCTGCCTGCAATGCAAGAGACCCAGTTTCAGTCCTTGGGTTGGGAAGATCCTCTGGAGAAGGGAATGGCTATCCACTCCAGTATTCTTGCCTGGAAAATCCCATGGACAGAGGAGGCTGCCAGGCTACAGTTCATAGGGTTGCAAAGAGTTTGGACATGACTGAAGTGACTTAGCAGGCACACAAGCATAACTCTAAGAAATGTTACTATATTAGTTTTACTGATGGGGAGCAGAGACACAGAGAAGTTAAATAACATACCTAGTCAATAAATTAGATTTTGAATCTAGGTTGTCCAGCTGGTAAGATGTGGACCCAGGACCCAACCCCAGCAGTCCAGCTCTTAAATAAACCATGAGCTTAACCAGCATCCATCCCTTCCTTAGTCTAAGCTATAACACAAATGTACATTTCACAAAGCAAAACACTAATTGACTTGAGTACACAGTTTAAATTTTTCATCAAAAGTAATCATAGATAAAAAACACAAATCGCAAACCAGGAGTGTGTGTGTGTGTGTGTGTGTGTGTGTATGTATGTGTGTATATGTATATATATATACACCAATCAAATGATTAGTATACAGAATATATGAAAGTGAAAGTCACTCAGTCTTGTCTGACTCTTTGTGACCCCATGGACTATACAGTCCATGGAATTGTCCAGGCCAGAATACTAGAGTTGGTAGCCTTTCCCTTCTCCACGGGATCTTCCCAACCCAAGGATAGAACCCAGGTCTCCCTCATTGCAGGCAGATTCTTTACCAACTGAGCCACAAGGGATCCCCAAGAATACTGGAATGGGTAGTCTATCCCTTCTCCAGCAGATCGTCCCAATCTAGGAATTGAACCAGTATCTCCTGCATTGCAGGCAGATCCTTTACCAACTGAGCTATCAGGGAAGCCCTGAATATATACAGAATATATAGACAGATGTTAAAAAGAAAGAAAATCACAAAGAATTTCATAGGAAAAAAGAGCAAAAGACCTGAATAGCTATCTATCATAGAAGGAAAACATAAGTCATCTATAAGCTTACTAAAAGTTACTCAATCTTCTTAATAATTATGAAAATACCAATTATAATCATAATAAGTTACCACTTGATACTCAGTAGATTGGCAAACATTAAAATGTCTGACAATAATAAGCTTTGGGGAGAATATGGAGCAATTTATTTTGTTCTTAGGATGCAAACTAGTATAGTTACTCAGGAAAATATTTTGGTGTTACCTAGTAAAATTGAAGATGTGTATAGTCTAGGCATCAGTAATATCACTACTAAGTAGCTGATCTAGGAAAACTTTGATGCAAGTTTACTAGAAGACACATCTGAAATGTTTATAGGTTAAACAATGAAAAGAAAACCCCCAAACCCCCACAAAAACCCAAATCTAGAAATAGCCCCAATATTTGATTTGTTGATATGGGAAAGATGAAATGAATTGTAATACATTTATGCAGTGGAAAGCTTCTCATTGTACTGCTGTTGTTGCTATAGTGTTGCATTGTTAGTGTTCTGTTTTTCTTTCTTTTTTTAAGACTAGTGGTATAAGAAGATGCTAGCATACTGGTGTAAACAGTTGAAAGGAAAAGTGCTGAATTGATACAGCATAGAGAGAAAATAAGAGCAGAAATAAAACTGAGATGGCAAGAAGAAATGAGATCAAAAGCTCATGTGTGCAAGTTGGCTTTAGGAACAGACAGATGGGAAACAGGTGGTTGTGTACTTCTGTAAGTTGTACATGAGGTGGTAGTAGGGTGAGGCAGTTCCTTGTTTGCTTTCACTTTTTTCTGGAATGTTTGAAGTTACTGGCTGGGTATACTATGGGGAGACAGATTGTTGGAAAACTGAGAAAGAAGGGGAAAGCATTAAAAAAAATTCCCAGAGTATGGGAAAATGAGTAAAGCAGTTCTCAAGACAGTGACACTTTCATATAGAAAAGAAACACAATGCTCAAAAAAAATTAAATAAATTTGATACATTTCCATAGCTAGGCAGCGACAAAATGAGACTTCCCACACAAGACTTTCTTCTCAGCTCTAGTAGTTTTCTCCTATGCCTCAGTTTCTGAAAGGCAAAAATTTGCTTTTTCTGTGAAACTTACACATCTCTGGAAATTCTGGGTGAATTGGAATTGTTTCAAAGGTATGCTTGCTCCCAAGAGGCACTGTCAAGGTGGTCTGATACATTTAGCAGCACTGTCTTGTTATTTGGCGTCAAAATACAAGTAATGAATGAATGCTTGTACCAAACACCGCGTAGCAGGCAGTGAGTTGAGAGACAAGGTTTTGGGATGAAGAAAAGTGACTTCTTACAGAAAGCAAGTAAAGTGAGAAGATCGCAGACTCATGGCCTAAAGAATCATCTTAATTCAAGGTTGAATTCAAGCTTCTTTTATGTCAAGGAAGGGGGAAGCAGGAGGAATTTAAGGTCAGGAAGTGACAGATGATCACAAACATCTGGGTGCCAGCAGGGACCCAAGGAGGTTTGTGAAAACACTTTGTTCTTGGTAACTTGACTTTGATTGAGGTGAGTCTGATCACCATGGTCCTGCAGAACTCAATAAGACAAATGTTAATGTTTCTTGTTCACGTTTCCTTGTACTGCAGGGGAGACAATTTCTGTGGAAGGAGGCTACCGCCTACACCCCAAAGTGGGGCAAAATTCCTTTAGTGGCTAACATTTCTATGTGTAGGGCTAAGCTGAGTCTTATGACTCACATTAAAGTGGCAGAAAAAGATAGATGAAATATGGAGGCAGAAATGGCAAACTTCTACAAACAAGAGGCTGGTAGGGAACATAGTGGGAAAAGGGGGGAGTGTCTCAGTTCCTAAAGAACGACTTATCCAACAGATTGTTATGTATATTTCTTGAGTAGGAACTAGAACTCTGCTTTATTGTGAAACTATTGGCATTACTCTTTTCAGTTCAATTTAGTTCAGTCACTCAGTCATGTCCGACTCTTTGCAACCCCATGGACTGCAGCACGTCAGGCTTCCCTGTCCATCACCAACTCTCGAAACTTGCTCAAACTCATGTCCATTGAGTTGATGATGCCATCCAACCATTTCATCCTCTGTCATCCCCTTCTCCTCCTGCCCTCAATCTTTCCCAGCATCAGGGTCTTTTCCAAGGACTCAGTTCTTTGCATCAGGTGACCAAAGTATTGGAGCTTCAGCTTCAGCATCAGTCCTTCCAATGAATCCTCAGGACTGATCTCCTTTAGGATGGATCTGTTGGATCTCCTTGCAGTCCAAGGGACTCTCAAAAGTCTTCTCCAAAACCACAGTTCAAAAGCATCAGTTCTTCGGTGCTCAGCTTTCTTTATACTTTTATTATCTTATTTAACTGCCTTACTTTTTACTTACTTAGCTTTACTTATGTAACTGCTTTCCCTTTGTTTCTGCATTCCTTCACTTATTCTCCTTATTAGTCATGGCCTGTGCCTGCTCTTTGGAACACAGGGAAGGCCTAGGAGGCAAAAGCCTTTTCAACAAACAGGAAATGGGGGCAGGAAAAGGCTTTTGTACCCTGAAGGGCCCTGCAGGGTCCATTGCTTTGTGCCTGTTCTGAGATTTTTATTTTTATAAAAATTTTGAAACATTGAGCACCTACTCTGTGCTCTAAAATAACTATGTGCCCTAATATATTCATGAGTACCTCCGAGTATTTTATGTATTTATTCATTCATTCATTGAACATATTGAGCATCCACCACATGTATTAAATTCTAGTATAGGTGGCAAAGGCTTTGGCATAGTCAATAAAGCAGAAATAGATGTTTTTCTGGAACTCTCTTGCTTTTTCCATGATCCAGCAGNGCTAGCCCTCATAAACAAGATTAATGCCTTGGAAGACAAGACCAGAAAACTAGCTGCTTTTTCCATTATACAGACAGGGCAAGAAGATGACCCTCTGTAAAAGAGAGGAGATCACTCATTAGAGTGTGGTCATACTGGTACCTTGACCTTGGACTTCCAGCTTGTAGAACTGTGAGAAATAAATTTCTGTTGCTTGTAAACCATGAAGTCAATGGTATTTTGATATCACAGCCTGAACTGACTAAGATAGTGGTTCTTTAAAAAAGTTTTTTTTTGAATAATCAATTTGTCTCTATAGTACTCGACTAAGACAGATTCTCTCTGAAGAATTGGAAGTCCAGGTAAGGACTGAGCCTGTTAAGTTAGCCATGGAATGCAAACATAGCTTATTGATCTAGATGAATTTAATTGAACTACTATTTGTCTAGATTTTGAAACGTGGCAGATGATTATAGCATAGGTATGTATTTCTTTGATCTTNGGAATGCAAACATAGCTTATTGATCTAGAAGAATTTAATTGAACTACTATTTGTCTATATTTTGAAACGTGGCAGATGATTATAGCATAGGTATGTATTTCTTTGATCTCTCTCTTAGTCATTTGTGTTTTTGTTGTTGTTGTTATTTGTGTACTTATTATCACAAAAGCTCCTCCTCATCCTTTAGAAACTTAGGCAGTGCTTGGATTAGGTGAAATCCATTTAGAAAAGCTAATGCATGAGAATGTAAGGATGGTGATGAACAAACTTCTTTCTAAATATTCATTGGTAATATGAAGGAGAATATGGGGGAGATCTTTTGAAATAGAAGTAATATAGTAGAGCATTCTAGTCTCCTAATATTATATCAGATAGATGACAGTCTATTTTTGGTATTGGTAAGGAGAGCATTGATTGCTGGAGTAAGTTATTTTGGAGTGGCATTAATATTATGGTAAATAATTTAGTCCTATCAACCACAGGAAATATCCTTTTAAAGAAAAGAATATGTCAGAAGACATGTCTTTTGGCTTTTAAGAACATGATAAAAGACTCATATAGTTAAAATTATGTTTGAAGCCTACTATCACTGGGTGCATAACTGTCCTGATATTTTCCATTCAGTTTGCAGACAATTGGCCCACTTTGGTGATGAGTCATCCAGTTACACTTTCAAACTTGGCTTTGAAAAATACATAGATAACTCTAGTGTGACAAAAGGTATTTCCATGTTCTTGCCTTAAAATTAGATTTAGAACTATACTACCTGTTATTATTTNTGCAGACAATTGGCCCACTTTGGTGATGAGTCATCCAGTTACACTTTCAAACTTGGCTTTGAAAAATACATAGATAACTCTAGTGTGACAAAAGGTATTTCCATATTCTTGCCTTAAAATTAGATTTAGAACTATACTACCTGTTATTTTGGTTTTTTTTTCCCACCAGATTTCAGCAATGAAATTTTTATAAAATTAGCTCTAACATATTTTTATAGTTGAAAAGGACCATTTGAAAATATGAATTGGAATTCATCATTGTATGATAAGCTTCAAAATTTATGTCTTCTGCCAGACATGTTCTTTGAATTCCAGAACATATGATACTAATACAAAAGGATATTTGAAGGGGAGCTGAGCAATAAATGTAGACATCATCTCTGATACTTGCTTATCCCTGGCCCCCTATAAAAACACATCACCATGTACCATGATTTTACTTCCTAAATATCTCCAAAATCTGACTGTATCACTCTGGCTTGACTAGTAGCAACTTTTGGCTTAAGCTTAGGCCAAGCTGCCAATCTTCCTTAGGCTTTTAATCAAGTCATAATGGATTTTATTCTTTCACTTAATTTTTCTTCTCTCCTATTCATTCCTCAAAATGAATCTTTTTAGTGAAGCTGGTATACATTCTTCTCCCCAACACTAGAGTGTTAAGAACTTTTATTTCTATAAACAAATTGAATCTGCTTCAGGACCCAGCTACTTTGGGCCTTGGGACATTCAACTTCAGACAGCGCAGTGGATTTAGATCAGGAAGGCGGGAGTCAGACTCTCTGAGCTCAAATACTGAATTTGTAAGGCATATGTTGTTGAGCAACTACTTACCTCTTAAACTCTCATGCTCTTTCTTGGATAATTGGATAATAATAGTCTTCAACTTACAGATAGTCATAATGGGGTAATCCTAGTAGAGCTTTTAGTACAGTACTGGCCAGGAGGCACTGAAGATGGCATGCTGCCATGGCAGCCCTCCCTGCCTTCCCCCACTACCTTCCCCCAGCCTCTGAGCAGGCAGTGTTTGGCCACACTCGAAGGAGCCTCTGTGGAGGAGGAAATGGCAGCCCACTCCAGTATTCCTTTTTGGAGAATTCCATGGACCGAGGAGCCTAGTGGGCTACAGTCTATGGGGGTCTCAAAGAGTTGGATGCTGAGCGACTAATACAGCCCCCCCCCCCCCCACACACACACACAAGCCTCTGGGCCAGCAGTGTTTGGCCACACCCACAGGAGCTCTCACTGTGGTTCTCCTGGCGTGGTTCATACTGTCCACCTCCTATAGACATCCTACAGTGAAAAATCAAGACCTAGGACTCTGCTCTCATGCAAGGCTATCAACCTCCACCTGTAACGTCTTCCCTTCTCTACTCTGACCCCTCGTTATGGACCTGATGTTGGTGTGGAGGTGTAGGGAAAGGGCAGGCAGGTGGAGATAAAAAGACTACTTAGTCTTTTGAATAAATAATTCTGGGCCCCTCTTTCCTTATATCAGGATGGGAAAGGAGAAGCTTTTTTTTTTTTTCTTAGTAAACTCTCTTACTATCCCAAACTCATTGCTTACCATGGCACTGACCTTGATGGAGTAATCCATTGAGGCTGAGTTCCATCCCAGCACAGAGCCTATGCTCATACTGTTCACATGCTCTTCCTCTCTTTCTTTACCTGGTGAATTTCTACTGGTCCTTCATATCTCAGATCAAAGTTACTGCAGAATCTAAAAAGAAATGATACAAATGAACTTAATTGCAAAATGGAAACAGACTCACAGACTTGGAGAAGGAACTTATGGTTACTAGGGGGGAAGGATGTGGGGAAGGGATAGTTAGGAAGTTTGGGATGGACACATATAGACTGCTATATTTAAAATAGATAACTAACAAGGACCTATTTTATAGCACAGGGAATTCTGCTCAATGTTATACGGCAGCCTGGAAGGGAGAGGAGTTTGGAGGAGAATGGATATATTCATACATATACACATATGTATATGTATCAATTCAGTTCAGTCTCTCAGTTGTGTCCGAGACCCCATGGACTGCAGCACACCAGGCTTCCCTATCCATCTCCAACTCCCAGAGCTTACTCAAATTCATGTCCCCTGAGTCAGTGATGCTNCCCATGGACTGCAGCACACCAGGCTTCTCTATCCATCTCCAACTCCCAGAGCTTACTCAAACTCATGTCCCTTGAGTCAGTGATGCTATCCAACCATCTCATCCTCTGTCATCCCCTTCTCCTCCTGCCCTCAATCTTTCCCAACATCAGAGTCTTTTCAAATGAGTCAGTTCTTCACATCAGGTAGCCGAAGTATTGAAGTTTCAGCTTCAGCATCAGTCCTTCCAGTGAATATTCAGGACTGATTTCCTTTAGGATGGACTGGTTGGATCTCCTTGCTGTCCAAGGGACTCTCAACAGTCTCTCCAACACCACAGTTCATATATATATGTATGTTGCTAAGTTGCTTCAGTCGTGTCCGATTCTGTGCGACCCCATAGACGGCAGCCCACCAGGCTCCCCCGTCCCTGGGATTCTCCAGGCAAGAACACTGGAGTGGGTTGCCATTTCCTTCTCCAGTACATGAAAGTGGAAAGTGAAAGTGAAGTCGCTTAGTCATGTCCGACTCTTCGCTACCCCATGGACGGCGGCCCACCAGGCTCCACCATCCATGGGATTTTCCAGGCGAGAGTACTGGAGTGGGGTGCCATTGCCTTCTCTGATATATATGTATATGTATATGGCTGAGTCATTCTTTTGTGCACTTAAAACTATCACAACATTGTTAATGGGCTATACTCCAATATAAAATAAAAAGTTAAAAAATTATTCAGAGAAGCCTTTTCTTATTAGGGTGAGGACAAATCCATCTGTTACATGTTTTATACATCTGTGTGTTCCTCCACCCAGTACCCTTCATAGTTTATAATGATTTTTCTTTAAATGTAGATATTGTACCTGTCTCTCACCAGACTGAAAGCTCTAGGTGGGTAGGGACCATATCTGTAAAGACAGAAATTTGTGAGATTAACAGGGTGCTTGGCATGTAGTAACAATAAATACTTGTTAGATGATGGAATAGCTAATTTTTCGTGAGCACTGAGAATTCATATTGCCTGTAGTACCCTACTGCTTTTTAATATTTGCTCTTAATTTTAAGGTTTTTAAATCTGCCAAGGACAGCAACTATGCAGTTATCTATTAATTATGTTATAGCTGAAGAACAGTTTTCATGTTTGGGTTTTCCTGTTACTGTCATTGACCAAGCATAGGAATTAGTCATTACTGCTTTCTGTTGTCTACATTGTTTATTGCAAACTACTGGTATTTAGAGTTAATCTTTTGATAAAACATTGTAAGGTTACATATTGATTTATAGCTCTGCATGTACACACATACATACACACAAAGATGGATAATAAATTCCCTTATTGCTTTCAGTCAGTTCAGTCACTCCATTGTGTCCAAATCTTTGCAACCCCATGATCGGCAGCACACCAGGCCTCCCTGTTCATCACCAACTCCCAGAGTCCACCCAAACCCCATGTCCATTGAGTTGGTGATGCCATCCAGCCAGTTCATCCTCTGTCATCCCCTTCTCCTCCTGCCCTCAGTCTTTACCAGCATCAGGGTCTTTTCAAGTGAGTCAGCCTTTCACATCAGGTGGCCAAAATATTGGAGTTTCAGCTTCAACATCAGTCCTTCCAATGAACACCCAGGACTGATCTCCTTTAGGATGGACTGGTTGGATCTCCCTTGTAGTCCAAGGGACTCTCAAGAGTCTTCTCCAATACCACAGTTTAAAAGCATCAATTCTTTGGCTCTCAGCTTTCTTCACAGTCCAACTCTCACATCATACATGACCACTGGAAAACCATAGCCTTAACTAGACAGACCTTTGTTGACAAAGTACTGTCTCTGCTTTTGAATATGCTATCTAAGTTGGTCATAACTTTTCTTCCAAGGAGTAAGCGTCTTTTAATTTCATGACTGCAATATCCATCTGAAGTGATTTTGGAGCCACCCAAAATAAAGTCAGCCACTGTTTCCCCATCTATTTGTCATGAAGTGATAGGGCCATTTATTGCTTTAGGATGATATTAAACATGGATGGCACAAATCTTCCTTCTCCTATTTCCTTCTTTCTCTGTCTTTCCTGTTTTCCTCCTCTCCCCTCCATCTGTTTCTGTCTCTCTGTCTCTGTCCCTTTCTCTCTCACACACACACTTCCTGACGTGAACTTATAATCGTCAGAAATCATGGACGCACTGGTCCATGTTAGCTTCAAGATACATGCAATTTTGGGACTTCCCTTGTGGCTCAGTGGTAAAGAATCTGCCTGCAATGTAGGAAATGCAAGTTCCAGCCCTGAGTTGAGAAGATCCCCTGGAGAATGAAATGGGAATACACTTCAGTATTCTTGCCTGGAAAATCCTATAGAACCAGGAGCCTGGAGGGCTGCAATCCATGCAGACGCCAAAGAGTCAAATGCTACTTAGCGACTCAACCACAATAGCACATGCAATATTGAAACATTCTCTTAGAGCTCACCATTGTGATTTAAAATTTTGCATTATCACTTTAAAGGATTAATTTCATTTGTCTGTCCTTCCAGGATTCTGCTCTTAAAATCACTTCAGTAATTAACACATGCATTTGTTTTCCAAATCTGCTCAGCTCTGCACCTTCAGCTCCAAAGTGCTCTGAGCTTACACCCCTCACTCTCTTCTTGCCAACCCAGTTAACTCAGAGGAGGAATACATCCTCAAAAGATGTAAAAAAAATTCTTCAGAGAACTCTCCTTTTCTCTTTTGCAGGGAGAATTTCATTTGACAAATTTGGCGTGTGTGTCATCAGTCAATTAATAATTAACAAATTGTGGACCAGAATAAAATTAATCTTCAGGATATTGGCAAATTAGTTGCACTTCTGCTAATATGAATTCAGTGTGCATCAGAATCTTATTGGAGACTGAATATGTCTGTTCATTATGTAGATAACCTGATTGTTTCCAGCCTACTCTGCTCACTGGCATAGGTGCAATTTACAGAGCCAAGTCTGGGTAATATGTTGGTCTTACCTTTCATCGATGCTAAGAAGATCACAATAACTATAGATGAGGTGATGTTGGAAATCATTCCATCCTCCTCAGCCCTTCAGATGCTTAGAAGATTCCTTAACCCTCTTAAAGTTTGCCAAATTTTAATGTTAGGACAATAATATACAGGTGCTACTTTTAAAATATGAGTTTAATTGTATTACATGCAGAAATGTCCCAGAAACATTATGGAATGGCAAAAAAAAAAAAGAAGAAAAATGAAATTACTACTATACCACCACAGTAACACATCTAATATCATTTTGATGTAAACTCTTCTAAATTATTTTTTGCATATATTTTAAAATAGTTGCATTCATAATTTAACATACTTATTTTTTCTTGATACTATTTCAGAAATACTTCCACAATTTAGAGTTTTCAAAGTGTCAATATTATCTTGCTAATAGATATGGAATTATTCACTAAACATGTCTTATTGTTGGACATTGTTTGCAACATCTCAATATTTTAAATAACATTGCAATTAATTGTTTTTTGCATAGATATTTTGATTTATTTTTCTTAAAAGAGTTTCACAAAGTGGTATTATTACTGCTTGACTTTTGAAAGGTTGAGATTAATAACATTATTTCTTTTTAAATTGCCATAGACTCTCAATAGGAGAGAAATGTGTGTTTACATAATAATTCTATAAGAGCTTTATTCAATTGGATAGTTTCAAATGCCCTTTCAATGGTCTTTCTTATATTCCTTTTCTTGGAATAAGGTGAATCAACTTCATTTGTGGAGATATCAACAGCAGCAGCGACTCCAAACTGAATACTTATGGCAAGGTTCCA
>SJYW01029137.1:160089-174170 GCA_006410735.1 Raphicerus campestris | reverse complement strand
AGCTTACACCCCTCACTCTCTTCTTGCCAACCCAGTTAACTCAGAGGAGGAATACATCCTCAAAAGATGTAAAAAAAATTCTTCAGAGAACTCTCCTTTTCTCTTTTGCAGGGAGAATTTCATTTGACAAATTTGGCGTGTGTGTCATCAGTCAATTAATAATTAACAAATTGTGGACCAGAATAAAATTAATTTTCAGGATATTGGCAAATTAGTTGCACTTCTGCTAATATGAATTCAGTGTGCATCAGAATCTTATTGGAGACTGAATATGTCTGTTCATTATGTAGATAACCTGATTGTTTCCAGCCTACTCTGCTCACTGGCATAGGTGCAATTTACAGAGCCAAGTCTGGGTAATATGTTGGTCTTACCTTTCATCGATGCTAAGAAGATCACAATAACTATAGATGAGGTGATGTTGGAAATCATTCCATCCTCCTCAGCCCTTCAGATGCTTAGAAGATTCCTTAACCCTCTTAAAGTTTGCCAAATTTTAATGTTAGGACAATAATATACAGGTGCTACTTTTAAAATATGAGTTTAATTGTATTACATGCAGAAATGTCCCAGAAACATTATGGAATGGCAAAAAAAAAAAAGAAGAAAAGTGAAATTACTACTATACCACCACAGTAACACATCTAATATCATTTTGATGTAAACTCTTCTAAATTATTTTTTGCATATATTTTAAAATAGTTGCATTCATAATTTAACATACTTATTTTTTCTTGATACTATTTCAGAAATACTTCCACAATTTAGAGTTTTCAAAGTGTCAATATTATCTTGCTAATAGATATGGAATTATTCACTAAACATGTCTTATTGTTGGACATTGTTTGTAACATCTCAATATTTTAAATAACATTGCAATTAATTGTTTTTTGCATAGATATTTTGATTTATTTTTCTTAAAAGAGTTTCACAAAGTGGTATTATTACTGCTTGACTTTTAAAAGGTTGAGATTAATAACATTATTTCTTTTTAAATTGCCATAGACTCTCAATAGGAGAGAAATGTGTGTTTACATAATAATTCTATAAGAGCTTTATTCAATTGGATAGTTTCAAATGCCCTTTCAATGGTCTTTCTTATATTCCTTTTCTTGGAATAAGGTGAATCAACTTCATTTGTGGAGATATCAACAGCAGCAGCGACTCCAAACTGAATACTTATGGCAAGGTTCCACGCGACTGAACTGAACTAAACTGAACTAATAATCACAAGAATCCCATAAAGTAGATACCTACTTTTTAGATGAAGAAAGGAAGGTTCAAGATGGTTAGATAACTTACCTAAGGGCATACCAAGTAAATGGTAGAACTGGGATTCAATCTCTACTCTGGTGATGTATATTATGGCTTCATTATATGGATTCTCTAAAATTATGGACACAGTTTTTCAGAGTGTCCCAAAGAAGAAGCAAAACTTTATGCTATGTACATTTTAATGTCACTCCCAATGTTGATTCAAGTTAATAAATGCTATTTTACCAGGTGAATAAGAACTCTGCAGAAACAATAGTCACTTAAGGATAAACACTGGATATAATTAAGTAATGGGCCATGTATTTCTGGGTATCTGAGTAGATAGACTGAAAACTTCATAACCAGAAAACCATGTTTTATTGTTCATTACTACATTTCTTATCTTAAGCACAGTATTCAGGAAGAGTGCACATTGACTGTATTTTGAATGAATAGTGAACTGCACATGCTAAGCAGTTCTTTCAAAGCAATTACTACCCACAACACCTTAGCCATTTACTGAGTCTTGACCAAATGTGCCTGTAAGTTGCTCAGGATCCTTTTTTATACATTAAATCCTTTTCTTCATATAAAACTAAAATACCTATTTTGGGAAACTGCAAAAACCTGCCAGTTAGAAAAGCAAAAAAAAAAGAAAGAAAGAAACAAAACATAGTGTCAGCAGGCCTAGAACATACCATGATACTTGCATGGGGAGGGGGGGCGGTGGAGGCGGGGAGTGGAAACACACAGCTGAAAATAATTGTAAGCCTATAGAATAAAAATGAATATTTAAGTAGATATATGAAATGTAACAGTGCTGTGCAGTCAAATGCAATTCCACTCATTTCTTAAACTGTTATAAGTTTATTTTTGGTTATATATGGGTGTGTTTTATCACATTTAAAATGATGTGGGGTGGCGCCTCCAATATTACGAGTTTCCACAGCTGCGAAATTTGCAACACACTGTACCACTGCTACTTGGTTTGAGTAAAAGACAGCTCATTAGCTCTATCCTTATTTGTTGATGGCCAGATTCCAGAAGAACAGGTGTAAGCCTTTCTTGCTGCTAGTGGTTGGGGGTCAAGAGTTGATGAGCCTCATGAAATAACATGGGCTTCCTATCTTCAGTTAAATCTCAGTAGAGCCTAGTATAGTCTTTTCCTTTTATCTTTTATTTGGTCAAATATGTGCATGCATTTATACTTCATGAAATTGTTTTCTGCTTAGGGATTACCATGAGGTATCAGATACCTCATGAACTTCATGGAGACTATCCTGTTGCTTTTGGATCCTTACCCTTTCCTGTGGAAAAACTTTACCCTGGTGTAGAAACTATTAGACTTTCTCCATCCAGAAGCCTTAGGTTCTGCCTTGACTCAATTCTGGTTTGGGGCTTGGTTCTGGATCTCTGAGCTGGGCTTTGCTACTCATCTTTGGTTGCTATGGTTGGGTTTCCACCACGATGGCTAGATCCCCAGATGCCATCTATCAGATTGATTGACCCTCGGCTGAACGCCGGCCAGCAGAGTCTACTAATGATAAACTCTGTTCACCTGCAGGTGTTGTTTACTTCTCGACCTCTTTAATGCTTGACAACTGTCTGCCCGAACTTTCTTTACTGTCCTCACAGTCTTTAGTTTGCTTCTAGGCTTTCCCCTACAAAAGCTGAGAAACTTTTCTTTTGGTTTGTCTGGCTTGGCCTCAGAGGGACAGCCTAACGTCTGTGTCCAGCCTCCTCCAGGCTGGCCAATTGTGATGCTGATAAAGTCCCGGATCCTGAAGCAAAAGAGGATGATATACAGTTGAGCTACGTGAGAAGCAGAAATAGTGAGTAATAATATTAAGCAAATGCATTTGTAATTTTGTTATTTAAAAGCATGCTGAAACAGAATTTTTTTCAAGACAGTCTTCACCTTAACTTTCTCATTTATGCTGTGTAGAAATTTTTGGTTTCAGGCAAATGGAGTCAGAATGAAAATGGATGCTTTTTCATTTTTTGGAGTGTGGGGGGAAGTGTGGTGTCTTAATTACTAAGGTATATAACTTATTGGAGAAGAATAATACAGATTTCAACATGGAAACTTTTATTTTCAAAAATATTTTCCATCTCAGGTTGAACTATAAGAAAGTTCCTTCAGTGACTTTCATCCCTCTTATTGCTTCTTGACCATAATGCCTCAACCTGCCTTGCTTTCTCTCAGAGAAGTTGCTTCCGCCTTTGCTCACTATCTAGTTTCTTGTTGTCCTTCAGTCGCTAAGTTGTGTCCAACTCTTTTTAAAACATGGATGGTAGCCCACCAGGCTCCATTCTCCAAGGGACTTTTCAGGCAAGAATACTGGAGTGAGTTGCCATTTCCTTCTCCAAGGATCTTCCTGATGCAGGGATTGAATCCACATCTCCTGCATTGGCAGGTGGAAAACCACTAAGGAAGACCCAGTATCTGGTTAGACAGTTACTAATGTTGGTTATAGCAGTTTGCTTTTTTTTTTCCTGGAGTTGGAGACTTCGGTCTTGACTCTTGGTCAGTCATCCTGTAATATGTGTGGTATATCTCAGTGGGAACAGGCTAGAGAATAGGATTGAATTTGAATGTAATGTGCATGTGAACAGTGCTTCTGATGGAAGGTCCTTGGTATGAAGGAAAGCTTTATTAAGTAATGAAACCACTTTCTTGGCTTTTTCCTCCTTTAATTTTTTTGTTATCCACTGATGGTGGATTTATCAGTTGGTTGATATGTTTGTGGGAGTAGAATATTTTTACTTCTGTTCTTATTTGGTGCTTGGCTTTATCTGAAAAGAAATAATAATTTTCCTCTTAGATTTATTTGTATGTCTTATTTCCAGAGCTCTTATGAAGGAAGTACAGCTATGGTACTATACAACATATGGTGTGTATTTAGCTGCCTGTGGGACCTTTTCTGCCATCTAATAACTCAGTATACTATCAAAGATAGAGCTGCAATTGTGGCTCCAACTGGCCACCTTCTTTTAAAAAAATGAAAATGGAATGAGGCCAAGTAAGCTGAAACAGAAAAGTTGTGCTTTTTAATCATAATTGCCTAAAACTATGGTTGCCCTTACCTTCTGGTGTCCAAGTGGTTACGTGGCTTTCTGTTATCCAAACATTAATTACTCAGCCTGAAGTGATTTAGATTTAAAGCAGAAGTTATACCCTTCTGTAATTATGGCTATTTGATAAATGATCTTGACATTTTTGCATTTTCAGTATTGTGAGGAAAAAATCCAGTTTTAAAATTTGCCCTTTAAGAAATTAGAAAATTAAAAATTAATCAGATTGAATGTTGCATGTCTGCAAAAAAGAAAATTCCAGATGTCATTCTACCCATTAAAGGACAGGTGTTCCCTTTTTAAGATTTGATGTATGCAGTGAATACCAGCTTTACTATTTTAATAACACCTTGGATTGAATAGTTAAAATTTTTGTCAAATATTTCCATATAATCTTACATAGCTAATGGGGTTGAAAAATAAGGCAACCTCTGATGAATGGGTATTGCCAATTAAAAAGATTTCCCCAAAGTGCTCTATGCTTCATGAAACTTTTATTGGCAAGTTACATATTAAGTAGTGAATCCTAATTTTCTAATACTGTATTTGAATGATAATTTTTATATATGGAATGGTATATAATTTATAAAGAATCCATTTGATAAATGGCATTCGTACTCAGATTGAGTATGAATCTTTTAATAAAATACTGATTTGGGACTCATTTGAGGACTTTAGTGATCTCATTTTCCTATTTATTATTTTTGCTCCTATCCCCTCTCCAAAGACATAAGTCATTCCTCTACACTGAGAGGTGAAACATAGAGTGTTAGGAAATGGATAGACTTTGGAATTATAAGGATATGAGGTTGAATTTTATCTTTGATTCTTACTAGGGACATGATTGTAGGCAATTCAACAACTCTTACAGAGTAAAATTTTTCTCACCAATATTACTATAATAGCAATAGGTAATATTGCAATTGGCTGTAGTTAGATAATATATACTAATTCCTTTAAGACAGGTCATAAACATTATCTAGTTTAATTTTCACAATACCACCACAGGACAGCTATTATTATTTACATATTACATATGAGAAAATAAAGTCGTGGGCTAAATAATTATTCCCACTTCATTCAGTAAGTGCCAAAAGTCAATATTCAAACTCAGACCTCTATTTCCCTTTGTGAAAAATGGTATTATATTCTCTTGCCAGGTTGTTGTGAGAATTTAATGAGATAATGTAGTATATTTCCAGGCACTGTGTAAATGCTCTAAATTTTAAAATCATATTTAGCCTTCTCTTTTTTTCCTCTACTTCTCATTCAGTTCAGTTCAGTAGCTCAGTTGTGTCCGACTTTTTGCGACCCCATGAATCGCAGCACACGAGNTTTTATATATGGAATGGTATATAATTTATAAAGAATCCATTTGATAAATGGCATTCGTACTCAGATTGAGTATGAATCTTTTAATAAAATACTGATTTGGGACTCATTTGAGGACTTTAGTGATCTCATTTTCCTATTTATTATTTTTGCTCCTATCCCCTCTCCAAAGACATAAGTCATTCCTCTACACTGAGAGGTGAAACATAGAGTGTTAGGAAATGGATAGACTTTGGAATTATAAGGATATGAGGTTGAATTTTATCTTTGATTCTTACTAGGGACATGATTGTAGGCAATTCAACAACTCTTACAGAGTAAAATTTTTCTCACCAATATTACTATAATAGCAATAGGTAATATTGCAATTGGCAGTAGTTAGATAATATATACTAATTCCTTTAAGACAGGTCATAAACATTATCTAGTTTAATTTTCACAATACCACCACAGGACAGCTATTATTATTTACATATTACATATGAGAAAATAAAGTCGTGGGCTAAATAATTATTCCCACTTCATTCAGTAAGTGCCAAAAGTCAATATTCAAACTCAGACCTCTATTTCCCTTTGTGAAAAATGGTATTATATTCTCTTGCCAGGTTGTTGTGAGAATTTAATGAGATAATGTAGTATATTTCCAGGCACTGTGTAAATGCTCTAAATTTTAAAATCATATTTAGCCTTCTCTTTTTTTCCTCTACTTCTCATTCAGTTCAGTTCAGTAGCTCAGTTGTGTCCGACTTTTTGCGACCCCATGAATCGCAGCACACGAGGCCTCCTTGTCCATCACCAACTCCCGGAGTTCACTCAGACTCACGTCCATCGAGTCAGTGATGCCATTCAGCCATCTCATCCTCTGTTGTCCCCTTCTCCTCCTGCCCCCAATCCCTCCCAGCATCAAAGTCTTTTCCAGTGAGTCAGCTCTTCGCATGAGGTGGCCAAAGTTTCAGCTTTAGCATCAGTCCTTCCAAAGAAATCCCAGGGTTGATCTCCTTCAGAATGGACTGGTTGGCTCTCCTTGCTGTCCGGGGACTCTCAAGAGTCTTCTCCAACACCACAGTTCAAAAGCATCAATTCTTCGGCACTCAGCCTTCTTCACAGTCCAACTCTCACATCCATACATGACCACAGGAAGAACCATAGCCTTGACTAGACAGACCTTAGTTGGCAAAGTAATGTCTCTGCTTTAGAATATGCTATCTAGGTTGGTCATAATTTTCCTTCCAAGGATTAAGCGTCTTTTAATTTCATAGCAGCAGTCATCATCTGCAGTGATTTTGGAGCCCAAAAACATAAAGTCTGACTGGAGTGGGTAGCTTATCCTTTCTCCAGTAGATCTTCCCAACCCATTTCTCTTTTCTGTTTTTGATGCCATAATACTTAAATGATTTAGACAAATCCTAATATGAGGTTCAGCATTCTAGGCCTTAAATAGTCTATGATTCTCAAGACCTAAAAATCAGATGGGCTGCTTCATGGACTTTGGTCTATAACTCAAATGAAATCTTAAGAAAGACAGTTTTTGTACACTCACATTAACACCCTAGTGAAGAAGTTTATCTGTGCTTAAAACAAAATGTGGGTGAGCAAATCTTACTCTTTGTTCTTATGTTCTAGGTTGAATATTCTCAAACAAGGTGAGGGAAATTGCCATATAGATATGAGACCCTGTGCCACAGAATTGGATGTCTTCAATGGTTCATATTAAGGTTTTCACCACTCTATCCCGGGTAATTATCTCCAAAGTAATAGGAAGTGAATACACACAAAAAGAAATATATTCTAATAGCACTTATCCAGTCTAATTTAAAGTAAAATCTTATATACATACGCACGTGCACACACACACACACACACACACACACACACACAATTTCCTGGCAACTAGCCAGCTACCAAGTATCCGTTTGGCAGGATAGCTGATTTCTTTTCAGAATTTGATTTGTACAAAAATAAAACTTGAAGGAGGAGGTAAGAGATGGGAAATAGGCTGAAGAAAAAAAAAGAGCTTATTTAGTATGGGTACATCCTTCAATGCTTGTCATGTGCGTTTTCCTTTTTATACTATTAGCTTGCATGTTTATTATGGCTATAGGCATGTTGATTTGCAATTTTCACACTCAGTCCATAAATGTTCATACTCTGTCACATTTCTGTCCATAAATATTCTTTCAAGAGAGAGGGGAATTCTCTTTGTTTAATCTATTTCTGAGAAATGGCAACACACAAAGCACTTGGTGATTTCCTAGGAGTAGAAGTGAGACTAGTTAGAATCCTTGAGAAGTCAGAATTATTTCAAAAGCTACCCTAGCAGGGATAGAAATCGTTCCCAAGCAAGTAGGGCCTATGTATAAAACCCTAGTCATCATATCTAAAACAAGGTTAAAAAAAAGAAAGAAAAAATACATCTTTTGCCCCCTCTTAGTATGATGGCTTTTTGTTCTTTTCCAGAACTCCAGTTCAAGTGAGGTGTGATGGGATGAGGTGAGATAAAGGACAGCATCATATGTCTCAGTACAATAGAGGTATCTACACTAAGATGGATATTAGAACTATTTTAGGTGCTTCTGGAAAAAAAAATTTCCAGGGCCCCACCCCCATATATACTGATTTTCTTGGTCAATGGTGGAATACATAGTTTTAAAGAACTTACCTAGGCATTTTAATGATCAGCCATTTTTAGAAAACTAATATCAAGAATTTGGTATTTTTAAAGTTTCACAGCATTCTACTGTGTGGTCAGGAAAGAGAACTACTGTACATCATTGGGGAGGTCGGATGTAGGGGTAAAATATAGATGGGTGTCGAGTATTGAAATCAACTAGATAGAGATAGTTGAAGACAATAAAAAGAAGATAACAGATTTGGAATCAGTGATGTCTGAAGCCCTTTCTGTCTTTAAAATTCTGAGGCTCAAAGCACTGAGATCGGTAACACTACAGTATTTTATTTATGGCTTGTCTCCAATCTGTGATGTATGTCTGCATTCTCGTAGGGCTTCCTTGGTGGCTCACATGGTAAAGATCTGCCTGTAATGCAGGAGACCTGGGTCCAGTCCCTCAGTTGGGAAGATCTCCTGGAGAGGGGAATGGCAATCCACTCCAGTATTCTTGCCTGGAGAATTCCTTGGACAGGGGCCTTGTGGCCTGCAATTCATGTGGTTGCAAAGAGTCAGATGTGACTGAGCAACTAACACTATAAATGAAAACAAACAAACTAATACTAGTATGGTTGTTAGAGATAAGCAGTGTGTCAGTCACTGTGGAGATGGAGATGGAAAAGAAAGCTCAGTAGTGACCATATTTGTCTAAAAATGAGGGAGTGGTACTTCATACCCAAAGATGAGAAAGATAGAACTCTCTTTCACATAGTAACTACTATGTGACAAATATTTTGCTGCCTTTATATGAATAAAAATCATAGTAGCAGCCAACACTTCCATGGTCTTTTTATCTGCCAGGCATTGTTCTTAAGTAGTTTATATGTATTAACCCATTGAATCCTTAAAAATAATCTTAAAATTTGAGATTGTCATGTTCCCCATTTACAGATGAAGCAACTGAGGCCCAGATAGACTCTGTAACTTACTCCAGTGTCAAAGAATTAGATAGTAGCCCCTGATAGCTCAGTTGGTAAAGAATACGCCTACAATGCAAGAGACCCGGTTCGATTAATGGGTTGGGACGATCTACTGGAGAAAGGATAAGCTACCCACTCCGGTGTTCTTGGGCTTCCCTTGTGGCTCAACTGGTAAAGAATCTGCCTGCAAGGTGGGACACCCTGGTTTGATTCCTGGGTTGGGGAGATCCCCTGGAGAAGGGAAAGGCTACCCATTCCAGCATTCTGGCATGGATAATTCCATGGACAGTACAGTCCATGGGGTCACAAAGAGGTGGACATGGCTGAGCGACTTTCACTTTCACATTTAGATTCAACCTCAGTTCAGTTCAGTTCAGTCTCTCAGTCGTGTCCACCTCTTTGTGAACCCATGGACTGTGGCATGCCAGGCTTCCTTGTCCATCACCAACTCCTAGAGCTTACTCAAACTCATGTCCATTGAGTCAGTGATGCCATCCAACTATCTCATCTTCTGTCATCCCCTTCTCCTCCTGCCTTCAATCTTTCCCAGCATTAGGGACTTTTCTAATGAGTCAGTTCTTCGCATCAGGTGGCCCAAGTATTGGAGTTTCAGCTTCAACATCAGTCCTTCCAGTGAATATTCAGTACTGATTTCCTTTAGGATGGACTGGTTGGGATTCCTTGCAGTCCAAGGGACTCTCAAGAGTCTTCTCCAGCACCACAGTTCAAAAGCGTCAATTCTTTGGAGCTCAGCTTTCAGCTTTCTGTATAGTCCAACTCTCACCTCCATACATGACCACTGGAAAAACTATAGCCTTGACTAGACGGATGTTTGTTGGCAAAGTAATGTCTCTGCTTCTTAATATGCTGTCTAGGTTGGTCATAGCTTTTCTTCCAAGGAGAAAGTGTCTTTTAATTTCATGACTGAAGTCACCAATGGCAGTGATTTTGGAGCCTAAAAAAATAAAGTGTGTCACTGTTTCCATTGTTTCTCCATATATTTGCCATGAAGTGATGGGACTGAATGCCATGATCTTAGTTTTCTGAATGTTGAGCTTTAAGCCAACTTTTTCACTTTCCTCTTTCACTTTCATCAAGAGGCTCTTTAGTTCTTCTTCACTTTCTGCCATAAGGGTGGTGTCATCTGCATATCAGAGGTTATTGATATTTCTCCCAGCAATCTTGATTCCAGCTTTTGCTTCATCTAGTCCAGCATTTTGCATGATGTACCTACATATAAGATAAATAAGCAGGGTGACAATATACAGCCTTGACATACTCCTTTCTCGATTTGGAACTAGTCTGTTGTTCCATGTCCAGTTCTAACTGTTGCTTTTTGAATGCATGAAGATTTCTCAGGAGGCAGGTTAGGTGGTCTGGTATTCCTATCCCTTGAAGAATTTTCCACAGTTTGTTGTGATCCACACAGTCAAATGCTTTTGTGTAGCTGATAAAGCAGAAGCAGATATTTTTCTGAAACTCTTACTTTTTTGATGACCTAACGGATGTTGGCAATTTCACCTCTGGTCCCTCTGCCTTTTGAAAATCCATCTTGCACGTACAAAAGTTAACAGTTCATGTACTGTTGAAGCCTAGCTTGGAGAATTTTGAGCATTCCTCCACTAGC
Organism: Raphicerus campestris; assembly: GCA_006410735.1. Taxonomy (NCBI): domain Eukaryota; kingdom Metazoa; phylum Chordata; class Mammalia; order Artiodactyla; family Bovidae; genus Raphicerus; species Raphicerus campestris. Next base: position 163,297 of record SJYW01029137.1, on the reverse strand, counting down.
TTTGTTTGTAGTGATGCTTCCTAAGGCCCACTTGATTTCACATTCCAGGCTCTAGGTGAGTGATCACATAGTTGTGGTTATCTGGATCATGAATATCTTTTTTGTACAGTTCTTCTTTGTATTCTTGCCACCTCTTCTTAATATCTTCTGCTTCTGTTAGGTCCATACCATTTCTGTCCTTTATTGTGCCCATCTTTGCATGACATTTTCCCTTGATATCTCTAATATTCTTGAAGAGATCTCTAGTCTTTCCCATTCTATTGTTTTCCTCTATTTCTTTGCACTGATCACTGAGGAAGGCTTTCTTATCTCTCCATGCTGTTCTTTGAAACTCTGCATTCAAATGAGTATATCTTTCCTTTTCTCCTTTGCCTTTTGCCTCTCTTCTTTTCTCAGCTATTTGTAAGGCCTCCTCAGACAACTGTTTTGCCTTTTTGCATTTCTCTTTCTTGGGGGTGGTCTTGATCACTCTCTCCTATACAATGTCACAAACTGCCATCCATAGTTCTTCAGGCACTCTATCAGACTAATCCTTTGAATCTGTTTGTCACTTCTACTGTATAATCATAAGGGATTTGATTTAGGTCATACCTGAATGTTCTAGTAGTTTTTCCTACTTTCTTCCATTTCAGTCTGAATTTGGCGATTAGGAGTTCATGATCTGAGCCACAGTCAGTTCCCGGTCTTGTTTTTGCTGACTTTATAGAGCTTCTTCACCTTTGGCTGCAAAGAATATAATCAGTCTGATTTTGGTATTGACCATCTGGTGATGTCCATGTGTAGAGTTTTCTCGTGTTGTTGTAAGAGGGTGTTTGCAATTACTGGTGCCTTCTCTTGGCAAAACTTTGTTAGCCTTTGCCCTGCTTCAGTTTGTAGTCAGCCTAGAACTGTACTTTTCCAAAGTAGATGTTTTCCAGAGTCCCTGCTTTCAATAGCTTTCCCTCAAAAATGGACTGAAGGAAAGGCTCTATAATTTGTATCTAGATGGATGAAAGAAAGATCGAATTGCTTTCTGAGAAAAATATGTTGTTCAGGACATTGATGCCCACATTACTCATCAGTGTGCCTCTCAACTAATCTTTTTTTTCTTAAAGCAAAGATATGGGCAAATAAATACAATATTCATAGTGGATAGAATCACAAGAATCTTATTTAATTGTGATGTCAGTGCATTAAATTTATTAGTCGCCAAATTTATCATCCTTCATTTTTATCCTTTATGTTTCTCCCTTTAGACATTTGGATTTCTTGTTGGATTTACCCTTTCCAAATGCAATTTTTCTACCTATCACCTCCAGGAAAAATACAAAAAGGTCAAACAAACAAAAAATAAGCATACTGTGATATCGAGTGAGAACAATGTAACAGAGGAATCCATTTTTATTTATTCTTTATGACATATATTTCATTTTACCATCTCTAATTTGCTCATCTCTCTTATGCTATTGTGAGATTGCACTGATCATCAGAGTAAGGGATAAATCTGTTTTATATAGATTACCCAAATATCAGCTGGTTAGATATTGTATGCCTTTTAATATTATAAAGAAGCAATCAAAATGAACCAACAAACAGACATCCTACCACCACAATCATGAACTGCCAACCTACCTGTTTTGGTGGAAATTCTATTCTTCACCCACCCCTGAGAATTCATGGATAATTTAAGTTTTTGCCTTGGTTTCTTATTTTCCTCTGAATTATAAAATCTCTTTTGTGTATCTCATTTCCTTCAGTGTTTCTTTTTATGTTTATCAAGACTATTTTTGCACATTTGCCAAGATAACATTAGCAAAGGCATTCTGTACTTGAAGATTTTATTGAGGGTTGGGGGCATCAGGAGTTTGTTATGTAGCCAACCTCCCAGCACTGTCAACAAACTGCATTTGTTTTTAGATGTCCCCATTTTTAAAATCCTTAGGCTTTACCCTCACCAGTATTTCCTAGTGATTAACTTTTTCAAAGGGTCTTCAGCCTTTTGCTAGAAGGACAGGTAGTTTCCATTCTTCTTAGATTATGCCACAGCTACCCAAATTCTTAGTTTCTCCTCAAGTTTGTCCATGTCCTTTGTGTGGATTCTTGAAAAAAAAAAAACAAACAGGCTGTGAGTTTATAATACGACAACTTTTCTTCCGTCTACAACTTGATCTACTATCATTAATGCTCGTAGAACTAGGATGGTTCCGTTTCCAAAAGATAAACTTACATAAGTTCCAGTTGAGAGTGAAAACACAAAGTGTCCTGGAAAATGTTTACATCTTCCTCTAGGATATGAGAAATTATGTAGGCTTGCTATTTTGAATTCTTTCTTTAGGAAACAGAAGCAGCAAATCTCTCAGTGGCCCACATGAGAAATGAAAAGCTATAACTGAAAGATGCTCTATACATTTATCTTGGTTATAAAGCAAAATATTGAATCACCTCACCATCAGGGAAAATTATGTTCATGGACTTTGACCATGGAGGATCTCTCTTTGCCCATCTTAATTCAGAAGGCAGAGATTGTCCCTATTTGGACTTTTGTAAACAAAAGGAAGAAACCTTCCTAGCACACTACTGGGATAGCTTTATTGGTAGTATCTGATTATCCTTTAATAGTCCTTCAGAAAAAAATTAAAAAGACTTTAATGAAAAATGTTTTTGACTGGTTATCTATGTCTTAAAATTCTAGATCTCTTATTTAGAGGAGCCAACTAATTACAGGGGGCATTGGCAAGGAGAAATCTGCTCTGATATTTGGCTGAGAAACCCTGAAACTTCCCCCAAGCCTCAAACTCACAAGTCTAGCTTATTTTTATCTGCAAAGTAATTCAGATCTCCCTCATTTTTTCATTACCTCCCAGCCCTTTCCCTGGGTTAATCTTTCCACATTAAAATCACTCATCAAGATGTTTTGTGAAACTAAAATTCTCACTATTTGATTCATTATGTGACTTTCTATAAATAACACTTTCCCCCCTCAGTGGTACAGGGTCATGCTACACTGCAATGCATGTTTACCTTGGAAAGGGCAGTCACCCATGGCCCATGTTTAAACTGCCTCTTCCTTCTTCTTATTCTCCTCTTGATTATTTACCTTTTAGCACTTTCCTATCCTATTTAAGTATTCTTATCTGTAAGATCTGAAGTCCTTCTTAAGAAACACTTGCTGAACCAACCTCGATGCCACCCCCTCCGCCACCTCCCCCCCACCCCCCCCCCCCCTTTT
>SJYW01029137.1:136490-157340 GCA_006410735.1 Raphicerus campestris | reverse complement strand
ACAATGTAACAGAGGAATCCATTTTTATTTATTCTTTATGACATATATTTCATTTTACCATCTCTAATTTGCTCATCTCTCTTATGCTATTGTGAGATTGCACTGATCATCAGAGTAAGGGATAAATCTGTTTTATATAGATTACCCAAATATCAGCTGGTTAGATATTGTATGCCTTTTAATATTATAAAGAAGCAATCAAAATGAACCAACAAACAGACATCCTACCACCACAATCATGAACTGCCAACCTACCTGTTTTGGTGGAAATTCTATTCTTCACCCACCCCTGAGAATTCATGGATAATTTAAGTTTTTGCCTTGGTTTCTTATTTTCCTCTGAATTATAAAATCTCTTTTGTGTATCTCATTTCCTTCAGTGTTTCTTTTTATGTTTATCAAGACTATTTTTGCACATTTGCCAAGATAACATTAGCAAAGGCATTCTGTACTTGAAGATTTTATTGAGGGTTGGGGGCATCAGGAGTTTGTTATGTAGCCAACCTCCCAGCACTGTCAACAAACTGCATTTGTTTTTAGATGTCCCCATTTTTAAAATCCTTAGGCTTTACCCTCACCAGTATTTCCTAGTGATTAACTTTTTCAAAGGGTCTTCAGCCTTTTGCTAGAAGGACAGGTAGTTTCCATTCTTCTTAGATTATGCCACAGCTACCCAAATTCTTAGTTTCTCCTCAAGTTTGTCCATGTCCTTTGTGTGGATTCTTGAAAAAAAAAAAACAAACAGGCTGTGAGTTTATAATACGACAACTTTTCTTCCGTCTACAACTTGATCTACTATCATTAATGCTCGTAGAACTAGGATGGTTCCGTTTCCAAAAGATAAACTTACATAAGTTCCAGTTGAGAGTGAAAACACAAAGTGTCCTGGAAAATGTTTACATCTTCCTCTAGGATATGAGAAATTATGTAGGCTTGCTATTTTGAATTCTTTCTTTAGGAAACAGAAGCAGCAAATCTCTCAGTGGCCCACATGAGAAATGAAAAGCTATAACTGAAAGATGCTCTATACATTTATCTTGGTTATAAAGCAAAATATTGAATCACCTCACCATCAGGGAAAATTATGTTCATGGACTTTGACCATGGAGGATCTCTCTTTGCCCATCTTAATTCAGAAGGCAGAGATTGTCCCTATTTGGACTTTTGTAAACAAAAGGAAGAAACCTTCCTAGCACACTACTGGGATAGCTTTATTGGTAGTATCTGATTATCCTTTAATAGTCCTTCAGAAAAAAATTAAAAAGACTTTAATGAAAAATGTTTTTGACTGGTTATCTATGTCTTAAAATTCTAGATCTCTTATTTAGAGGAGCCAACTAATTACAGGGGGCATTGGCAAGGAGAAATCTGCTCTGATATTTGGCTGAGAAACCCTGAAACTTCCCCCAAGCCTCAAACTCACAAGTCTAGCTTATTTTTATCTGCAAAGTAATTCAGATCTCCCTCATTTTTTCATTACCTCCCAGCCCTTTCCCTGGGTTAATCTTTCCACATTAAAATCACTCATCAAGATGTTTTGTGAAACTAAAATTCTCACTATTTGATTCATTATGTGACTTTCTATAAATAACACTTTCCCCCCTCAGTGGTACAGGGTCATGCTACACTGCAATGCATGTTTACCTTGGAAAGGGCAGTCACCCATGGCCCATGTTTAAACTGCCTCTTCCTTCTTCTTATTCTCCTCTTGATTATTTACCTTTTAGCACTTTCCTATCCTATTTAAGTATTCTTATCTGTAAGATCTGACGTCCTTATTAAGAAACACTTGCTGAACCAACCTCGATGCCACCCCCTCCACCACCTCCCTCCACCCGCACACACCTTTGTGAGCACAGGAAATGTAGCTTCAACACTTGGACTTTCAGGATGGAGTTGAGAAAGATAGCAAGGCAATCTGCTTAGTGTTTCTTGGCCAACATAGTTCATTTTGTGAAAAGCACTAAGTGAATTGATCTCATCATGCTTTTGGAACAGCATGAACAATGAGGAGTTTTAAATAAATTTGTATTATAAATTTTGTTGACATGCATGAGGCTTATGGTTTTGAAAAACACTTTATTTTAATCATTGTAGATGAAAGGCAAACTATTGATATAACTATTCCTGTGAACATTTCTCTTAAAATTTGGTTAGTAGGAAGTATGCCTTCAAGTGAAAGGAAAAGTTTCATTATTTTATTTCTTTATTTTACCATAAAAAAGAGAAATAGAATTCTTTGAAGCCTCTGTTATCACGTTTTATCCTCCTGGCTCTTTCATATCCTTATTAGAATTATAACTGCAATACATTTTTCTCCACACTGTCCTGTTGATTACACACAGTACATATATGCACAAAACCCATAGTCAAAGTCAGTCAGCTTCTTGTTGAACTGTTGGCATTGGCCTGGTTAAAGTTTTCTTTCCATCTAGAGGTTAATATTATTTTTCCCCTACTCTTTTTTTTTCAACCAGCTGGCTTTAAGTGGAAAAAAAGTATACAAACAACTGCATAAGTAGAAAGTAGTGGGGAAGATTCCATAAAGACTATATGCCAATCTTAACCCTAAATCTGTCTTAAAAAACAGTAAAGATTTTATTGAATCTCCAAAATAAGAAGACAGTAGAGGAAGATGGAGGTTTAACATAACACAAGATGTATAAAAACCTTCAAAAACTTGCAGAAAGGAAAGAAAATTGTCAGAAGAAATAATAATTATATGAAGTGGGGATAAATAACTTTAGCAAAAGCTCATTACACATATAGGATATACATATACACATATAGGTATACACACACACACACAAACACACACACACATACACATTGTTGTTTTTCAGTTGCTCAGTCGTGTCTGACTCTTTATGACATCGTGGACTGCAGCACGCCAGGCTTCCCTGTCCTTAACTGTCTCCCAGAATTGACTCATACTCATGTCCACTGAGTCTATGATGCCATTCAACTGATATATATATATGATATATCACATGTATATATATATGTATATATACACACACACACACACACACACACACACATATATATATTTATGTCAGAGCATTTCATTTGCCACTTCTGTAAAGTACTCTGGAAACAGCTTTCTGACGTATCACTTGATGAATTACAGTTTCCATCCTTTAAATAATCACTTAATAGTATAAACAAAATAATGAATGATCATAATGGTGGTTTTAATGATGAGAATTGGAACTCATTTAATAAGTTTTTTTTTTAAATACAAACTGATGCTAGTTAAAGGTCCAGATTAAACAACAAAAAAATTTAGGGTTAACAAAAATCTCTATTGTCTGTCTTCTTGCAAATAAAAGCAGGTTTAAGATTCTTTCTGTTCAAAAGTCAATTATTGCCAATTTCATGGGCTCCTCAAACATGGGATTTTCATTTAGCAGATCCAACTTCATTTTACCTTCCAAAAGCCAGTAACATGGCCCCTTTCTATCTGATAAATGTTCCACAATGAAATTAGAACTGTTGGAAAATAATGGAAATCTATGGACATGTGTATACTGTGACCGAAATGTGAATTTGTCAGTAATATCTGGTATAAATTACTTATTTAAAGATCAACATTAAACCTTCTAGACCAGTAAAGCTTGATTTTCTATATTATAGCTGGTATAATTTCCTACCTCCTAGTAGAGGTTACTCAAACCCTTCTACAGAAATAAGAGCCCCCATCCTGACAAACGGTGATTCTTAAATGTCTTTGGTGTATGTCGTGACTCTCTGAAAGATCAAATGAAAACTACAGACCCTCATCCCAGAAAAACAAGATACTATGCAAAAAATTAGCAATTTAAACAGGTTAAAAAAAAAGGGGACCTATTCCAAATAGTTTTTGAAAGAGGAGTTATTCACTCTCTTAATGCTTTTTAGTATTTCTCAAAAGGAAGCTCTTTCTTAAGTCTAATGTATAAATTTAAATAATTTCCCATAGGTTCATTTACCCAGCTCTGTTTATATTACTGACTTATCCCCCTTTGAAGATTTAAGTGAGTTTCTCATAGAATTTTCTTTACTCTGTGAATGGGCCACAAAGGAGTTAGCTCAACTAGTAAAAAATGGTTTGCCTTGGTCCAAGGCACCAAGAAAAGAAAAAGCATAATTAAATGTGTGTTCCATGTGCACCCCTAGTTGTAATTCAGAGAAGGTGACTTGGCATACCCATAAGTATGTAGGCAAGACCCCAAACAGACCATATGGATTGTCAATTGATAAGATGCAACATGTATGGATATGCCAGCTCCCTGCTTTTGAAAACAATAGCAGCAACAACAAAACCCTTAACCTCTGAATCATGACAGTTTTTATTATTTTACCAGATGTTCTTAGTAGAAGTAAAATGATCTCCAAGGGCAGAAAGAACTTTCAGAGGAGGAAAATATTCTGACGGGGAGACGGGGACAACGGGATGATCCTTAGGCAAAATCAAATTGTTCTGAAATGATTGGTAGCTCTTCCTAGAACAGGAAATAGGCTTGTTCAGAAGATGCTTCTGGAAACTTCAAGCTGGTTTACATTTTCTTTCTCAAGTTTTTCCTAAGATCAGTGAATCATTTCTTAAATGATTCTGTAGTATGTTATTTTCTAACCATATGGAGGGCACCATCGACCAAATGGTTTCTTTTCCTCTTTGAGGCACTATTTTTACATGGTGATGGCAGAGAGAAGTCCCTTCAGACTCAGGGAAACCACAGGATTATCCGCATTGGCACCTGCTCATGAGATCGTGCTTAGCAGTAGACCATCAACATCATTTTCTTGATTCACAGCATAAAGGGAATTCCAGTTCACTTTGAAGCTTGTTCAAAATATCCTTGTCCATCTATTTTACCCCCAAGCCAACTCATTTTTTAAACCTGCCCTTGTTTAGCTTCGACCAACAGAAAGGCTTGGGAAACCATTGAAATCTTATTTTAGAAGGGATTGAAACCTTTCCTTTTTGAATTCTTCAGTCTCTGTTTGGCAACCAAAGAATCTATGTCAAAAGACTTGTAGAAACCTGTATTTGGAACTGGAGCTTCTGTGGCAGACTTAAAACCCTTGGGTTATTTGAGATTTCCAAGTTAAGACCCATTGGAGCAAGGGATGTAGGGAGGCAGCTATAATATGGACAATGCACCTATAAATTTTTCTTGGAAATAAGAATAACCTCTTGATCTGTCATACTTAATACAAAACGAGAGTGATACAAATGAAGACTTAAATTGATGAGGCACATGTGTAAATTGATAAAGGAAGTTTGGTGCATCATAACATTGAAATTTATCTAAATTCAATATTGTTAAACATTCTTAAAGATCAAATGAATTATACATGAAATATATGGATTATTTGTCCCTGGCAAACAATGGTGACATTTCTGTCTGTCACTTAGTATGACAAGGTTAGCATGTTTTATTCAAAACTTTTAAACAGTAAAATGATTTGTATGCATTACTCTTTCTTTGGACTGTCAGGGAAAGCAGAAAGCAACACAGTTATTCTATGACATTGAGTCAGCATGTGCATAAAAATGACAGAACAGGATTGCCTCTGACATCTATAAAGCTCATACTTTTGCTTTCTAATCATCTGGTAGAAAAACAAAACCATAAAGACAGAAGTATTTCCCTTTCACCACCCCCACAAAGGAACATTCCATTGTGTATTGAAATATAAATATGATATTTGTGATATAATAAATAGAGAATATTCATGAATGGGAATAGATTCCTGGAGATAGAATGATTTGGGTTTTAAGGAAATTTAATGACAGAATATTTATTTTTTTCAATAAAGCAGATTCAGGTTACGTTGTTCCTTTCAGTGTTAAAATGCTGTGCAGTGATGGGATGGGACAGTAATTTAAGAGATCCTTGGGCTTCGTGTTCCCTGTGTATGTAGGATGCGGATGCGCATATAGAAAGAAATGAATAGCAGAATAGAAAGATGCTGCTGGACACCTGAGCAGAGACAGGACTTTAGTGACTTGTCTGGGGTTTCTGTCACAGCAGTCTGACACTGAAGGGTGTCAAGGTTAGGTCCTGATAGAGTAAGTCACAGAAGAGAGGCACCTGCTGTGGCAGCTCTAACATTGCCCCATCCACCCTGGCCCCCCAAACCAGGACACTAGAGGAGCATGAACTTCACTGTTCCTGTTCTCCTCTTCCTCCTCCTCTCTCTGAGTTTCTAAGGCAGAAATGAGTTTTGGGGAGATTATGCTAAGTTGGGGTTTCCCTGGTGGCTCATTTGTAAAGAATCTGCCTGCAATGCAGGAGACTGCTTGAAGCACAGGAGACCTGGGTTTGATCCCTGTATCTGGAAGATTCCCTGGAGAAGGAAATGACAACCCATTCCAATATTCTTGCCTGGAGCATCCCATGGACAGAGGAACCTGGTGGGCTACAGTCCATGGGTTGCAAGAATTGGATATAATTTAGCACTGGCAACCCACTCCAGTACACTTGCCTGGAAAATTCCGTGGACAGAGGAGCCTGGTAGGCTGCAGTCCATGGGGTCACTAAGAAGAGTCGGACACAACTAAGCAACTTTACTTTCACTTTCTACTTTCATGCATTGGAGAAGGAAATGGCAACCCACTCCAGTGTTCTTGTGTGGAGAATCCCAGGGACGGCAGAGCCTGGTGGGCTGCTGTCTATGGGGTTGCACGGAGTTGGACACGACTGAAGCAACTTAACAGCAGTAGCAATAGCAACTAAACCCCAACTACCATGCTAGGTTGGAATAAGGTAGGACATAGGGATCTGGTGCAGTATAAATACCCTGGGACAGAGAATGCTTGAGGCTTTTATTCAGCCTAATCCATTCACAGGTCACTTAGTGACCATCCCACAAAGAACGTTGCTTTGACACTTTCTGGGAAGAGACTATGAACCAGTGACTTGGGATTAAAATGATGCCTGATGTAAGCTCTTGTCTTTCAAGTGTTTACAATAAAGGAAGAAAGACACATTAGCAAATAAGCACAGTGGTGATATGGATGCTGTTGTGGCTAATTGCACAGTGTGAGTGGAGAGGGAAGAAGATGGCTACTATCAGAGGAAGGGGCCAGAATACCATACTTGACTGTTCCCTGCTCCTCCACTCCATACCCTGGGATGTTAACCACAGAGAAGGATATTTTCTTTCATTGCATTAGGCAATATGTTCACCACATCTTTGAAAACCAAATTCTACGCATCATGCATGCATTTTATGTTTCTTCCATACCTGCCCAGGGCCTGGAGAAAAACTAGCACTCTAAAATATGTATTAAACTTTTTTGATTATTATGATAGGTAATGGCTACAATTGATTAAAAACTGTCTAAAGCAAAAGATTGAAGTATGCATTGGGGGAGATTATTTAAGAGAAATAACTTTCTTCCAAAATATTTCTTTTAACCAACCTAGACAGCATATTAAAAAGCAAAGACATTACTTTGTCAACAAAAGTCCATCTAGTCAAAGCTATGGTCTTTTCAGTAGTTATGTATGGATGTGACAGTTGGACTATAAAGAAAGCTGAGTGCTGAAGAATTGATGCTTTTGAACTGTGGTGTTGGAGAAGACTTTTGAGAGTCCCTTGGACTGCAAGGAGATCCAACCAGTCCATCCTAAAGGAAGTCAGTCCTGAATATTCATTGAAAATTCTGATGCTGAAGCTGAAACTCTGATACTTTGGCTACCTGATGCGAAGAACTGACTCATTAGAAAAGTCCCCAATGCTGGGAAAGATTGAAGGCAGGAGGAGAAGGGGATGACAGAAGATGAGATAGTTGGATGGCATCACCGACTCAATGGACATGAGTTTGAGCAAGCTCCGGGAGTTGGTGATAGACAGGGAAGCCTGGTGTGCTGCAGTCTATGGAGGGGCAAAGAGTCGGACACGACTGATCAACTGAACTGATTTTAGAGACTGTTTAATTAATTTGAAAAGACCCTGATGCTGGGAAATATTGAGGGCAGGAGGAGAAGGGGACAACAGAGGATGAAATGGTTGGATGGCATCAGTGACACAATGGATATGGGTTTGGGTGGACTCCGGGAGTTGGTGATGGACAGGGAGGCCTGGCATGCTGCGGTTTGTAGGGTCACAAAGAGCTGGACACGACTGAGTGACTGAACTGAACTAATGAGGGAAAAAAGAAATTTTACTATATACTCCATTTTTCTGGATATACACTTAACTCATATTGACCCTGAAACTCATCAATGTTAACACATCAGTACAAGGTAGCAAAGATGATTATGCAGCTACTAGTTGCAAAGATGATTATCACTATTTCACTTTAGTTATACACAAAAATTATACCCAACCTATTTTAATCCTTTATCTCACTCTACCTCCCCCCTGCCAACTTCCATTACACTTCGCATCAATCTAGATTGTAAGAAAGAATGAAAGAACTGTATTGTTTTTAGAAAGATTTTTCCTGAATCAGTAAGCAAATTTATAGAGATAGCTGAGAAGAAAATTATAATAACCTATTGCCAAAAAGAGACTTGCAGGTGCCACCAGACTTTCAGGATGCTCTGCAGCCTGGCAGGGCTGTCATTTTAAGAAATGTTGTTTCCCGAGAGGAAAGTGTTTTCAGAAACACTCTAACCTTCCTTTTTTTTTTTTTTAAGCATGGAAGTGAGGTCAGCTAAGAACAGCAATATTCCAAGTAAATGTGGTGAGCCTTTAATTTGAAATATTCATCGTGTTTCTGTTGTGAATCTAAACCACTGCTAAAATTCAGTTTGCTGGTCTATTCAGCTTATTCATTTCATGCAAATCCCAATGTGCATGAAATGAACAAAAGAGTTTCTTTCTATTTGTGTGTATTGTTAAGTTTTCTATTCCATTTTTGTTCCCAAACTTGGTTTTCTCTCTTTCAGTATTAGCATTTTATTCATTCTTTCAACAAATATTTGTAGCATCCCTAGGCCTGACTGAGGCACCAGAATAAATAGTCTTGTCCCAGCATGGTAGTCAGCATGACCCACAGGTTTCTTTTTGTATGCCTTTTTAGTTACATCATTAGAGAATGCTGAAGGTTTCTTAAGGCTACATCTGTGATGAAGGCAATGATTTGCTCGATTATGTGTGTCTGCTCTGAGCATGATCTGGGGGCTCATTGCTTTTCTGACTCAGGGAGTGGGGGTGTACACTTGGGAGTCAGAGATAGGAATTCCCTCAGTTGCTCTGCTCCTTGCAAGCTCTGACCTGGAATGTTAGCTCTCATTCTGAGTGAGTTTCTTTATTTGTAAAAAGAGAATACCTCCTTCTACAAATGCCTCCTATAATGTGGTTAAATGAGTTACCAGAGTGTCTGCATCTAGTTGTTGTTTTAGTTGCTAAGTCATGTGTGACTCCTTTTGAGACCCCATGTACTTACTATAGCCCACCAAGTCCTCTTTTCTATGGGATTCTCCAGAAACAGTAGAGTAGATTACCGTTTCTCTCTTTGGGGCTTTTCTTGACCCAGGGATCAAACCCGTGTCTTCTGCATTGGCAGGTGCATCCTTTACCACTGGGCTGCCTGGAGAGCCTATCTACACAGACTTAGTCCAGTTCAGTCGCTCAGTCATGCCTGACTCTTTGTGACCCCATGGACGGCAGCATGATCCAACGGATGTTGGCAATTTGATCTCTGGTTCCTAGCCTTTTCTAAATCCAGCTTGAACATCTGGAAGTTCACCATTCATGTACTGTTGAAGCCTGGCTTGGAGAGTTTTGAGCATCATTTTGCCAGCATGTGAGATGAGTGCAATTGTGCGGTAGTTTGAGCATTCTTTGGCATTGCCTTTCTTTGGGATTGGAATGAAAACTGACCTTTTCCAGTCCTGTGACCACTGCTGAGTTTTCCAAATTTGCTGGCATATTGAGTGCTGCACTTTCACAGCATCATCTTTTGGGATTTGAAATAGCTTAACTGGAATGCCATCACCTCCACTAGCTTTGTTCGTAGTGATGCTTCCTAAGACCCACTTGACTTTGCATTCCAGGATGTCTGGCTCTAGGTGAGTGATCNAAAAAGAAATTTTACTATATACTCCATTTTTCTGGATATACACTTAACTCATATTGACCCTGAAACTCATCAATGTTAACACATCAGTACAAGGTAGCAAAGATGATTATGCAGCTACTAGTTGCAAAGATGATTATCACTATTTCACTTTAGTTATACACAAAAATTATACCCAACCTATTTTAATCCTTTATCTCACTCTACCTCCCCCCTGCCAACTTCCAGTACACTTCGCATCAATCTAGATTGTAAGAAAGAATGAAAGAACTGTATTGTTTTTAGAAAGATTTTTCCTGAATCAGTAAGCAAATTTATAGAGATAGCTGAGAAGAAAATTATAATAACCTATTGCCAAAAAGAGACTTGCAGGTGCCACCAGACTTTCAGGATGCTCTGCAGCCTGGCAGGGCTGTCATTTTAAGAAATGTTGTTTCCCGAGAGGAAAGTGTTTTCAGAAACACTCTAACCTTCCTTTTTTTTTTTTTTAAGCATGGAAGTGAGGTCAGCTAAGAACAGCAATATTCCAAGTAAATGTGGTGAGCCTTTAATTTGAAATATTCATCGTGTTTCTGTTGTGAATCTAAACCACTGCTAAAATTCAGTTTGCTGGTCTATTCAGCTTATTCATTTCATGCAAATCCCAATGTGCATGAAATGAACAAAAGAGTTTCTTTCTATTTGTGTGTATTGTTAAGTTTTCTATTCCATTTTTGTTCCCAAACTTGGTTTTCTCTCTTTCAGTATTAGCATTTTATTCATTCTTTCAACAAATATTTGTAGCATCCCTAGGCCTGACTGAGGCACCAGAATAAATAGTCTTGTCCCAGCATGGTAGTCAGCATGACCCACAGGTTTCTTTTTGTATGCCTTTTTAGTTACATCATTAGAGAATGCTGAAGGTTTCTTAAGGCTACATCTGTGATGAAGGCAATGATTTGCTCGATTATGTGTGTCTGCTCTGAGCATGATCTGGGGGCTCATTGCTTTTCTGACTCAGGGAGTGGGGGTGTACACTTGGGAGTCAGAGATAGGAATTCCCTCAGTTGCTCTGCTCCTTGCAAGCTCTGACCTGGAATGTTAGCTCTCATTCTGAGTGAGTTTCTTTATTTGTAAAAAGAGAATACCTCCTTCTACAAATGCCTCCTATAATGTGGTTAAATGAGTTACCAGAGTGTCTGCATCTAGTTGTTGTTTTAGTTGCTAAGTCATGTGTGACTCCTTTTGAGACCCCATGTACTTACTATAGCCCACCAAGTCCTCTTTTCTATGGGATTCTCCAGAAACAGTAGAGTAGATTACCGTTTCTCTCTTTGGGGCTTTTCTTGACCCAGGGATCAAACCCGTGTCTTCTGCATTGGCAGGTGCATCCTTTACCACTGGGCTGCCTGGAGAGCCTATCTACACAGACTTAGTCCAGTTCAGTCGCTCAGTCATGCCTGACTCTTTGTGACCCCATGGACGGCAGCATGATCCAACGGATGTTGGCAATTTGATCTCTGGTTCCTAGCCTTTTCTAAATCCAGCTTGAACATCTGGAAGTTCACCATTCATGTACTGTTGAAGCCTGGCTTGGAGAGTTTTGAGCATCATTTTGCCAGCATGTGAGATGAGTGCAATTGTGCAGTAGTTTGAGCATTCTTTGGCATTGCCTTTCTTTGGGATTGGAATGAAAACTGACCTTTTCCAGTCCTGTGACCACTGCTGAGTTTTCCAAATTTGCTGGCATATTGAGTGCTGCACTTTCACAGCATCATCTTTTGGGATTTGAAATAGCTCAACTGGAATGCCATCACCTCCACTAGCTTTGTTCGTAGTGATGCTTCCTAAGACCCACTTGACTTTGCATTCCAGGATGTCTGGCTCTAGGTGAGTGATCTCACCATCGTGATTATCTGGGTTGTGGAGCTCTTTCTTGTCCAGTTCTTCTGTGTATTCTCGCCACCTCTTCTTAATATCTTCTGCTTCTGTGAGGTCCATACCATTTGTACTTTATTGTGCCCAACTTTGCATGAAATGTTCCCTTGGTGTCTCTACTTTTCTTGAAAAGATCTCTAGTCTTTCCCATTCTGTTGTTTTCCTCTATTCCTATGGAGTTCATCTTTCAGTGTCCTATCTTTTTTGCCTTTTCATACTATTCGTGGGGTTGGTTGTCAAGGCAAGAATACTGAAGTGGTTTTCCATTGCCTTTTCCAGGGAACCATGTTTTGTCAGAACTCTCTACGATGACCTGTCCATCTTGGGTGGCCCTGCATGGTCCGGCTCGTAGTTTCATAGTCCTACACCTATTAGGACTCCTTAATAAGTGATCATTGTCAGTGCCTTTCCTAGGATCTAAAATCTAGTGTATATGTAAATGAGTAAAAACTTTAATAATAATAGAAGAGAGGCTCAAATATGTCATATTAATGCAGACACAATAATGTGTTTTCTAATTTCTGGGAAGATTTGGTGAATTACGGACTGTCTGATTTCTCTCTCAATTTTCTCTTAGATGTAATGGATTTCTATCATGGGAATTTTAAACTTAAATAAATTCAACTATAAATACACAGTAGGGAGCAAGAGAGAAAGGGACTGACTGTGAGTTTAAACAGTTTAAATTGCATAGCTGATTATACCTGTGTTTCCATTCAAGGGATACTTCTATCTGACTCATCTTGGGAGCATCTCCCCACACTGAGTTCACTCCTATTGTTTTAAAGACATATATATATTTTTTATATTATATGATCCCAAATTCAAGTTCACTCAAATAAACACTAATTAGTTCCAATGCTGGAGGAAAATGACTTTGTGAGACTTATTGAGAGATGGCTTGTTTCTCTACTCTGAGGCACCCTTCTAAGGCATTAGCCAGGGCATTTTAAATTATGCTTGGTTATTAACTTATTGGCAGCATAACATTTAACTTCACTGTACTTGCTGGCTTTAATTCTTTATAATTCCTTTCATCTTTTGCTTGAATGTCTAGAATTTGTTTTTCCCCACATAATCTCAGTCAGTAGACTGACCTGTTTCTTGCTTGGTTTATCTAATGGCTGTTTTATTATTTAATTTTTCAAAAACATAGGGCCATGTCTAGAACTCAAATCCCTGTGTGTAATGTCTTAAGTGGGTTGTGGCGCTTATGGCATTATTTCCTTAGGAACAGCTGATGAAGTTTTCGTGTTCCTGGAGTGGTAGGTGACAGTTTTGAAAGTTAGAGTGAGCTCAGCAGTGTTTTTATAACATTAAAATAATAATATTATAATCCACTCTTTGTGGTCTGATGCTTATCTGTTTTTATTCTGCCAGCACAAAGGATCTTTAGACTGTTAGCACAGGGATCCAAAGCTCTGATCCACAACAAATGCAGACCGCAGAGCAGGTAGAACCTTTATCAGTTATTTACATGTCTGTATGAATCTAGTGTGATAGGGATAGAAGAAAAGGCCCAAGTTCTCGCTCAGCAGGTCTCTAAAAAGGCCTGGGCTGGGGTATAAGGCCAGCCTTCCTACTCACTCCTTTGTCGCATGCTGCTATTAACACTGTGGGACCTCTCACTCCACCTCTGCCCCCTTTCTTATGTCTGCCCTTCTCCTTTCTCTTATTCTGTCATGCATGGTTTCAATTTTTAGTTACCTTTCTTGCAGGGGCCTTCTTTTAGGATCTTCATGCCCATCAACATTAATGCTGAATATTCTTCATTAAGAGTAATAACACCAATGTTTAAGCACATAAGATTCTTTAAGTATAAGGAAAGAAACTTTATAAATGTCTAATTTTCACAATAATTCTGTGAGGAAAGTACTTTCATGTTAAAAGGGGAAAAAAATGGAAACAGAGACAAAGTAACTAATGTAATTTAGCAGATGAAAGAGGTGGATGAGAATCCATGTGTCTTTCTTGCCTGTGCCCTCTCCACTATCCTGTGCTGAGGGAAGGTGCACATATCAGTTTTTCTATCTATACGTACATTTTTAAAAACCATGGCTGACTTCCAGAAAATTTTGCAGTGCTCGAAAACCAGTGTTGACAGGACTTTGAATTCAAAGGTTGCCTCCCACCCCCACCAAAGTAAGTTGAAATTTTATTAGTTGCAATTCATGTAGTCAATGCCGTTTTCCCCTACTGATACAGTTTCTCCAAATGAAACAGAACTTTATACAGTTTTACTTTTCAAATAGAGCATTTTTAGGCTGGCAATTGCTTTGATCCTCATTAGCTGGTCTTTGGAGGCTGTAACACTGTTTTCTTTAACATTATTTGCTCCTTCCTATAAGGTGTGTCACCCGTTTCATACTGTGTCCATTGAAGTAGTTTCTCATTTGAAATGTTAATGCTTATAAGATGGAAAAAAAAAGAGGGAAAGAAAGACCCCAGAGTGATGTAAGATGATGATTCTGGATTGAAGCATCTTGCTACTTAGTGGAACACCATATTTCATAGTGTATTTGCAGAAATGCTTCATGGCACAAACTCCTATTTCATGTCCTTGAAGGCCAGTGGAGTAACAGAGTTTCTGCTTCAGTGCCTACCTGATCAATAATCCTATGACTTTTCAAAGTTGCTATCTGTCTTGTGATACATTCTTACTGTGTTGATGTGCAGTGACTAATACCTACATGTATATATTTTTGTCTCTTGCCAGCTGTAAATTATTTTTTAAATATTTTTACAAGTTCTTAAATTTATTTATATAAAACAGCTTTCCCTTGATTTCATTGGGGACAAATACATAAATCAGTTTCACCTGAAACTATTTGGAACTTCACATAACTTCTCTTGGGCTTGACCTTTAATTCAACATACAGTAATAGGGTGTTATCTATGTGGCAGACAGTATGCTAGGCCCTGGTTACACAGATGAGTGAAACATGGACCCTGACTATTTAGAGTTCACAAGCTTCAGGCTTGAAATGGTAGTTAAGAGTGTGGATTTTGTCACCACTCTGCCTTACTTTAAATCTTTTCCTTACAACTTGTTAGATTTTAGACAAATTATTTCACTTTTTATGTCTTAATGATCTCATCTGTAAAATGGGAGGCATGGTAAATGTTACCTTAAGACTTAAGTGATTATTAAATGAGCTAATGCCTCTAAGGCAATAGAGGGGGGCCAGGCACATACATCTCAAGAAATTCTGGGTACTTTTGTCGATTGTTATTGATATTAGTATTATTATTATGTGAGTTACAAACAGCTAAATATTGTTTGCCATAAGTATAAATTAGAAATTTGTTTTAGAGGAGGGACTGCAGAACTTCATCATGAGCTGCCAAGGAAGTTTTCATAGGAGAAATGAGACTTACATGTATATAATTTTTGTCTTTTGCAACTTGAGAATTGAAGAAGGACTCAAGGAAGATATAGTATTTCCCTAGACAAATGAAGAAAGTCATAACATCTCAGGCAGCAAAAATAGCGTTTGAAAAGGTAGAAAGCCTTGAGGTAGTTTGCCCACTCAGTAAACTGTTGGTGGGGCCATGTATGTAATTAGGAGTAAGGTAAAGGGTAAGGTTGCAAAGAGCCCTGGGTGAGAGACTTAAGTATTAGACTTTAATCACATTGGCATTGGAAATGATTAAATCATTTTTAAAAAGAAAACTAATGTGTTTAGATTTACATTTTAGAAATACCCTACTTAATGTAGAGGTTAGATTAGAATGCTAGCTAGAGGAAGGTAAGACATGAGACTAGATTTTTGTAATTGGTAACTTGAGAGCTTGATTATATCCTTAAGACTGTCACTATGAAAATGGAAAAGGAGGAACACATTTAAGATACAGTTAAGAGAAAGAATTGACAGTGCTGGAGGATCATTTGTCTAGAAAGGAGGACGAGAGTGGTCCAGGATGATGTTCAAGTTGAAGTTTGGCCAGTTGGGTGGATGGCCATGCTACTGGTAAAGATAAGGAGCAGATTTGATGGGCAGAACAGAGGCAGTCTGTTGGGTGGGGATAAAACTGGAAGCAATCATCACCTTCTCATGGGCTGGTGGAGAAGAAAAAATCAGAAAAAAGACATAAGAAATATACCAGAAGTAGAGAAGGAATCAGGTTTTATAAAATCAAAGGAAGAAACAATTGTTAGGAAAGAGATTTTGTTAAAAAATTCAGAATTTATTGGTGATCTTCATGAATATATTCCGATGGTATAAGAGATGAAATAAAATGAAGAGAAGATAAGTGAAGACTATTGTCAAGTAGCTCAGCTGAGAAGGGACATAGAAATGAAGAGGATTTTTTTTTCCTCCTTAGAAAAATAAACTTTAGAATTTTTGTATATGATGGGGAAAAAGTCACCAGAAGAGAAGATGGAAATAGAGGAAATAAAAAATTCCTTTGAGAGAGAATGATTCATCTCATCAGAACATAAAAGGATTAGTTTTCAACAAGAGGAAGAAATTTGATTTATATATATGGGAGGCAAGAATGGAATGCATGAGGATAAGTTGTTTGTGCCTGCAACAGGAATTAGAGTGGCTTCATTTCTATTTGTACAGTAGAAGGTGAGATCATCTTCATGTTGTAGTCAAAGTTTTCTCTCTTCTTTCCCTCATGATCATTTTCTTTTGTCTAAGTCCTTCCAGAAACTGAACAGTAAAATAAATAACATGTATTTTAAGGAATCTGCAGTTCCTGTGGGTTTCTTGATATTTCCTAGACTTAATGTGTGTGGCTTTTTTCTAACGAAGCTTTATCAGTTGAAATGTAGCAGTAAGATAGTTTCCACTATGTCTCTGTGAATTCTTTTTTAAATTGAGGGGGCTGCACAGATCTCTATAAGAGCGAACTATCATGTCATTATTTTGGTCAGGGTCACCTTGTGCTCTCTTGAGCATATTAGCAGGAAAAAATGACCTTTGATATCTGGGGGTAGCAATATCTCCAGTCTGGACTTTTTCACTTAGAGTCCTGGGAGAGCAAGTGTGGAGCCTGTCATTAAGCATTCTTCGTATCTATTAGATGTCTACTAAAGGATCCAATGGCGCTAGTGTAAAGAACCTGCCTTCCAACGCAAGAGACAGGAAAGACGCTGGTTCGATCCCTGGGTTGGGAAGATCCCCTGGAGGAGGACACAGCAACCCACTCCAGTATTTTTGCCTGGAGAATCCCCATGGACAGAGGACCCGGGCAGTTAGAATTCATGGGGTCGCAAAGAGTCAGACACGACTGAAGCGCCTGAGCACACACACACCCAAGGAACAACTCTATTTTAGAATAATGTAGAATATTATATCAGACGAATCCACTGAGGATTAAAGATGTATGATTCCCAGCGTTAGGTAGGCTGTTTTACATCAGATTTTTATTACTGTAAAGTTCGTTTTAAACCCTATGGTATTCTAGTCCCAAGCTTTATGCTCTTTGAATCTAGTTTTGTCTTTTGCAGTAAAACAAAATGATTCTACNGCATGAGGATAAGTTGTTTGTGCCTGCAACAGGAATTAGAGTGGCTTCATTTCTATTTGTACAGTAGGTGAGATCATCTTCATGTTGTAGTCAAAGTTTTCTCTCTTCTTTCCCTCATGATCATTTTCTTTTGTCTAAGTCCTTCCAGAAACTGAACAGTAAAATAAATAACATGTATTTTAAGGAATCTGCAGTTCCTGTGGGTTTCTTGATATTTCCTAGACTTAATGTGTGTGGCTTTTTTCTAATGAAGCTTTATCAGTTGAAATGTAGCAGTAAGATTGTTCCCACTATATCTCTGTGAATTCTTCTTTAAATTGAGGGGGCTGCACAGATCTCTATAAGAGCGAACTATCATGTCATTATTTTGGTCAGGGTCACCTTGTGCTCTCTTGAGCATATTAGCAGGAAAAAATGACCTCTGATATCTGGGGGTAGCAGTATCTCCAGTCTGGACTCTTTCACTTAGAGTCCTGGGAGAGCAAGTGTGGAGCCTGTCATTAAGCTTTCTTCGTATCTATTAGATGTTTACTAAAGGACCCAATGGCGCTAGTGTAAAGAACCTGCCTTCCAACGCAAGAGACAGGAAAGACGCTGGTTCGATCCCTGGGTTGGGAAGATCCCCTGGAGGAGGACACAGCAACCCACTCCAGTATTTTTGCCTGGAGAATCCCCATGGACAGAGGACCCGGGCAGTTAGAATTCATGGGGTCGCAAAGAGTCAGACACGACTGAAGCGCCTGAGCACACACACACCCAAGGAACAACTCTATTTTAGAATAATGTAGAATATTATATCAGACGAATCCACTGAGGATTAAAGATGTATGATTCCCAGCGTTAGGTAGGCTGTTTTACATCAGATTTTTATTACTGTAAAGTTCGTTTTAAACCCTATGGTATTCTAGTCCCAAGCTTTATGCTCTTTGAATCTAGTTTTGTCTTTTGCAGTAAAACAAAATGATTCTACATTTTTATCCACAGAACATTATTGCAAATCATTAAATGTTACTGTAATTGTCTTTCTGTCATCTTTAACCCCCTTAACTTTTCCTCACAGATAATGTTTATAAGCCCCTCCAATACCCAAGAAGCCTCTGTTAATAAGCTTTAGCTCCCATTTTATAAGGCAAATGCTCATATAGTGGAAATAGGATTAGACTTTAAATAGCATTAGACTTGAACAAAGAGGTTGAGTTCTGTTTTAGCAAATTCTGGAATTTGAAACTTCAACAGACAATTATCTTCTGAATCTCCATTTATAAAGGAGAATGGCACCTTAGTCAAAGGTTTTTTTTTTTTTTTTTAAGCAGTATTATTTGTGTATCTTTTACATATATATACCAAAATTCACCCATCTAAAATACACAATTGGATAGTTTTTAGTATATCCATAGTACTGGGCAAGGATGACCCTAATCTCATTTTAGGACATCTTTATTACCTCCAAGAAACACTGTAGCCATTAGCAGTCCCTGTTCACCACCCCTGTCTTTTCTCTCAACCCCAACCCTCTGCTATCTTACAGTATAGATTTGCTTATGTATTTCCTATAAATGGAATCATACAATAGTATGGTCTTTTGTGACCATACATATTTTGTGACTGGTTTCTTTTACTTATTCTAATGTTTTCAAGGTTCTCCTATGTTATGACATCAATACTTCATTCCTTTTTGTAGCCAAATAATATTCCATTGCATACATAAATTACATTTTGTTTATATATTCATCAGTTGATGGACATTTGGATTGTTCCATTTTAACTACTATGAATAATTCTGCTATGAACATTTGTGTACAAGTTTTTATGTGGACATATGTTTTTATTTCTCTTGAGTAGAATTCTGGGAGTGAAACTGCTTCAGATAGAAATTTTGCCTTCATATGGTAACTCTGTTTAACATTTTGTGAAGCTGCCAAACTGTTTCCAAAGTGGCTGTACTATTTTAAACTCCTACTTCATTTTGATGAAGACTAAAAGACTGAGTTAATAAAGGAAAAACTAAATGCTGAAGTCCTACTCATGGCTACTTTTATTATTATGTTTTGTCTACTCACAAAAAACAAGCTATAAAACATATTTAGCATGCACTTAAAGAATTCCCCAGTCATCTGGGGGTTAGGTATTTCCTACATTTAATGTGTGTGACTTACAGGCTCACATTTTGCTAGTGAGGCCCACAACAGATGCAAATTTGGAATATTCAAGTTAACGCTGTAGTTAGCTACGTGTCTTTTTTTTTTTTTTAAACCACAATTACTACATTCTATTTAAAGGTTTTAGAGGATTAGTGACTGAGCTCACAAGAGTTATCTGAATCCGTAAAAAAAGCAAAGTGCAAGAATTAAAAAAAAAACAAAATCACTTCTATGGAGACACCTCATTTGTTTCTAAAATTGTTGAAGAGAGCAAAAGAATGCTTATGATCTTAAAGACAAAAGTTATAGACATGCTAAAGAATACATTAAAGAAAACAAGACTGAGGAAAAATATATTGTGTTATAGGTTATATCCTGTTATAAATGAACATCATTTCTATAGAACTCTCCTAACCTTGTAATGTAGTTACTCTAAAATTTGAGGAGGCATTTGAGTTTTCCTCTGAAGATATGAAAAACAAATAATGTTGAGTGTCACATCCCCACTCCCTCACTCCACCCAGGCCAAATAAGTCCATGCGGCAAGCACATTTCTCTTCTCCCTGTAATTTTGAAATTAATATAAGAANAGGTCAGGGTAGATGACACATGTTCTAGCACCTTCCAGTTTGCAAAGCCTCAGCGGTGTCTCAGTGAACCCTCACAACAGCCCGGGAGGAAAATCCTGTCTCTTTACAGATGAGGAAACTGAGGCTCAGACAGGGGCCATAAGCCAGTAAGTGGTGGTGGGGTGGGGGGTTTGACCCTCATCTGACCCCAAATCCTGCATTGGTGCTATTTTGCTCTACCGTCTAGATCCCACCCAGGGATGATAACCAGTTCATTTGAGCAGAATGTGTTTATTCATGGACTTTCCCAGTGCGCCAGTGGCTAAGACTCTGAGCTCATAACGCTTGGGACTCAGGTTCCCCCCCTGGTCAGGGAACTCGATCCCACATGCTGCCACAAAGATCAAAGATACCACGCATTGCAACTAAGACCTGGCACAGCCAAATAAATAATATATTTATATTATGATTATTGCTGCTGCTGCTAAGTCGACTCAGTCATGTCCGACTCTATGCGACCCCAGTGATGGCAGCCCGCCAGGCTCCCCCGTCCCTGGGACTCTCCAGCCAAGAACACTGGAGTGGGTTGCCATTTCCTTCTCCAATGCGTGAAAGTGAAGTC
The DNA here is from genome assembly GCA_006410735.1 of Raphicerus campestris. Lineage (NCBI taxonomy): Eukaryota > Metazoa > Chordata > Mammalia > Artiodactyla > Bovidae > Raphicerus > Raphicerus campestris. The sequence continues at coordinate 136,589 of SJYW01029137.1, read as the reverse complement.
ACTCAGTCACTCAGTCGTGTCCGACTCTTTGCAACTCCATGGACTGCAGCCTTCCAGGCTCCTCTGTCCATGGGATTTGCCAGGCAAGAGTACTGGAGT
>SJYW01029137.1:118716-132809 GCA_006410735.1 Raphicerus campestris | reverse complement strand
TGCTGGAGAGGATGTGGAGAAAAGGGAACCCTCTTACACTGTTGGTGGGAATGCAAACTAGTACAGCCATTATGGAAAACAGTGTGGAGATTCCTTAAAAAGTTGCAAATAGAACTACCTTATGACCCAGCAATCCCAGGGCTGGGCATACACACCAAGGAAACCAGAATTGAAAGAGACACATGTACCCCAATGTTCATTGCAGCATTGTTTATAATTGCCAGGACATGGAAACAACCTAGATGTCCATCAGCAGATGAATGGATAAGAAAGCTGTGGTACATATATACAATGGAGTATTACTCAGCCCTTAAAAAGAATAAATTTGACTCAGTTCTAATGAGATGGATGAAATTGGAGCTGATTATACAGAGTGAAGTAAGCCAGAAAGAAAAACACCAATACAGTATACTGACACATATATATGGAATTTAGAAAGATAGTAATGATGACCCTGTAGGTGAGACAACATAGAGACACAGAGGTATAGAACAGACTTTTGGCCTCTGAGGGAGAGGGTGGGATGATTTGGGAGAATGGCACTGAAACATGTATACTATCATATAAGAAATGAAGCGCCAGTCTATGTTCAGTGCAGGATACAGGATGCTTGGGGCTGGTGTACGGGATGATCCAGGGAGATGGTGTGGGGAGGGAGGTGGGAGGGGGCTTCGGCATTGGGAGATTGTGTGCACATGTGGCTGATTCATGTCGGTGTATGGCAAAACCAATACAGTATTGTAAAGTAGAATAAAGTATTTAAAAAAAAGAAATTTAGTCTAAATCTCTATTAATTGTAATGATTTGGATCAAGTTTATGCTTTCAACAGTAACATAAATATACTAAAATAGCCATTTCACTAAGATAGGTTTTCCTGCACTAATGAAGTTTCTCACTGTTCTAGTTTTTATGCTAAGAATCTGAATTGCTCTCACAACATATGCCCAGTATTATTATAATATATGGAAGCACCAATTGTTGCTTATAATCACATCAAAATGAAAATGCTTTAATTTTGTTTTATTCCTAGTCATTTTTCTAATTTCCTAACTCCTTTCCCCCCAGTGTCCTTACACTTATCTTTAGTAGTAATGAACTGGAATACTTAATGGAGGTAGTATAAGATGAATTGTTACATTTGATTTAGACAAATATCCTTTTAACTGAAGCAGCAAACACTCCTCTTCCTTCGAGTGTTTGGGCCTAACCTGCCTGCTATTGCAGGAGACAGAAGAGATGCAGGTTTGGATTCCTGAGTCTTGGAGGAGGAAACAGCAACCCACTCCAGTATTCTTGCCTAGAGAATTCCATGAACAGAGGAGTCTGGTGGGCTACAGTCCATAGGGTCTCAAAGAGTCAGACACGACTGAATAGATTCAAAACACAGCATAACATCTTTATTGTCAGATACAGTTGTGAGGCCAGTTGTCAAAAAAAAAAAAAAAAAAAGTGTCCCACTATACTGTAGAACTTCCAGAGTATCTTTATTTTACATAACTGAAACTTTGTATCTTTGAAGTCTCACCTCTTCATTTTCTCCCTCCCGCCAACCCCTAGCAACTACCATTTTAATTTCTACTTCTGAGTGTTTGAATATTTAGATTCAACATGTAAGTGAAATCATGAAGTATTTTTGTCTTTCTCCTTTCAGTTCAGTCCTCAGTCGTGTCTGATTCATCGTGACCCCATGAACCGCAGCACGACAGGCCTCCCTGTCCATAATCAACTCCTGGAGTTTACTCAAACTCATGTCCATTGAGTCGGTGATGCCACCCAGCCATCTCATCCTCTGTCATCCCCTTTTCCTCCTGCTCTTAATCTTTCCCAGTCAAGATCTTTTCAAATGTGTCAGCTCTTCACATCAGGTGGCCAAAGTATTGGAGTTTCAGCCTCAGCATCAGTCCTTCCAATGGACACCCAGGACTGATCTCCTTTAGGATGGACTGGTTGGATCTCCTTGCAGTCCAAGGGAATCTCAAGAGTCTTCTCCAACACCACAGTTCAAAAGCATCAATTCTTCAGTGCTCAGCTTTCTTTATAGTCCAACTCTCACATTCATATATGACTACTGGAAAAACCATAGCCTTGACTAGACAGACATTTGTTGACAAAGTAATGTCTCTGCTTTTTAATATGCTGTCTAGGTTGGTAATAATTTTTCTTCCAAGGAGTAAGTGTCTTTTAATTTCATGGCAGCATTCACCATCTGCAGTGATTTTGGAGCCCCCCAAAATAAAGTCAGCCACTGTTTCCGCTGTTTTCCCATCTATTTGCTGTGAAGTGATGAGACTTGACATGATCTTCGTTTTCTGAATGTTGATCTTTAAGCCAACTTTTTCACTCTCCTCTTTCACTTTCATCAAAAGGCTCTTTTGTTCTTAACTTTCTACCATAAGGGTGGTGTCATCTGCTTAATATTTCTCCTAGCAATTTTGATTCCAGGTTGTGCTTCTTCCAGCCCAGAGTTTCTCATGGTGTACTCTGCATATAAGTTAAATAAGCAAAATGACAATATACAGCCTTGATGTACTCCTTTTCCTATTTGGAACCAGTCTATTGTTCCATGTCCAGTTCTAACTTTTGCTTCCTGACATGCATACAAGTTTCTTAAGAGGCAGGTCAGGTAGTCTCGTATGACCATCTCTTTCAGAATTTTCCACAGTTTATTGTGATCCACACAGTCAAAGGCTTTGGCATAGTCCATAAAGCAGAAATAGATGTTTTTCTGGAACTTTCTTGCCTTTTCCATGATCTGTTGGATGTTGGCAATTTGATCCCTGGTTCTGCCATTTCTAAAACCAGCTTGAATATCTGGAAGTTCATGGTTCATGTATTACTGAAGCCTGTCTTGGAGAATTTTAAGCATTACTTTACTAGCATGAGATGAGTGCAATTGAGCGGTAGTTTGAGCATTCTTTGGCATTGCCTTTCTTTGAGATTGGAATGAAAACTGACCTTTTCCAGTCCTGTGGCCACTGCTGAGTTTTCCAAATTTGTTGGCATATTGAGTGCAGCACTTTCACAGCATCATCTTCCAGGATTTGAAACAGCTCAACTGGAATGCCATCTCCACTAGCTTTGTTCATAGTGATACTTCCTAAGGCCCACATGAGTTCACATTCCAGAATGTCTGGCTCTAGGTGAGTGATCACACCATTGTGATTATCTGGATCATGAAGGTCTTTTTTGTACAGTTCTTCTGTGTATTTTTGCCACCTCTTCTTAATATCTTTTGCTTCTGTTAGGTCCATACCATTTCTGTCCTTTATCGAACCCATCTTTGCATGAAATGTTCCCTTGGTATCTCTAACTTTCTTGGAGAGATCTCTAGTCTTTCCCATTCTATTGTTTTCCTCTATTTCTCTGCATTAGTTGCTGAGGACGGCTTTCTTATCTCTCATGCGATTCTTTGGAACTCTGCATTCAAATGGGTATATCTTTCCTTTTCTCCTTTGTTTTTTTCTTCCCTTCTTTTCACAGCTATTTGTAAGCGCTCCTCAGACAACGATTTTGCTTTTTTGCATTTCTTTTTCTTGGGGATGGTCTTGATCCCCTCCTTCTGTACAATGTCACGAACCTCTGTCCATAGTTCTTCAGGCACTCTATCAGATCTAGGCCCTTAAATCTATTTCTTACTTCCACTGTATACTCGTAAGGGATTTTATTTAGGTCATACCTGAATGATCTAGTGGTTTTCCCTATTTTCTTTAATTTCAGTCTGAATTTGGCAATAAGGAGTTCATGATTTGAGCCACAGTCAGCTCCCGGTCTTGATTTGCTGACTGTATAGAGCTTCTCCATCTTTGGCTGCAAAGAATATAAGCAATCTGATTTCAGTCTTGACCATCTGGTGATGTCTTTCTATGTCAGGCTTATTTCAGTTAGTGTAATGACCACCCATGAAGCCACAAACAGCCGGAGTTTCTTCTTTTTAAAGGTTGACTAATATTCCATCATAGGTATATACCATATTTTCTTTGTGTATTCATCCAATAATGGACATTTAGGTTGTTGCCATATTTTGGCTCTGGGAAATGCTGAATAATGTGAATAATGCTTCAATAAACGTGGGAATGCAGATCTTTCTTTGAGGTACTGTTTTCAATTCCTTTGGATAAGTATACAGAAGTGGGATTACTAATTAATAATGTAGTTCTATTTTTAGTATTTTGGGGAACCTCCATGCAGTTTTCTGTAACTACTGCACCAAATTATATTCCTACCAACATGTATTGCTGTGTCAGGGTTCTTTTTTCTTCTCTTCTTTGGCAAGATTTGTTCTTTTTTTGATAGATATCCTCATGTAAGTGAGAGAGGATGTCTCATTGTGGTTTTGACTTGCATTTCTCTGATGATTAGTGGTGTTTAATAGTTTTTCATAGCCCTTATTGGAAAAATGTCTAAATCAGGTTATTTTTTATTTTTGTCTTAGTTTACTATTGAGTTGTATGAGTTTTGTATATATTTTAGATCTTAACCACTTATCAGCTATATGATTTGCCACAGAAATATGTCAATTAGTTTATAAAAATGCTTTCTACCATTGTGTAGGTTGCCTTTCCATTTTGTCCACGGAATTCTTTGGTGTGCAGAAGATGCTTAGTTTGATGTAATCTCAGATATTTGTTTTTGCTTTTGTTGTCTAGGCTTTTGGTGCAATATCTAAAAAATTATTGCCCAGACCTGTGTCACGGAGATTTTCCCCTGTCATTTAGGAACTTTATGGTTTCAGTCCCCAAATTAAAACCTTTGGGTTGATTTCATGTATGGTATAAGATAAGGATCCATTTATGTTTTCACCTGTTGATATCCTGTTTTCCCAACAGTGTTTATTTAAGAAGGCATGTTTATCTTAAGGAGGTTGCCATAATTAGTGTTTGTACATATAGACAAGGGCTGGAACCTCCTGTGCCAACATCTTGCTGATGTCACTCATCAAGTTGTTGATAAAAGCCTATTATCAGTCTTTGGCTTGATAGTTATGGATATCTATTATGAGAAGAAATTGTTCCTTTAGGAATTGATTTGTTAAAATTTTAAAATGAAACTCATTTATAAATTAGTACTCTTTTCAGGCACTGTTGCAGAAATAAATTGTTCCAGGTAGAGGTAGAGTAGGAAGGCATAAATATGTATCATATGTCCTTTTCCTAACATGCCCTTAAACTGTATTTTGAAGGATGTTAAAAAGAAAGTTTTAAAGAATATTAAGATTGGCAGTAGTATATGAATATATTACTGTGTTTGTGAAAAAAATGTATATATATATATTTAATTTTTACCATGGCTCTTATTGATATGCACCTAAAAATCAAACATGTTTTTTGAAATGTGTAATAAATATGGGACAAATATGTAAATATATAGAAATTAAGATATAGCTATAAAGCTAGAAAATACACATAATGCCCTAGTAATTGCAGAGCAAACTACTGAGTTAACACATGCTTTTAGAAATGGAAAATTAGAACTTTTTATGAAGTGGAACAAAACTTTCAAAAATACTCAAAGCTGATATATGTTCTATATTGGCGAATCCTGTTGAGTTCATTTCAGGCAGTATCTTAGAAGCCACAGTTTATGGAACTCATGATATGTTGAATGATATTAAGAGCTCAGTGGGTTTTCAGTCATCAGTTGATGCTTGTGATTCAGCCACAATGTGTACTTAGTCACATTGCATATGGTTTGGGAATGATGATACCATCATCTTTCATTTTCACTTTGCTGAGATACGCTAAATTGTTTCTAAAAGAGTGTTCAACTTATGCTGTAATTAATCTGAAACAGAAGCATCTTATACCTTATTTATGTTTTGCAACCAAAATAAGAAGAGGATTTAATTTTAACTCTGTCTTTTCTATAGGTAAGTCTCATAATGAAAGCATGGAGGGCAAAAATTTAACTAGGAATTGATATTTTAAAATAAGTATATTCATGATTATTTTAAATACTATTTATTGACTAAATTATACATTTTGAGGAGATATTTTCCCAAGTATTTGGAGAGCACAGTTTTGGAATACTTCCCAGTTTATCAAGTCTTACTATGTTGTACCCTGCTCTGCACTATTTTTTCTTGTTCCACCCTAACTCCAGGTATGAGTGGAGTTAGAGAAGAGAAGCTGTTTCTGAATCTGCAGACCTTGAAGCTCCCAGTTTAGGTATTTCCACAGTTGGTTCACTAAGAAGCACAGAAAATGATGGACATGTGTACAAGAATAGTTGCTCCACCTCTAGAAGAATGCTCAAAGTTTCACACAACTGACTTAATTTTAAAGGAGGCAAAGTAGAAGGGCTTTATGCTTTTCTGTGCAACAGAAGAGAAAAGCTCTTTTTCTTCCCTCAATAAACCCTTGGGAGGCTTCCTGATACCATTTATTAATGCTGGTCTTGGATTATCAGGTCAGAGAATTAGAACAGTGACTAAATCTTTCATATCCTCAAATCATTCATCATTGATCTGCCACTTCCTCATGCTGGATGATATTAGAACTATGGAAAATCAAAATAAAAATACATAAAAATACAAGTCAGAATTATATTCTGTGTTGGACATCTAAATAAAAGAGCTTATATCTTTGCTTTAGAAACAAAATAACTACGTGAACATAAAACTGATCAACTTAGCATTGTCCAGGAAATGATATAGGGCCAATAATAATAAAAAAAAATTCAGCTTAATTTTATAAACATGAAATCTGGTCATAAAACAATAAAAATATGATATTTATTGTGAAGTTATCAAGATCTTCCAGATCACAAACAATTCAAGACTCATTAAGTAGTACTCAATCTATTTAATAAGGCAAGGAAGAAAACAAATGTATTTTAGGAAGTTTTGGTAATCAAAATTGAAACAAAAAGGATATTCAGATTAACTTTCTGTTAAGCAAATTGACTTAGTCTATGATCATTTAGTTTTTAGACTGACATTTGAGAATTTACTTAAACAGTGGAAAGGGCAATTTTAAAATAGGAAATAAGTAGAAATTTTGGTTAGACAACTTGAAATCTCAGCTCTGTTTCCCAGTTATTGATGATCCTGGTCTTCATATTTCAGAGTTTCCATTTTCTTATCTGTGAAACAGGAGTTTAAATTAGTCATCTCTTCTGAGTTTAAAATTATATGATTTTACAGTAATTTGGACATCCTGTTTTTTGTGTTACAAGGCTTTTCTGCTTTATAGCCTGGATCCTTTTTAAGAGTAGACATGAGGGAGTCTTCAGTATTTAGTGCAGAGAGCAATGCTAATGTACCAAAAAAAGTAGAGTAGTTCTTTTTTTTGTCATTAATTTAAAGTAGTAAGCCTATAGATAAGATTTTTCATTTTCCTCAATCAAGACACATTAAACTTTGCTTTTATTTTACCCCGAATTTAGTGCTTTGTAAGTGAACTATTATTAAAACCACTGAAAATATTTATAGTCCATTTAGCCAACAAAAGAAATCAGTTTTCTGTGTACAAGAATGACTTTTCTCTTGCTTGTCCAATTAAGTTTTCTGACTTTCACATGTTATTTGTAAATGTAATCAATCACAATCTAAAAATCCGAAAGACAAAGTATTTTACACAGAGAAATCCCAGTACTACGGATACATAAGCTCAACATGAGACTAAATACTACCTTCAGTCAGGCTTATGTAAAAGGCAGTGAAGTCAGCTTAGAAAAGTGGAGTGGAGAAATGAGGTTGAGGAGAGAAAANTCCGAAAGACAAAGTATTTTACACAGAGAAATCGCAGTACTACGGATACATAAGCTCAACATGAGACTAAATACTACCTTCAGTCAGGCTTATGTAAAAGGCAGTGAAGTCTTAGAAAAGTGGAGTGGAGAAATGAGGTTGAGGAGAGAAAATGCCACGTGTGATGAATGCCAACAGAAAAGAATGACACTGTTGGTTGCCATTTCCCATCTCCCTCTGTCCCTGTTGGCTGAGCCTGAGTTTAGAATGCACTTAGGATATGTTCATGTGACCTACCCTTGAATAATGAACTTTGAAGGAAGGCCTTTTGGGAAATGTTTATCGCTCAAAAAAGGAGAAGCAGAAGAGAAAAATTTCCCTTAAGTTTTATTTTATCTACATGAGATCTCTGAAATTGTGGCAGTTGTCTTTCAGCATGAGTAGGGAAGGAAAAGGATGAAGACACTAATCCAGTGGGATGGCAGAATAGGGAAATGAAAAATCTGAATCCCTAGGCACTGAACCAATTCCTGAAATGCCTGTCTTTGGATCTGTGTGGAGGGAGATAATTTTACTTATTGTTTAAAGTATTTTGGTTGACTCCTTTGGTGCTAATGGGAGAAAAGGTTGTACCTTGTCCACCCTTAGCTACCCACTGATCTTTGGCATTGTTCTATTTATTTCTAGAGACCCCTCCAACATGCTTGCAGTTGATTATGTAAGGTTGTTTTGGGTTGAGGGACCTGGCTGGTGGGCATGGGAGGTAACTTTTAGTTCCAAGTTTTATTTCCTGTTAATGATCGGAACAGTAGTTCTGTCTATTCAGAATAAGCATTAACTCAAATCACTTAATTGAATACACTGTAAAAAGAAACAGGAAATGGAAGACACACAATGGTTGCAATCATAGCATAGAGTTATTATCTCTAGTGTTTTGTAGTGGAAAAAATGAGAGGGAATGGAATGATGCTTACTGTAGTGGTTAGTAACCAGAGCTTTAAAGAAAGTGACTAAAAATGATTTACAGGGGCCCTGGTACTCATAACATGTTCTCATGAATGAGTCATTCATATTGCTGCTTCCACATGGCACTGTTTTGCCCTTGTCAGTGCTGACTCTGTTGTTGTCACATTAGTCACTTGTTCAGCTATTTTTGGCTTTCATATTTTCTAATAACCCTTAACAGAGTTTAGTGAGCTAAATACTTTTGTTGGGCTAATACATGCATGAATGCATCTAAGGGTTGGACAGAGGATTTTTATTTCTGCTAATTAGTGTGAAACTAAATTTGAGTTTTTCCCAGAAGATCAGTTAATATTTATTTTATGCATTTCAGTTGATTCCTTCCCCAGAATTCATCATCTCCATTTTGCAGACTATATAATGTAAATATCAGATAATTCTGGCTTTTGACTCAGCGACTCTGTTCATTAATCTACTTATTCATTCATTCAGAAATGTATTTTGAGCATCTAATCTGTGCCAGTAATAATGGTGAGTACAATGATGAAGAAACTAAGTTCATTTCATGTCCTTATAGAGCTTATAGCTATAAAGTCATATCAGGATTTCAGCATAGCTTGGCATGTCTAATTGATGACAAATGCATATTTTTTCAGAGAAATAATAGCATGGTATCTAAGACCATGATCACGGAGAAGGCAATGGCACCCCATTCCAGTACTCTTGCCTTGCAAATCCCATGGACAGAGGAGCTGGAAGGCTGCAGTCCACGAGGTCACTGAGTTGGACACGACTGAGAGACTTCACTTTCACTTTTCACTTTCATGCGTTGGAGAAGGAAATGGCAACCCACTCCAGTGTTCTTGCCTGGAGAATCCCAAGGGATGGGGGAGCCTGGTGGGAGACGGTCTATGGGGTCACACAGAGTCAGACATGACTGAAGCAACTTAGCAGCAGCAGCAGCAAGACCATGATCATTCCTTTTAAGTTGGTTATAGAATAGGCATTACTAAAAACTCAATTTTAATTGGGAGGAAGTAACACCTCTACTGTGGAAGAGGAACCATGCAAATAACCCACGTGAAGTTTAAAAAAAAAGCATATATTTTCTGACTAGAATGGGCATAGATAAACATTTCAAGATATGAGAAGAGAGACTTGTAGGAGGTTAAGCAAACAAAGACCCCTCAATGTCTTCTAATTTGACATTCTATCAGTATACGGCAAAACAGTACTCTGTCCCTGATAAACTTTCCTTGGCTTCCTCTCAACCACATTCTTGAATTTTCTTCCCTCTCTGGCTACTCCTCAATTGTGTGAGGGCCCTCTTCCTTGGCTGGTTTTATTTCTATTATACATCATTTACAAACTAAAACTGAATAATACTGTTAACTTCCACGACTCCCATTACCATCTATAGATTGAAAGTGAAAGTGTTTGTCACCCAGCCGTGTCTGACTCTCTTTGACCCCATGGACTGCAGTCTGCCAGGCTCCCCCGTCCATGGGATTTTTCAGGCAAGAGTACTGGAGTGGGTAGCCATTCCCTTTTCCAGGGGATCTTCCCAACCCAGGGATTGAACCTGTGTCTTCTGTGTTGCAGGCAGATTCTTTACTGTCTGAGCCACCAGGGAAGCTCAGATTAAAGTTTCCCAAACTTTTCTGCAGCTTGTTCTCCCTCCTAAACTTCAGTCTAGACCCACACTTTCAACTACTTATTTGATACCTGATTTGGATATCTGCCTTGTCATGGAAAAGTCAAAATATCCAAATATTTTCTGTAACCCCTTCCTCCTTTTATGTGTTTATCTAAAACCATGACCTTGCCCTGTTTTACACTCATATCCAAAACATCACCAAGTCCCTCTCTGTTACCACTTTCATGGTGCTCAGTTTCAGCCACTTCGTTCCATTTTCCTGTTCATTATCCAGGCCACACCCTTCATCATGTCACCCAAAGTACTTGACTGACTTGNATATCCAAAACATCACCAAGTCCCTCTCTGTTACCACTTTCATGGTGCTCAGTTTCAGCCACTTCGTTCCATTTTCCTGTTCATTATCCAGGCCACACCCTTCATCATGTCACCCAAAGTACTTGACTGACTTGCTAACTGATTAAATTCTCTAGTGCTCGTCTTGAGTCTGTCTAAATTTTGAGTCTTTTTAAACTGGAAGGCTGAGTGAGTTTACTGAAAGACAAACCTGATTTATAGTCCTCATAGTTAAAATATTTTCAGTGCTTCTTATTAAGATATAGTCCACCTNGTATTTAAATTGGAGGCTAACAACTTTACAATATTGTATTGGTTTTGCCATACATCAACATGAATCCACCATGGGTGTACATGTGTTCCCCATCCTGAACCCCCATCCCACCTCCCTGGGAATTTTAATTTCCCAAGGATGACTTCCAGAATAACGGTTATATGGAATATCTGAAAAAAAAAAGCAGTCCTGACTGGATTGGAAAGACTGCAGGGTGGATGCTTCAAGATGGTAAACATATTCTAAAGGTATTTGACTAAATGTAAATGAATCTCAGTGTTCTGTTTGGAGTCTGAGGATAAATTGGAGACAAGTGCATAGAAAACTAAGAAGACAGAAACCAAGATGATTATTGTCTCCAAAAGAAACAGTAATTTTATAAGAAAATGAATGTACTCCTAGTGTACCTTGTCAGTTCAGTCGCTCAGTCATGTCCAATTTTTTGTGACCCCATGCACTGCAGCATGCCAGGCTTCCCTGCCTATCACCAACTCCCAGGACTTGCTCAAACTCATGTACATCGAATCAGTGATGGCATCTAATAATTTTATCCTCTGTCATCCCCTTCTTCTCCTCCTTCAATCTTTCCCAGCATCAGGGTCTTTTCCAAGGGATCAGTTCTTTGCATCAGGTGGCCAAATAATTAGTTTCAGCATCAGTCCTTTCAATAAATGTTCAGGACTGATTTCCTTTAGAATTGACTGGTTTGATCTCCTTGCAGTCCAAGGGACTCTCAAGAGTCTTTTCCCAACACCTTAGTTCAGAAGTATCAATTCTTCATCACTCAGCTTTCTTTATAGTTCAAGTATACCTTGTAGCTCACCAATAAATTTTATTCATGTAATTATATTAGTGTGGATACCAAATTCTAATTTTTAAAATAAAACCATAAAAAAAACCCCATATAACTATACTGGGAAGGTGGAGNTTCTTTATAGTTCAAGTATACCTTGCAGCTCACCAATAAATTTTATTCATGTAATTATATTAGTGTGGATACCAAATTCTAATTTTTAAAATAAAACCATAAAAAAACCCCCATATAACTATACTGGGAAGGTGGAGGGTAGAAAGCATGTCAGGGGAGGTATAAGAGAGTTGGAGCTTAATATTCTAATGTATGAAGAAATACATAATACTTAAAAAATATTCTCAAAGAAGGAATGGCTCCTTCTTTTTTTCTCTTCTTCCCTCCTTTTCTCTCTCTCCTCTCTACCTCTGTTTTTCTTTCTCTCTCTTTGTCTCTGGGAAGCGACAGTGAAAGACCTCAGCCCAGAGTTAAGTTATTCAGAGGTAGAGTATGAAAGGCAAAGCAAGCTTGATGGACAAAGGGTAATTTATGGAATACGATCTGTTGAAGAATAGCAGTGATAATTTTGTGTATTCAGGGAGAAGCAACAGCAACTGCAGAAATGTCGGAAGACAGAATGCGTTTTTCAAAATCTGAGGAATAGCAGGAAGGCTAGGAATGACTGAGGATCATGTTGCTGTTGGAGAATTAGGTGGGAGAGGTAGAATTAGACTTGATCACATAGGGCTTTATCGAACATAGTAACATCTGGCTTCTGCATGTGTGGAGGAAAGACCACTGGAGACAGAACAGATGCTGGGAAGCACACTGGCCCAAGAAGGAGATACTGAAGTTTTGGGCAGCCCTGGCAACCATGGAGGTGGTCAAAATGTAGCTCTATTGGCATAGCATTAATAATTTCTCAGCAAAAGCTAGGAGGAATCCAATGTTCTTAGCTCTTTGTGGGTATTCTAAGGATGGCTCTTTATCTACGAATGCATCAGATACATGCCTGAAGCTTCTGGAAGACTGGTCTTGGAGCTCTGAGCTTGGAGAGAGAATTAGAGGACCCTGGGGAGTGCTGTGTCAGAGAATACAGTCTGATCATCCTCACAGCCAGCCCCTTTCAAAGAAAAGCATATTGAACTAAGGAACAGCATCATCAAAAACAAATTAGTTTATTAGAATTACCTGAAACAGCTTCTCAACATTTCAGTACATGGGTCAATACTGTGGATAATCACCAATTAGAAACATTGCTTCTAGAATGCCAATTCCTTCAAGGAATGTCTCTCATCTGTGCTATGAATTATGATGGGATATTTTGCAGAAGTACTATGTAAACAGCTTGTAGCACTGATGAACAAGGAACTTCTTAACAAACATGTACTGCTCTAAGTGCATGCTAATTCCACTTTTTTTCCATTTGTCAGTGCAATGCAGTATATTTAATATATCCAGTATAGGCTGTGGAAACTGAAAAGTTATCATGTAGTTGTCCCAGGAGTCTAATTACAAGCCAGCTAATTCGCTTTATCTATGTTCTGATAGCTTCTCTATTAGAATAAAGAAACTGTGTAATAGAATGACTTTTGACTGTGTGCTTCAATGTTAATATGATGGGATTTAATTGTTTCCACAAGCTTGTCTCCTTTCTAACACTCTAGTTCAAATGAGACAGGACAAATCAGTTTTGATAAATTTCATATAACATTTCAATACTACTTACCACCCAAAGATAGCAAACATTTATTATAATTTTCCTTTTTTTAATAACAAATATTTGATGAGCACTTACAGTGTTCTCAGCAGTGAACAAAGTAGAACAAATTCCTTTCTCTTGTGGTATGCACTTATTCCAATGGAGAGATAGAGACTGCAAAAAGCATTAAATAAGACATGCTCAGATCATGAACTCCTTATTGCCAAATTCAGACTTAAATTGAAGAAAGTAGGGAAAACCACTAGACCTCTCAGGTATGACCTAAACCAAATCCCTTATGATTATACAGTGGAAATGAGAAATGGATTTAAGGGCCTAGATATGATAGACAGAGTGCCTGATGAACTATGGATGGAGGTTTGTGACATTGTACAGGAGACAGGGATCAAGACCATCCCCATTGAAAAGAAATGCAAAAAAGCAAAATGGCTGTCTGGGGAGGCCTTACAAATAGCTGTGAAAAGAAGAGAGGTGAAAAGCAAAGGAGAAAAGGAAAGATATAAGCATCTGAATGCAGAGTTCCAAAGAATAGCAAGAAGAGATAAGAAAACCTTCCTTAGCAATCAATGCAAAGAAAATAGGGGAAAACAACAGAATGGGAAAGATTAGAGAGCTCTTCAAGAAAATTAGAGATACCAAGGGAACATTTCATGCAAAGATGG
>SJYW01029137.1:73451-113778 GCA_006410735.1 Raphicerus campestris | reverse complement strand
TCTAGTCAAGGCTATGGTTTTTCCAGTGATCATGTATAGATGTGAGAGATGGACTGTGAAGAAAGCTGAGCACCGAAGAATTGATGCTTTTGAACTGTGGAGTTGAAGAAGACTCTTGAGAGTCCCTTGGACTGCAAGGAGATCCAACCAGTCCATTCTAAAGGAGATCAGTCCTGGGTGTTCTTTGGAAGGACTGATGCTAAAGCTGATACTCCAGTACTTTGGCCACCTTATACGAAGAGTTGACTCATTGGAAAAAGACTCTGATTCTGGGAGGGATTTGTGGCAGGAGGAGAAGGGGACAACAGAGGATGAGATAGCTGATGGCATTACCGACTTGATGAACATGAGTTTGGGTGAACTGTAGGAGTTGCTAATGGACAGGGAGACCTGGCGTGCTGCAGTTCCTGGGGTCACAAAGAGTCGGACAGGACTGAGCAACTGCACTGAACTGAAGATATATAGCACGTCTGCTGCTGCTAACTTGCTTCAATAGTCTCCAACTCTGTGCAACACCACAGACGGCAGCCCACCAGGCTCCCCTGTCCCTGGGATTCTCCAGGCAAGAATATTGGAGTGGGTTGCTATTTCCTTCTCCCATGCATGTAAGTGAAAAGTGAAAGTGAAGTCTCAGTCGTGTCTGACTCTTAGTGGCCCCATGGACTGCAGCCTACCAGGCTCCTCCATCCATGGGGTTTTCCAGGCAAGAGTACTGGAGTGGGGTGCCATTGCCTTCTCCAAAATAGTACATCAGATGGTGATAAATATTATGGAGGAAAATAATGCAGGAAGGATAATTAACTGGCTTGTAACTAAATGGAATACATGACAGGGAGGCAAAGTGTGTTTTAAAGACTTGACTGCTTAATAATGTCCCGTGTGCCATCATTAATCATTTAATACTTACATGTTCTTTACTTTAGTTTTGAAATAAGGTTCCCTTCTGAAGGTTTAGCAGAAAGCACACTGAGAAATCTAGATCCTAGCTTTACTTTTGTTGCTCTTGATTTCAACGCTTTTTCCTCTCTCTTGAACATGTGACTTTTAACAGTATTTGAGAGGTAATGATTCCCAATTTACTTCTCCAAATCTGATTTATATTCTAGGCTCCAAAGTATGTTGGATTTCCTCCCCTGAGTGTCCCTCAGGTATCTCAAAAATCAACATTTCCAAATATGAACTCTACCATTTACTTCTCTTTACACATGATCTTCTTCCTGAAGTCTCAATCTTGTTTGAGGGCATCATAGTTAAACTTACTGATATAATGTCTAAGTGTCCAAAGTGTGGACATCCTGTTTGCACCTTTCCTATCTTTCACATCCACATGTTTTTTTTTACAAGAGTAACTCTCAACTTATGGTTTTATTTTGTTTTCAGAGAAATTGTGTTAAATCAGCCCAGTGAACCCATATATATCAGACATCATGTTAAGTTTTGGGAACATGAATGGAGTGGAAGAAATTCTTGCTGAGCCTAAAACACAACTGGACTTGTTTGGTTGAACCAGAAAGGGACTAACTGTGCTGATTGTTATGGTCTCTTCTGTTACAGGGACCTCAGGGAGAGAACCTAAAAAGAGTGAGGATCTAAGGTCAGTGGCAAAGACATAATGAAGGCTAGTCTCTGCACTCATGAGCCTCTTTTGTAGGTCTGGATTCTTTTTGGAAAGAGTAGTTAGGTGTATAACCTCTAGAGGGAAGGTTTCCATGGGGAGCTCTGTAAAATCCAGACTCCGGATAAGAGTAGAGTAACAACATGGATTAAAGCCTCTGATAGTGAAGTTTGATATGGATGGAGCAAAGGGATTCCCTGCTTCATGGTTCTGTATAGTACTGCTCTGGCATCTCATGGCTGATAGCCTTCTTTATGGAACATAAATAAGAAGAAGGAAAATTGTACTGGGGAGCTTTGAGTTCATGACAGTGACAAATAGAGATAGGACAGAAATTTATTTCTTGCTGTATTGATGACAATTTGGAACCCTGTATTCTAAAGCAAACTATTATTGCCACTCACTTGAACTTTAGTTTTGAAGAACTTAGGTTTGTCAGAGAGGAAAAGCAAACACTTTTTCTTTGAAATCAAGCAGTGCTAGGTCCATACTCCATATCTTCCAGTTTCTGCTGTGTAATCTAAGGAAGTCATACATCTTTTCTGAGTCTTGGTTACTTGAAATGTTTAATAACAGTAAGGTTACAGTGATGATACAATAGACAAGTATATAAAGTAGACCTGCAACAGTTTCCAGATTATTGCATTTTCCCCACAGCTGGTATTAATAATTACCAGGGCAAAAATGGTGAGGTGCTTCTTTAACTCCCAGCCCTGTAGGTGGAGTGAGGGATACCATTTTTGACATCATTCATGGAAACTATTTGAAGAAGGTATTTAAAAGAAAATATATTTATTTGCTTTGTTATCCTTTTCAGAGAAATTTAAGATAACAAGAAAGAAAGGCAGAGGAAAGTGTTAACCATCCATAACATTGCCATTGCCCTTTAATAGCTGGTGCACATATGTGAATTGCAGCGGGCTCTTGAGCCTGCAAGATGAATTCTACATTCTGTCTACAGTGCGCCAGAGTTACTAACAGACTTGTTTGTATTATCCATAAAATTGGCAGGGAATTTCCCCAGAGTACTTTTACAGCTAGTAAAAGTGAATCCACAGTCTCTTTTATTCCCAAGAAAAAGGACCATATATTTGTGTGTATTTTTCAGTGAAGTAAATGTTAATGTGAAGATGATTTGGAACATCATGTTTACACATAAACTTACATGTTGAATTTTTTTTTCCTGCAGAAGGTAGAATTTAAGTTGTAGCCAAAAAAAAAAAAAAAATAGTCCTTTGGCTTTAATTTGTGATGAAATTGAAAAGTAATCCAAAGGGCAAAAGTAAAGTAAGAAAAGTGTGAATTCTGGAAAGTTTCCTGAGATTTTCCATTTTGTTAAAACATGGCCACAAGATAGTATGGACTTTTCATGGTTGGAGGATGTGGATGTATAGAACCAAGGGCTCCATAATTCTCTTGGCTGATGTTGATCTGGCAGTGGGTAAGCGTGAAAATGCGATGCACAGCCGTAGTGTTTATGATGTTTAATGCCTGAGGGAATTTTGCTGGGGCTCCACCCTCCAATTTTTTTGTAACTGCCTCATTTGTAAATAACGTAGAGATTTTATTAATAGTTCCCAGGAACAGTCATACCGTAAATAAGAATAATGGAATACTTGTGGTTCATATTTATTAAGTTCTTTAATGTACCAGGTCTTTACATGCATGTAATTTTTATGCTGATGCTGTTGTGTAGGCAGGTATTATGCACACTATCTGTAAAGAATCTGAGACTTACGTAGGTATAAATAAGTTGGCTAGGATGGAGTACAGATTTGCAGCAATGAGAGTGGAGAATTCTATACATTTACAAGTATTTAATCCATGCCTCGGGAATGGTTAAGAATATAGATGCTGGCATTTTCCATTTTGCTTAACACATAGTCACAATGATGGTATGGAGTTCTCATGGTTGAAGGACTTGGGTGCACAGAACTAAAGGCTCCATAGTACATGGCAAACAAGATTTTAAAAATCACACCTTCCTTCTGTCACTTGTGCTCATCATTAAGGCCCATGGATTCAGGCTGGAACTTACCTACCTGGCACTACATCTTGCACCTTCCATGTCACTTGGCCAAGCTTTTTATCTATCTGTGTTTCATTTACTTTCTTTTAAATGAGGATGATTTTAATAGTTCCTATTGTATAAATTAGTTGTAGTGATTAGATGAAACAATTATATATAGAAGGTTTAAGACCTTGCTTGGCACACAGTAAATTTTTAAAAATATTTGCCTTTATATCTAGGAATTTATCATGAAATTTAAAAATGTTATTTTGTAAGAAAGAAATTTAAAGAGCTAATGACTGGGTAAATCAGATTAGACATTGAAAATGGAACCCTCTTCACAAATTAAGTCCATAGACAAAGTTTAGAATGAGCTTGGTCTTAAGGGAACTTGCCTCAACCATCTGGTTAAAACTCAGAGTCCATTGCTTCCAGAAAGATACACGCTGGCCCATCTGAATTGACATCTGTGTGCACACTGAAGTCCCAGAGGGTAATTAACAGAGAAAACTCCAGCAGCAATACTGACATAAGCCTGGGGAACTAAGCCATAAAATTCTCTATATAAACAAGTGGCCTATATAACCACAGAACTATAAATTTTGGTCTTGCCCCAGGGGCACCTGAAATAACCAGATGCTCAAATGAAAATAAACTTATTTCTGAAGTACATGGCAAATAGGATTTTAAAAATCACACATCTTTTCTATCACTTTTACCATTAGGCCTGTAAATGC
This sequence comes from Raphicerus campestris, assembly GCA_006410735.1. Taxonomy (NCBI): domain Eukaryota; kingdom Metazoa; phylum Chordata; class Mammalia; order Artiodactyla; family Bovidae; genus Raphicerus; species Raphicerus campestris. Next base: position 109,415 of record SJYW01029137.1, on the reverse strand, counting down.
ATGCTACATTGTTTCATGACAGTTTTGAATGACATCTCATGACCAAAGTGTGAAATGTATTTCTCCGGTTTACCACAGATTTTTTAAAAAATAAACTTTTAGAGTTGACATGTAGCATACATAAAAAGTTCAAAGCAGCAGTGTATATCTCAAAGAATTTTTACAAATAAATGTGTCTACGTAATAAAAACCCAGATGAAGATATATAACAGTGTATTGCAAGCTTCAGGAGGCTGTCCTTTGGCCTTCCTAGTCACTTATCTCAAAAGATAACCACTTTTGATTCCTAACACTAGGCATTAATTTTGTCTACTTTTGAAATGAAATCTTGCCTCTAGTCTTAGACCTTTTTAGTCTTTTTTCTCTCAACATTATGAGATCCATTCATAATCTATTCATACTACAGGCATACCTCATGTTATTGTGCTTTGCTTTATTGTGTTTTCCTTATGATGTACTTTTTATTTTTTTAACAAATTGAAAGTTTGTCACAAACTTGCATGGACCAAGTCTATTGGTGCCATTTTTCCAACAGTATTTGCTCACTTTGAGTCTCTGCGTCACATTTTGGTGATTCTCACCATATTTTAAAGTTTTTCATTACTATATTTGTTATGGAGATCTGTGATCAGTGATCTTGGATATTATTGCTATGAATCATTGAAGGCTTACATCATGGTTAGCGTGCTTGTAAATAAAGTATTTTTAGTTAATGTATCTACATTGTTTTTTAGGCATAATGATACTATGTATTTAGTAGACTATAGTATAATATCAACATCACTTATATGCACTGGGGAAAAATTTGTGTGACTCACTTTATCGCAATAGTTGCTTACTGTGGTGGTCTGGAACCAAATCTTCCGTGTCTTTGAGGTATGCCTATAGTTTATTTATTCTCATTGATATTTTGAATACTTTTATGTAAATAAGCTACAGTTTATTTTCCTCTTCTATTGTTAATGGGCATATGGATTGTTTCTAGTTTAGAATATTGTAAATAATGTTCTGAGAATTTTGTATATATATTTGGTGAACATCTTGAGTCAGTTCTGTGGGCAGTATACCTGGGAGTGGAATTGTCAGATTTCTGTATAGGAGGGGACTTCCCTGGTGGCTCAGTGGTATAGAAGCCGCCTGCCAATGCAGGAGGTGCAGTTTTGATCCCTGTCAGGAAGATCCCCTGGAGAAGGGAATGGCACCCCACTCCAGCATGCTTGCATGGAGAATCCCATGGAGGGAGGAGTCTGGCGGGCTGCAGTCCCTGAGGTTGCAGAGAGTCAGACATGACTGAGCGACTGGGCACACACGCATGCAGGAGACCTTCTTAAGAAATTCCTCCCTGTGACAGAGTTACAGTGTCGTCCTCTGTGTTTCCTTTTAGAAAATTTATAAATGCATAGTTTGACTTTTTGTATTTAGGTCCATCTTGAGTTAATACTTATATATGATCTGAGGTTGGAGTCAAGGTTCAGTTTTCTTCTATGTATTCATTACATTGTTCTAGTACCAGTAAAAAAGCAAAACCTTTTCTCATTTCTATAGCCTGAGATTATTAGGTGAAAATTAGTGCAATATTTTTGTAAGTTATTTCCCCTGAACTCTGTTTCACTCTTCTATGTCCATTTTAATCAATAAACATTATCTTCTTGAATAAAGAAATGGCAACCACTCCAGTATTCTTGCTTGGAGAATCCCATGGACAGAATCCCACGGCTACAATCCATGGGGTCACAGAGAGTTGGACGTGACGGAGCAACTAAAGAACAAAACAACATATTATCTTGATTACTGTAACTTTATTCGCTATATGTATATCCTATATTCTATATTTTTTTAATCAGTGGATTTTCCAACTTTGTTTTTGAATAAGTTTATTTGGTCTAATGTAGATACTTGTTTCTCCATATACTATTTAGAATCAACTTGACCATTTGTCAAAATGGCTGTTGACTTGAATTGTGATTATCGTATAACTGTAGATAAATTGGGGAATATTTATCATATGGAGTCCTGTACTATAATCATGATACATCTCTTATTTATTTAGGTCTTTATTTGCTTTTAGTAACGTACACTTTTCAGTGTTGATGTCTTTTCATTTGTATATTTTTAAGCTTTTACATGTTTTGTGTTTCCAGCTACTTATTATTTAACTGTTTAACACTTGTAAGTGAGGTATGTTAAAAAGTCAGTATTTTCCAGTTTGCTACTGTCATATATTTAGANCACATCTTGTCTTTTCATTTGTATATTTTTAAGCTTTTACATGTTTTGTGTTTCCAGCTACTTATTATTTAACTGTTTAACACTTGTAAGTGAGGTATGTTAAAAAGTCAGTATTTTCCAGTTTGCTACTGTCATATATTTAGAAATACAGTTGTTTCTTGTGTATTGGTCTTGAATCCTGTGACCCTCATAAATGCATTTAATTCTAATAATTGTTTTGTATATTTTTTAGGATTTTCTATGCAGACTCTTTTATATTCTATGTACCATAGCAGTTTTTTCTTCCTCTCCAAGCTTTTTCCTTTATTTGCCTGCTTAAGGCACTACATAGGAACTCCCAATATAATTGAATACAGGTAGTAGAAGAGTACATTTTTGTTTTGTTCCCAGTCTTAGGTGTTAAATTATCTAGTCTTTTACTATTTTTCATAGATAACCTTTTCCAGTTTGTAGAAATTTTCTTCTCTTTCTGGTATGCTGGGAGGTTTATTGTGAATAGGACTTAAATTTTGTCAAATGCTTTTTTATGAACTGACACGATCATAGGGAAAGTGAAAGTGTTTGCCACTCAGTCATTTTCGACTCTTTGCGACCCCATGCACTGTAGCCCACCAGGCTCCTCTGTCCATGGAATTCTCCAGGCAAGAATACTGGAATGGGAGGCTGTTCCCTCTCCCGGGGGATCTTCCCAACCCAGGGATTGAACTCAGTCTCCTGCACTGCAGGCAGTTTGTTAATCATTTGAGCCATGAGGGAAGCCATCATGGACTCAGTGAACATGAGTTTGAGTAAATTCTCCAGGACAGAGAAGCCTAGCGCGCTGCAGTTCATGGGGTTGCAGAGTCAGACGCAACTTAGCAACTGAACAACATAATCATAAGGCTTTGTACTTTATTCTGTTGCTATGGAGAATTATTCTGACTGAATTTTTTGAACGATAAATCAATCTTGTATTCTTGGGTAAATGCCAGTTGGTGAAATGGTGGTGTACTTTGCTCATTCAGTTTGCTGTTCACTAAGTATCACTGAGTCTAGGTGCCTGCTGGGTATTGATTTTTAATTTTATTTTCCTGTAATATATTTGTCAGGTTTTGTCAGGCTTTCTCTGGTTTTATAAAATTATTTTGGGTGTATTGTCTCCTCTTTAATTTCTGTATTGGTATAGAATTTGTATTATTTCTTTGTGTTTGGTTTCATTTGTGAAACAATGTGTGCCTGGTGTTTTCTTTTTTTTTGTAAAAGATTTTCAGTGATGGATCTAATTCATGATCTATGTTTTTGAGTTATTGCATAAGTTTATTGATAACATTCCCTCATTATCCTTTTAAATATCTGTAGGTTTTGTAATGTTATCTCCTCTAATATTCCTGATGTGGTCATTGTGCTTCTTTTTTTACCTTGCTTTATGATTACCTTCTTTCTACTTTGGATTAATTGTTTTATTTTTTGTGATTTCCATTTGCATGTTGGATTTTCTCCATTGTAAGGAATGCAAGGAGTACATAGTAGAGAAAGAGAGAGGTTTCTTTGCCTATCTTATGAGTCTAATGGGGGTTTTTTTTTTTTAAAGAGGCCATACTTGTGTATATGCAGACTTGGTCTTTCACTCTATACAATGTCTGAGATAAATTCATTACTCATCAACACAGTAGTATCCCTACTTGTAGGAGAGTGTAATGACGTGTCCCAAGAGGACAATATTATACTACTTTTAAGAAAGCAAGGATTTTCCCAGGAGTGCTAAAGAAATGAATAAAAATAATAGCAATACCACTAAAATTACTACTCAGAAAACTTTTTTAGGTATTATGGCTGCCTTGTTTCTCTAAATATTTGTGAGATATAGTCATTTTCATTACTGGATTATATCTCATTTTATGACTATACCAGGATTTATTTATTTAACTGTTAATAGCCACTTGGTTAGTTTAAAGTTTAGGCCTATTATAAATACTACTGCAGTGAATATATTCTTATGTTTATTTTTGGTGCATATGTGAATATGTTTCTGTTGGGCGTATACCTAGGAATAGAGTTGCTAGGTCAGAAGATGTTCAGATTTAGTAAATACTGTATTCCAAAATTATTAATCAAGGAGAAATTGCTTTTAAAAGGGGACAAATACTTTTATAAAAAATTAATATAGCTGACCATAATTAGAAAATTGATCATAAGATTAAAGCATAATTTAAATAAAAACTCTTACATTTGTGCCACTAGCTTAATTTTTATTACCACAGCATGTGTGGATATGACTCTTTGGGTAATGTAAGTCAATGCCACTTATTAATAATTAATTATATGTTGTCTAATCTTCTTATGTTGCATTGGGAGCTGTTTCCACTTTTGAAATAGGATGAATAAGATGAAAGTCTTATATACTTTCTTAAAAATGGCAAAAGTATTATATTATTGTCTTGCATAGCATTTGTGTTATTAAAATGCTGTTTAGTAAAAAGTCTTAACTATCAGTATTATATTTAAGAAATACTTATTGTCAGCAAATTTTAAGCTGGCTGTTTGCCACAAACTTTTTCTTTTAACTTTTAAGCCAGAGATGGTGTTGTATAAGTAAGTACATGCGTGCTTATGTACTTTTGCGTATTTGGTGCTTATTAAATATTAAGAATTTATATGTTGGAGTATACCTGAAACTTATATAATGTTGTATACAAATTTTTGACAGTGAAGAAAGCTTAAGAATGTAGTCAACAGACTGGATCTGAATGCCTTTGATTCCCCTCACTGTGTTAATTTTGGTCAAGTCATTTAATCACTATGTGTCTGTTTTCTTTTTTGTTAAACAAAGAGTATAATGTATTGTAGCATAAAGTTACACAAGAATTAAATAAGATAATGACTGTTATGAACCTGGCACATTGTAGGTCTTCAATAACTGGTAATTTTCATCTGTAGACTTTTTCTCCTTGACCTTGATTGAAAACTAAGTGAATTAATGTATCTTTTTTCAAAAATTAAATTGCTTCTGTATATTATTTGCTTAATCATATATTACTATGTATTTCTATATGCATAATTCTATGTTAAAAATATGTTTTAATTCTGCTGTCCATGAGGTCAAAAAGGGTCAGACACAACGCCTGAACAGGAACACCATACCACTTATAAGAGTGTCTTCCTTACTCCTCCTTTGGAGTAATTTAAACAGAGACAGAATCTGACTTAATGAGCCATGCAGCAACTTGATAATGGTCAACCTTGTATAACGGTCAGTATAACATGGCCTTTGAAATCAAAGTATGTGGAGTTAAATCTTGGCTCCATCACTTACTACAATTATTATAGGTGTGTAACATACTTGAATTTCAATTTCTAAATCTACAAAACAGGGATTGTAGTACCTAGCTCAATGTCTAAACACAGCACAGTCACCCATTAAATAATGAGTTTTTATTAAAACTCTCTACTATCTTAGAAGATTGGGAATTAAGTCTGTTCTTTATCTTCTGCTTTACTAGCAAATTCCTGTCTATGTTTCATGTATTTATGTATAAATTAAACAAACAGAAAAAAGACCTGATTATGTGGTCTTTGTAGGCTGTCACACCTGGGATGTGATGCATCTTCTGTTCAGTGCACTTGCCCTTGATCTGAAGATTTAGTTTCAGGAATAGATAGCACATTGATCTAATGTTTTTAATTGCTTGGAACAGCATAAGGTGACTATCTGATCTTTCTCTGATGTTTTAAAACATCAATTTGATCTTGCACTTTTAATAAATGCAAAAGATAAAAAGAAATGAAAGTAATCATTTTGAATGCAACCTAAGAAACTTGCTTTTATCCTTTGTTTCAGAGATCTGTAATTCTGAGACAGTTAGGAACACTGGTTTTATTTTACTAGTAAGGTCAAGTTAATTAAGCATTCTAGATGTACAAATCTGGAATAAAATTTTAATTGCTGTTGTTGTTGTTTAGTCACTGTTATGTCTGATCCTTTTACGACACTATGGACTGTAGCCTGCCGGGCTCCTCCATACATGGAATTTTCTGGGCAAAAATCCTGGAGTGGGCTGCCGGTTCCTTCTCCAGGGGATATTCCCAACCCAAGGATAGAACCTGCATCTCCTGCATTGGCAGGCATACTCTTTACTACTGAGTCACCTGGGAAGTGAAGATTTTAATAGAGCTGATTACATAGCATTGAGTGTATGACTTCAGAAGCAGTGGGAAAGGGTGTATACATAAGGGAAGGAATAGAGATATACAGTGCAAATATATTTGTATCTGAGAACCATCTGTGCTGATGGATTCTTCCATGGCTCTTCTCTGGTGGCTTAGTGGACATTAGTTGCAGTAGTGTTTTAACAGAGGGATTGTCAAAGTCCAGCTTCGCTCTTGAAAACCGACTGTTATCTGATTTAATGCGAGTGGCAAACACCCAGGCTGACTTCTTCATGTGCAAAGGGCAACAACCTATCCCTTTACCTCTGAACTGTGCGTAATACTCGCACTGCCGCTTGAATGTCTACCAGCATGTAATGCTTCTCTCTGTGGAGGGCAAGAGGGATTCCTGATTTTGGAAGCAACGAACAAAACAGCAGTTGTGTCTGCTCCCAGCAGAGATAATCACTCTGAAATGAAGTAGTCAGGAACAGATCTTACTATTTTCTCTAATGCCTGTAAGTGATTATCATTTGATAAATTAATAATTCCAAATATAGATGTCTTCTAAATGTCCAGTAAGACAAAGCATGTCAGTTTGGTTGCAGTGTTTGGGAAAACCCTATTCTATGTGAGAACTTCCAGTATTAGAAGAGGTAGTTTTTTTTGTTTTTTTTTTTGGTTACTTTTATTCAAAGAATGTAGCTTTGTCTGATTGGTGAAGTGAGAGTCTAACAGCCATTGTTCGAGTTTTGTGTTTGAGCATGAGGCACCTTGCTGGGTGAGTGTGGTGCTGACCAAATGCTATAGTAGGTTATAGTCCAAGGGGCTGGAGAAGGGGTAGAATCAGCAGGTTTAGGTTCCTAGCAATAAAACTGCTACTTTGATTGCTGTTATCCTTTTCCTGTGTCTTTCCCAAAATTGGGTCTGAACTTAGAGGGAGAGAATTGAGTGATTTATTGCTTCCCTTATCTCTCAGCCTGAACATCATAAAGATATTATAACAGTGGACATATTAAGAGATTATCAGAGAACTCTGCTGGCTGTGAAAGCTGAGCTGCTGCTGGGAATGGAATCAGTCATTCTCACACTACAGGAACTGGGGGTGCAGTGATCAACACTGCTGGCTCTCCTTGATGCAGAATCAGTGGGGAGAGCTCAATAAATCTCTCTCTCACACAGGAGAGTAGGAGCTATTGATCGCCAGTGGCTCCATTAGCTCTGTATGACTTCGCTGAAATTAAAATCTTTAGAGCTTGATCCTCCCCTCAGATAGCTCTGTGTACACAAGGCCTGATCTAACCTTGTACAAAGTGGTGGGATTTCTTTTCTTTTTTTCCTTCTTTCCTCTTGCTCACCCACCACCTTGGTATTTGTGATGGGCAGGCTCCATCCTTCAGAATTTTAATAGGACCTTGTTCGGAGTAGTGTCATTGACCTTTATGAAATTAAGGAGTAGGGAAAGCATTGCCAGTAAGGTTTAACAGATCATTTCTGTCCTCTGGCCAATCTCCATTTGTGTATTAAGGGAAAAGGTCCTTTCACAAAACTTCTCCAAGGCTCATCAAGATGCAGTAGAAATGTTGAAATCAGGTAAATCAGCTGTTACTAAGTATGATACGCTGAGGAAGAAAGATACTGGATTACTTTTATGTGAGAGGTTTGATCATCCTTGATGTACACTTTGTGGGCTTGTTATGCTAATGGCTGGTTCTAAAATATTTATTTTGTTCTCCTCTTGATTCTGGGATTCACCAATAGATACAAACAATTTTAGTTTCCTTGATATTATCAGAGGGATAGTACATTTTCCATTGCTATTGAAAATTCAGAATCCTCTCACTTGGTTAAAAAAAAAAAGTAATATCTTTTTCTAATGTAGCATTAGAAACTCAGAGATAGACAGATACTGAAACAGCCATTTCTCATGGGAAATAATACTTACCCATCTAACAGCATCTCTTAAAAGCATATATATGTTGTCTCAGATTTGGAATAAGGCTTCCTGCCAAAAATACACCAACATGACTGGGGTTTTTGATGGAAAATCACAAAGCCATATATTGGTGGAAACCATTTAGAAAGATAATGTCAAATATTACAACAACTGTTGGCTGAATTTTAAAAGTATAAACCACAAATGCATGTTGCAAAATATATTGCCCTATATGCTGTCTAGACTTATTAAAAGGACTATTTCCTTTCACTGAAATTATTAAGGGAATTGGAGGATAACTCTTGTGAGATTAAAATGTATACTAGCCCAGTGATAAGCTAAAGGTAATAAAATTCATCTGTATCCTGCCTTAATCAACTTAGATAGACTAGATGCCCTGTGAATTTCCTTTAACCTCATGATTCCAAAGAATCACTTTTTCAAACAAAGTAAACAGCTAGAAATTTGTGTTTGCTAAAATGTATCAGGTCAGGTAAAAACCACCAGGTATGGTGGTTATGAGTTATGAGTTTGAACCTATCTATTAGGCATTATTTAAGGATTATTAAAAAGGAAGCATGAAAATAAGTCCTCAGAATAACTTGAATAGAAATTAGAAATTTTCATTTTTTAAATATTCATAATATACCTTCTAGAAAAAGATTTAATGTGAATTAGAAGTATAATTCCTGCCTTTTCTAATTGTATAATCTTATGGGAGAGTTAAATAAGAGACAAAGGACTTCTCTCCTTATCCTTTCCCTGCAAGTAACAGATAACAGGTACACATACATACGTGCAAGCATATTCATGGTGATCCTCAAACATAAGGGAGTTTGGGTTCTGAAGCAGTTTGATATGAATAGTATTATTCAGTTACAATTTAGGACTGAAAGGAGAATACTGTGCCTCGCAGAAAGGGCACGAGTGGTAGGTTTTGCAGGGATTGGAGAAAAACTTTGCTTTTAGAAACAGGTCTGATCTAAACCTGCAGATGATTCTGTGGCAGATTTGAAAGAATTACTGCTCTACTCAGCCTGAGATAAAAGGAGATACCTTGAAAAAGTGGAAAGGATAAGCCAAGNGGGATTCACCAATAGATACAAACAGTTTTAGTTTCCTTGATATTATCAGAGGGATAGTACATTTTCCATTGCTATTGAAAATTCAGAATCCTCTCACTTGGTTAAAAAAAAAAAGTAATATCTTTTTCTAATGTAGCATTAGAAACTCAGAGATAGACAGATACTGAAACAGCCATTTCTCATGGGAAATAATACTTACCCATCTAACAGCATCTCTTAAAAGCATATATATGTTGTCTCAGATTTGGAATAAGGCTTCCTGCCAAAAATACACCAACATGACTGGGGTTTTTGATGGAAAATCACAAAGCCATATATTTGTGGAAACCATTTAGAAAGATAATGTCAAATATTACAACAACTGTTGGCTGAATTTTAAAAGTATAAACCACAAATGCATGTTGCAAAATATATTGCCCTATATGCTGTCTAGACTTATTAAAAGGACTATTTCCTTTCACTGAAATTATTAAGGGAATTGGAGGATAACTCTTGTGAGATTAAAATGTATACTAGCCCAGTGATAAGCTAAAGGTAATAAAATTCATCTGTATCCTGCCTTAATCAACTTAGATAGACTAGATGCCCTGTGAATTTCCTTTAACCTCATGATTCCAAAGAATCACTTTTTCAAACAAAGTAAACAGCTAGAAATTTGTGTTTGCTAAAATGTATCAGGTCAGGTAAAAACCACCAGGTATGGTGGTTATGAGTTATGAGTTTGAACCTATCTATTAGGCATTATTTAAGGATTATTAAAAAGGAAGCATGAAAATAAGTCCTCAGAATAACTTGAATAGAAATTAGAAATTTTCATTTTTTAAATATTCATAATATACCTTCTAGAAAAAGATTTAATGTGAATTAGAAGTATAATTCCTGCCTTTTCTAATTGTATAATCTTATGGGAGAGTTAAATAAGAGACAAAGGACTTCTCTCCTTATCCTTTCCCTGCAAGTAACAGATAACAGGTACACATACATACGTGCAAGCATATTCATGGTGATCCTCAAACATAAGGGAGTTTGGGTTCTGAAGCAGTTTGATATGAATAGTATTATTCAGTTACAATTTAGGACTGAAAGGAGAATACTGTGCCTCGCAGAAAGGGCACGAGTGGTAGGTTTTGCAGGGATTGGAGAAAAACTTTGCTTTTAGAAACAGGTCTGATCTAAACCTGCAGATGATTCTGTGGCAGATTTGAAAGAATTACTGCTCTACTCAGCCTGAGATAAAAGGAGATACCTTGAAAAAGTGGAAAGGATAAGCCAAGATTTAATGATTTAATTCTCCCTTTGAGACAAGGCATTAAAAACGTGAACTTAAGCTCTTTCTCATATGTTCAAGAAGTGAGTCTTCTGTTTACAATTTAATAGCTGGAGTGCCTGTTGTTTTATAGTCCAGTCCTTAGCTCTGTTTCTTGTTCAGCACTGAATGGTTGTTTCATGATGGGTAAGTCACTTAACCTTTGTGTGTTGTATTCTTTTCATCTGCAAATAGAGATGATAATGCTCACTGGGGATGTGTTGCTAAGATTAGGCAATATATGATTGTGAAGAGCAATATATATGCTAAATAGCAATGATAATGCTGTCTATCAGAGCGAATATTTGGATAAGAGAGCCTAGGTAGTTTTGTGAATAGCATCTCCTACAGAGAGAGGCTTTAGCAAATGATTACCTGGTCTGTTGGATTCATGTTTTGTAATAGAGTAAGATTATCCCTCCCAACCCATCCCTCCACATGCCTCTTAAATTTTTGGAAATTAAATACCAAATCATATTATGCAAGAGGAGGAAATGAATGTCCTTTGAGGGTCCTTTCTGTAAGGCCCTCTGATTTTATGTTAGAATTGTTTTTCAGGAATTCTACATTTGGACACTGGGCCCATTGTAAATATTTAGTGGGTAGGCCCAAACTTATATGCCAGGCCATATCTAAAGGTTATCAATTTATTGAACCTATAATCTCAAGATCTCTTTTCTGTTTCCAGAGAATGTACTTCCTTAGCAACTTTTTTTTTCCCTGTCCCCTTTACTGTCATCCAAACCCACCTCACTTGCTTGGATCTTTAACAGAGTTAAAAATGGTACAGCCAGAAGGAAGGACCTCTAGTCACCAACTTCTGTGACACAGATACAGAAATTTTGTTAAGGGCCAAAAGACTGCTACCACTTCTGACTTTCTTGAGATGTTCTTAATGGTGTGTTGCTGTGTTGTGAAGTCACATAATGGCATAAGATCACAGCAAGAAAAATGCACCTTGGCCCCAAAGCATAGATCTTACTTGAAAATAAGAAAAATGAAAGGTATTCAGTTGGATTTTTTAGAAAACCTTGCATTACAGAAAGATGAGCGTGGGAGCCAGGGGCATGACTGTTGAATTTCAAACTTGAATTTTCACTTAAAAAAAAATTATACACTATGGTAATTGCATTTCATTCATACTTAGTGTTTAATTAATTTCTGTATCCACTCCCATGAATTTTCTGTTGGAGCAGTACAACACAAGCTTATGATATAATTAGGATCGGTATTTTTCTTCCCATTTTGTAGATGAGTAAACTGGGGCCCCAGAAAGAGACACTGCACATTCGAAGTCTTCCAGGTCTTTTGCAGCCACCCACCAGCACCAGTTTTCATCATATAACTATTTCAAGAAATTTGTGAATCTTATCCTAAAGAAAAATGGGGTGTCTGAGAGCCTTTATAACTTCAATCTTAAAAATAATAAATTCTAGAATAAAATTTAGAACTTACTCTGACTAGTGCAGATAGAATAATATTTTGAGAATATCAGAAAAATTCCATTACTCATTAAATAGTCCTACTGTGTGTTCATGGAGGAATTTTCCCTTCTTTCATTTCATATTAGAGAAAAAACTTAAAAACAATGACTTCTGATGAAGACGACACAATAGCTGAGATTTCTGCTAAGGCCCGATTTCAGATCTTTTTCTGTGAAAGCATGATAATTGAGGAGGGAGACAGGTGTGTTGGCAGAGGTTTTACCCTTGAAAGGAAGGCTAAGGCTGAAGAACAGTGACTCAGGTGGTATGGAAAATGTGCTTCACTTAGATTGCAGTTTAGCTCAGGGGTATCCTATGGACACCTTGTCTGTACTGATTGGCGCCCATGCTGTGTCAATGGAATGCCCTTCCTTGGATTTATCAATCGTTGCATATGCTGGAATATTTGGCAACCCTTGGGGNCCTTTTATCATCCTTATAATTTTCCTGCAAATGAATCAGAGACCTTTGAATCACAGTTCTCCCCAGTAGACTTGCAGTGACTTCATGTTTGAGAATCTTGACAGTGGAACTGAGATATTTCCTTTCTAAATTAGTCTCTTGGGTGTATCTTTATACTTGCATATGTACATCTCCAATGGATTAAAATTCATTGTAGATATGTTAACAGTGTGATACATTATTTTACCAATATGTCCTAGGAATTTGTAAAATTCTTAATCTAGAATAATAGTAATGTGTCTGACTAGAGTTAGTTCAGTACTTTTGTCAATTCTCTGCTTTTAAGAGTATAGTTTTGGAATTTGATTGTTGATCCCCTTTTGTGTCAAACTTTTCCATGTTTTTTGGTAATCTGTATTGAAACAGTTTCTTGAATCAGAGCCAGGACAACTTTCAAGTACTTTCCTTGTAGTATTTAAAATTTAAGAGATTTTGTCTACTCTCTTTTAAGAGCTTTAGTTATTTCTTTTTAGATTGCTTAGAGCCTAGATTCAGGCAGTGCTAGAAGTTAAAAGGTGAATACTTCTTTGACATTTTTCTGTAGAATTTTTGGCTAATATTTAGGAAATGGCAATCCACTCCAGTATTCTTGCCTGGAGAATCCCATGGACGGAGAAGCCTAGTAGGTTACAGTCCGCGCGACTTCACCTTCACCTCTTTAGGAAAGGACTTTCTGCCTGTGCTGCTGGGATCCGTGGACTTTTGTCAACACCTTGAGACTGGTGAGGATACTTCAACCTCAACTTTTGACTTCACCTTTGAATGTTGAAAGTTATTTTCCATTATTAAATGTATCAAAACAAAAACATAAGCATGCAAAGCCACGATTCCTTCCTGAGATACATTCAGCAACATCTATGCCTGGCTACTGTGGCCTGGAACTGGATTGTGTAATTTAGTATTTCATAACCACTTCTGGAAAGAATATTGTGTACTTAAAAAGAAAAAAATATGTATTAGATTTTAGATTAGATAATGAGAATGATTCTCTTAAAACCATTTTTATATCTGAAATGTATGTGAGTTATTAGGGAATTTACAAAGCAGTGGCTTAGTTCCATTATCTTAATCTTTTTATTTTTAATCTATCCTGTCAGTATCTGTGGATATTTCTAAAATATAATCAAGAATATTGTTGTTATTTATTATTCTTCTTTATATTGTATACCATTCCACATTTTGGTTTATGTAGGAAAAAGCTCTCTCATTTCTTTCCTGTCCATTCTTCATTATATCTTCCCATGCAGGACTGTTCTTTTTTTAGACACACCACATCACAGCTNATTTCTTTGGAAGTAATGATGCTAAAGCTGAAACTTCAGTACTTTGGCCACCTCATGCGAAGAGTTGACTCAGTGGAAAAGACTCTGATGCTGGGAGGGATTGGGGGCAGGAGGAGAAGGGGACGACAGAGGATGAGATGGCTGGATGGCATCACGGACTCAATGGACGTGAGTCTGAGTGAACTCCGAGAGATGATGATGAACAGGGAGGCCTGGCGTGCTGTGATTCATGGGGCTGCAAAGAGTTGGACACGACTGAGTGACTGAACTGAACTGAACTAAGCCCTCTTGTACAACTCTTGCCATTTTGACATTTTTGAACAGTATGTGCTTTAAACATTTGTAAATATACAAATTTGTAAATGAACACGGTGGAGTATAACTCCTATAATATTACTAAAATATAGCTAAAATATAGCTAAAGGCTCTTGCATAAGTGATAGTGGTATGTTAAATTTATAATTGTGTCTGGAACTAATGACAAATTTCTAGGAATCTTGGACCTTTAATAATAGTATGTTATTTAGCTTCAAAATACAGGTTTAAATATTTCAGCTTCAACCAAATCAAACTAAGAATTTGCAAAGGTATTTGCCTATGTAAGAGGAAAACCCTTTTATCATCCTTATAATTTTCCTGCAAATGAATCAGAGACCTTTGAATCACAGTTCTCCCCAGTAGACTTGCAGTGACTTCATGTTTGAGAATCTTGACAGTGGAACTGAGATATTTCCTTTCTAAATTAGTCTCTTGGGTGTATCTTTATACTTGCATATGTACATCTCCAATGGATTAAAATTCATTGTAGATATGTTAACAGTGTGATACATTATTTTACCAATATGTCCTAGGAATTTGTAAAATTCTTAATCTAGAATAATAGTAATGTGTCTGACTAGAGTTAGTTCAGTACTTTTGTCAATTCTCTGCTTTTAAGAGTATAGTTTTGGAATTTGATTGTTGATCCCCTTTTGTGTCAAACTTTTCCATGTTTTTTGGTAATCTGTATTGAAACAGTTTCTTGAATCAGAGCCAGGACAACTTTCAAGTACTTTCCTTGTAGTATTTAAAATTTAAGAGATTTTGTCTACTCTCTTTTAAGAGCTTTAGTTATTTCTTTTTAGATTGCTTAGAGCCTAGATTCAGGCAGTGCTAGAAGTTAAAAGGTGAATACTTCTTTGACATTTTTCTGTAGAATTTTTGGCTAATATTTAGGAAATGGCAATCCACTCCAGTATTCTTGCCTGGAGAATCCCATGGACGGAGAAGCCTAGTAGGTTACAGTCCGCGCGACTTCACCTTCACCTCTTTAGGAAAGGACTTTCTGCCTGTGCTGCTGGGATCCGTGGACTTTTGTCAACACCTTGAGACTGGTGAGGATACTTCAACCTCAACTTTTGACTTCACCTTTGAATGTTGAAAGTTATTTTCCATTATTAAATGTATCAAAACAAAAACATAAGCATGCAAAGCCACGATTCCTTCCTGAGATACATTCAGCAACATCTATGCCTGGCTACTGTGGCCTGGAACTGGATTGTGTAATTTAGTATTTCATAACCACTTCTGGAAAGAATATTGTGTACTTAAAAAGAAAAAAAATATGTATTAGATTTTAGATTAGATAATGAGAATGATTCTCTTAAAACCATTTTTATATCTGAAATGTATGTGAGTTATTAGGGAATTTACAAAGCAATGGCTTAGTTCCATTATCTTAATCTTTTTATTTTTAATCTATCCTGTCAGTATCTGTGGATATTTCTAAAATATAATCAAGAATATTGTTGTTATTTATTATTCTTCTTTATATTGTATACCATTCCACATTTTGGTTTATGTAGGAAAAAGCTCTCTCATTTCTTTCCTGTCCATTCTTCATTATATCTTCCCATGCAGGACTGTTCTTTTTTTAGACACACCACATCACAGCTTCTGGGTTTGAAGTATTAGGTCAAATAGGTTTTGGGGGTTTTGGGGGTAATAGTTCCTCCTAAGTATCTTTGATGATGTTTTCACTCTATAAATAGTCACCTCCACTATATTCTAAAGTATATTGAGAGAATCTCATTATGAACGGTGGTGGATAACAAATACTATTCATGTGTACAATTTTGCATTTTCTAAATAAATTGCTTCAATTTATTTCCATCATTTTTCCAAATGCCTCAGGCATCAATGAAAATAGGCTCATTAATTGCTAAGTAAGTAATTTTTCCACAAGTATAGTCTTGTTCCAAACACTCATTTGTGCATTTACTATCCGTGACCGGAGTCACCAAACACAAGCCTAGTTATTAAGTGAAATACACATTTCCTTGAATAGTGGGCATCAGGGTCAAATTAAAATCCCACACAGATCATTGCATCACTGTGATCATTGCTGGAAAATGAAATCCCAACTTACTTGAATAGGAAAGCTTAGAGTCATCCACGTGTGGATATAAAACCACCTTCCCTCTGTTTCTTGGCCCATGCTGAATGTTTTCTGCTCCAAACAATCTTTCTTCATCCCCTCGGTAAAATATGATCTCTCTGATTTGTCATAACATCTTAACTGGTTTTTCTGTGTATGATATTCCTTGTCTTAGATTTAAACATATGCCTTTTCTACCCACTAAAATGCAGGATTTATTTTTCATTGCATGGAGTTCTTTGATCCATCCTTATGGTGCTTCCTTGGCTTAGTACCTTGGACAGAGTAGATACTTCTTTGCTAAATGCTTGTTGAAAGCATGAATAATGTAATAATTATATAAAAGTATTTATTATAGAGAGATGGGTAGGAATAAAACTGAAGAAAAAGGAGCTTTATGTTGCTTTATTTCTTCCTCATTTTGCTGTTATGCAAAGCACAAGTATCTCCATTGGTTATTTGGATCTTCACTTTTTAAATCTTGTTCATTCATAGAACAGGAGTGATACATCAGACACAGAAGTATGTGTTCTGCCAGTTTTGAATTACTTGTAATTTATGTGTACAGAATTATGAAACAGACCCAAATATGTTGGCTTATCTTAGGCAAAACACAATTTCCAAGTTTTAGGAAAATAAAGAAATTTGGGAAACTATGAGAGATTTGTAAAAGACTCAGCAGTCTAGTGGTTCCTGAATGTTGTAACTTTGATTGCTGTTGTTATCACTATACTTGCATTGGCATTTTTAGATAATATTATATTCGTCTCTTGTATTAAAGTAATATGTGTGGTATACTGGGTGTATTTTGTGGCTTTAGGTTTTCTGATATGAACAAATAAGGGCAATTTGATTTATAATTGTTGATAATTTCTTATATGAAAGATTCTTTGAAGTTTCTGTGTTGGGTAAGGAAGAGAAAAGAAAGAGCTAAAATCTAGTAGAGAAAGAACACATATTTATAGATAGTGATGAGAGAAAGAAAAAACTGCTTTTCTCAAGTGATATAAATATTTATCTACTCAGAGTTAAGGAAATGCATCCAGGAACTTGCTGCTGCTGCTGCTAATTCACTTCAGTCATGTCCGACTCTGTGCGACTCCATAGATGGCAGCCCACCAGGCTCCCCTGTCCCTGGGATTCTCCTGGCAAGAACACTGGAGTGGGTTGTGGAACTTGAGGACTGTTTAAATTACATATAGATCTGATTTTATGAATAAGAGGAAGACAAAAGGACTTTGAATTTGAATTTTGAAAAAAATCAGCATAGAGTGGCAAAAGGCAACATTAAGGTAGCTTGTTAGTTTCAGCCAGTAGCAATATCAGATGCCTTTGAATGATTTCTATGTTCCTCATACTATACCAAGCTCTACTGTTTTAATTAATAATAACCCTTTTATGTTATATATTATTCAGATGAGAAAACTAAGGTTTAACAAGGTAAAGAAATATGTTTACCATCACAAAGATAAGCAGCAGCAGGGACTGGTCAAACAGCATTAGACTATCAAATACGTACCTCTAAGCATTAGGATTTATTTCTTTATCATAGTGATTGCCAGTATAAATTAATACACTAAAATGCTAATCCTAAATTTACCTTTTTATTCATACTCATTAAAAACAGCATACAATTTAAACTGCTTTAAAAAGACTAACAACCTGAAGACTATAAAACAACTGAAATTTTCATGAGCTTTTGTGGAAGTGTAAATTGGTACACAAGTTTTGGAAGACTAGCATTATCTTCCAAAATTGGTATAACAGTTATCCCATTGCCTAACAGTTTTGCTTACTTGTGTATCCATTATAAGTGAGTGTTTTTGTATACCAAGGACATGTACAATAACAGCTATATCAACATTGTTCATAATACCCCCAAACTGGAACCCACTCAAATTTTCAATCAGCAGTAGAATGGGTAAGGAGGTTTTGATATAATCATGGAAGTCAAATAAGATATGGCAATAAAAACGTGTGAATAACACGCAGTACCATGTTGTTATCCTACCATATTAAACCAAAAGAGACAGACATAGCAAATAAATACATATTATATGATTCCATTTATAGAAAAATTTTAAAATAAGTGAAATAATAATATAGGGTTTAGTAGCTTTGGATGTGGCTCTGGATTATTGTTGGTGTACTATTTCTTGATTTATGTGGTAGTTACATGGATATATTCCTTTTATGATTATTCATTCAACTGTGACCTATGAACTGTATACTTTCTAGGCATAGTTTGACCTCACTAAAAAGTTAAACCTAATAGCCATCATTTATGAGAAGGGAGATATTCTGGTTAACTAAATATTCTTTGTAAAGATTAAGTTAATAACAATAATGGCCACAAGAAAAAAAATTCTATACAGCTCTTGTAACTAGGGTGATAATCTTTTTCAAGACAAGTTATTTTACTTGCCTTTAAGTACAAAATGCACAGATAATATAGCTTCTTTTGAATATTTGAAATTTTTGTTTGATAAAGATTAAAAAAGTCAAAGAGACGATATGGAGCGTTCAGCCAAATATGTGTCTCTAATATTCACTGGATTCCTTACCACTGTTTTCTTTTAGAGTAGGAAAGATTATCCAATCACTCTGGTAATTTGAGTTTGATTTTTTGGAGATTTTTCATGTTAAGGAAGGAATTAGAATATTGTCGAAGTTCCAACGTTTCATAATTTGTGCCAAGATCAGACATTTTGGGGACCGCTCACCAAGTCCCTGAATACAGTCTCTCATCTTTGCCACTTGCTTTAGTTGCTGGAACAATAAACATTCTAACTTTTTTGGAAGTAAACAGCTGGTCACTGAAAATAGGTCTACATCCTCACTGTAAGTGCCATTGGTCTCCTTTGGAGCAGGGTGTGCCCTCAGTGAATTTAGGCTATCTGATCGACAGGAAGCTGCCTTTAGTTTCATGGGCGCTTGGGCACCCCCACCTCAGGGTTCAGTCTCTTCTCATGATAAGCATGAATTTTTCTTTTTTTTTTTTTTTTTCCTGGTAAAAGCATAGATAATATTATATAATTTAAGAGCATAGGCTCTAAAATCAAACAAATCTAGGTTCAGATTCCATTTTACCTCTATTTATATGCTGACCTTAGAAAATTAAACTTTCTAAGTGGGGTAATAATATTCTATAGATGTACAGATTTGTTGGGGCAATGCATATAAACTTCTAGCACAGTATCTGCCCCCAAATAAGCTTTCAATGAACATTAGCTGTCATGTGTTAATAGCTATTATTATTACTTGAATACATGATGCTTTCACATGCAACAAAGTACTGCATTAACTCAACTGACCCAGGCACACAAATTAAGAGAAATAAAGCAGACCCAACAAAGTACTCTAAGTAATATATTATTAATTATTCATGTAAATAAATCCAATACACTTTTGTGTAATGGGAAACTTTATTCACTAGAAAATATAATTTTTGTAAAGGCTACATACAAGGAAAATTTGCTTCAGCATATATTTCTAGATTCTCAGATCTAATGCAAGTAAAACCAATTTAAAAATTGATGACTTCCAGTTAGTTCTTTATGCCATAAATGCGTGTTTAAAATACTTTTAGTTGAAAAAAACCAAGGTCACCTATGTACTTAAAAGATTGAAACCAAAGATTGAAGGAGATGTTTTATCATTGTTCATTTTATGTTTAAGCTTTGCAGAGATCAATGAATTCTCAATCAGTACGCATCAGTTAGTAGGTGCAGAGAAAATGCTTTAATGTCTGGAAATTTCATAAACCTCATTCCCCTGGAAAAAAAGGAATCACTTAGATGAGTGTTCTCAAGACCAACATGCTATAATTACACATCAAACACTTGCTGCTAAGTTGCTTCTGTCGTGTCGGACTCTGTGCGACCCCATAGACAGCAGCCCACCAGGCTCCCCCGTCTCTGGGATTCTCCTGGCAAGAACACTGGAGTGGAGTGCCATGTCCTTCTCCAATGCATGAAAGTGAAAAGTGAAAGTGAAGTCGCTCAGTCGTGTCCAACTCTTCATGACCCCATGGACTGCAGCCCACCAGGCTCCTCCATCCATGGGATTTTCCAGGCAAGAGTACTGGAGTGGGGTGCCATTGCCTTCTCCGATCAAACATCTAAATATACCTAAACAGAAAAAATGGTGTGCATTTTCAGCAACATAGTCTGGATTTCAGAGAATTAGTTTTGAATCATAGTTTCTAATTTCTCAGAATATATTTCACCATCAGCCAGTGCATGACAGAGGAGGTACTGCAGTATAACAAGGTACTCTTGGTTATAAGATTGGTGAACACAATACAGGATCAATACATACTTCCTGCTGCTTTACCGTACCTCCACTTCCTTTCCCAAAGAGCTTAGCAAATATTTGCCTCCCACACACAAATGTAAGAATGCAAACCCTCTTAGGAGACAACTGAAATCCGCAGCTATACAATTTCCCTTTTTCTTAAGAGGAAAAGTTGAAAAATAACCAACTTTTCTCAGCCATGTTAAGCGTATCTTTTCCCTGGGAATCACTTTGTTTTTATATTTTCTGCCTTTCTGTTAAAATTGAAAACGTGAATGCTTCATTGCCTAAGAAACTGAGTAAACTTGCTTTCTGAAATGTACCTTTTAATGTCTTTTATAATTTGTTTTTCTTCCCTTATTTGCACTCTCAGCTGTGGATGAATTTCCATGCAATGCATCATTTCTTTAAGAGTTTACACACCAGAAGAAATAAAAATGGAAAATGGTATCTATTAAGAGAGAAAAGCTTTCTCAAGTCCCCAGCAGATGCTGTTGGTGAACAGCCCTCTGTTTGCTCAGCATAGCAGATCAGCTTAACCCTCCATAGGGTTGCCCCAAAGAAAGGAACATATTTCTGGTTGTTGAACAAATGAAGACATTCTTAAGTTGATTTTTACCCCTCTTATTGTTTAAGAATACATTGTAGGCCAGGGGGGTTGTAAAATTGAGTCACACATCACTCTACCTTGTAGAAAATGATTTCTATTATTATAACCCACTGACTTCCGTATGGTTGGTTGGTTGTGATCAGTTCTGTTTTTGTGCTTCCTCCCTCACCATACCACACATCATCTCACATAGTATCTACACATACACATTCCTTTGGTTTTTATAAATTTATTCTAATTGACTGAAAGCTGAGTTTTCCATTCCCACTTATCATCCCAGCTTAGGACGGCATCAGTGAATCGGTGTTGGAGGCAGCCAGTTGGCTTGGGCTTGAAGTCTTTGCCTTGTCTTCATTTGGGGAGCAGCATATCTGAACATCTGTTTGAGCAGACTTCTACCATGAAGTATGAGTAGTGCTAAGTCTTGGACTTGTACTAAACAGAGTATGACTCATATGAATAATATCAGAAGGGATAAGGCCTGAGGAGAGATAGTAGGGCAGCGTATCTGCTATGCAATCCATGTTCTTTTCACATTGACAGGGAGGTTGTGATAACGTGGATATATTGAGTGGAAGCATAATGCTCTGTATTTCTGACAACTTTCCTGCTGTTCATTGCTTGTCCCACTTCTGTCAGCTGTGTGTGTAGCTGGAAGACTTGCATGCTTATGTGTAAGCTAAGTTCCCTCACTACCACTCAGTGCTGTAAACTCCTCTGCAAACCAAGAGCAGGGGTCTCCCACTTCAAGTGGCTCAGGGTATGAAGGCTAAATCCTACACAAAGCAAATAAGGGGCTTTCAAAATCATCTTTTTGTACCTTGAAACAGAAATGTTTGTTCATAATTAAGAAACTGAAAGGAGGCAGCAGCAGAAGATATTTAAATCTTCATTCCCAGTCATTTACTGAGAAATCTAACTGCATTCCTGGAGCAAAATTGATGGCATTTTAGGACTTTAGTGTTTTTCAGGTATCCATAAATTTCTACCGGTGTCTCTCAGCTTCTCTAATAGCCAGGAGGACCAGTAATAAAACATAACAAAGGGTTTTAGTAGAAGAATATGATATTTCCCTGTATTATTTAGACACTATTTAGGCATTCTTTTGACATTCATTTGACTTGAGTAACAGGCTGCTGCCGCCGCTGCTGCTGTCACTTCAGTCATGCCGACTCTGTGCGACCCCATAGATGGCAGCCCACTAGGCTCCCCTGTCCCCAGGATTCTCCAGGCAAGAACACTAGAGGGCATTGCCATTTCCTTCTCCAATGCATGAAAGTGAAAAGTGAAAGGGAAGTCACTCAGTCGTGTTCAACTCTTAGTGACCCCATGGACTGCAGCCCACCAGGCTCCCCCGTCCCCAGGATTTTCCAGGCAAGAGTAGTGGAGTGGGGTGCCATTGCTTTTCTACAATTAATTTTTAGCCATTTTATTTTTAACGATAGCAAAATTAAACAAATGTATAGCTTCTTGTTTTTCACAAAGCTGTCTCCCTTTACACTGCACTGTTAAGTAATAGAGCACTGCCAAGGTAGCAGAAGACCCCCTCACAGCTCTTGCCAGTCATTAATCATGTCTCCTCATAATATTAATAATTTCCTTAATTTTGTTTATGATTTCATCATCTAGACATGCATTGCAAAACACTAGTTTTACCGATCTTCTTAACTTAAGTGAAATTATACAATATGTATTCATTTATGTCTGGCTTAATTTTCTTTATGTTACTTTTGTGAGATTGTCCAAGATGTCACATATGATTGTTTATTTTCATTGATGTATAGTATTCCTTCTTATGGTTATTAAAAAAATTATACTATTGATTAACATTTGACATGCTTCTTGTTTTGGACTCTTACAAACAGAGCAGCAGTGTACATTCTTGTTTGTGTTCTGTGGTGCACCACTGCATAAATATCTGTTGGGTATATAACCAGGTGTGTAATCACTAGATAATGGAGTCTCCATATCTTTAACTTTATTAGGTGAGACCATACCATTTCTCAAAGTGGTTATACCAGTTTTCACTCTCATCAGCAATAGATAGCAATATTTTCATGGGTTTCTGGGCTGTCTGCTCTGTTTTTCTATACTTATATGTCTTCCCAAATGCTATAACTTTTAAATTATGATAGCTTTAAAATAAGTTGCAACATCTAGTGCAATAAGCCCATCAAATTTCTTAAGGACTATGTTGATTATTAATGTGTAAATACATACAACCTGTTGAGATTTTGACTGAGATAGAATCCATATATTAGCACTAGAATTTATATATTTACAGTTTGAATTTTCTGTCAATAAACACAATTCATCATTCTATTTATTTCATCTTATTTCTTAATAGTATTTCATAATTCTCTACATAGATGTATCATATATCTTTTGGTGGATTAATTCTAGTTATCTGAATTTTTATGATGTTATAAATGACATCTTTTATGTCTNTCTCCACTGATCTCCTGTAGCATACTGGGCACCTACCGACCCTGGGAGTTCCCCTTTCAGTGTCCTATCATTTTGCCTTTTCATACTGTTCATGGGGTTCTCAAGGCAAGAATACTGAAGTGGTTTGCCATTCCCTTCTCCAGTGGACCACATTCTGTCAGACCTCTCCACCATGACTATGATTGTAGGCAGACACTTTACCGTCTGAGCCACCAGAGAAGTAAATGATAATTAGAGCCTCATATAGCTAAGATCACCTCTGTTTTTGTTTCACTCAGTTGCCATGGTTGAATCTTACAAGGATATTCTCCTTCCCCATAAAAGTTGTACTGCTTGGATGAAGGGAAGTAAGCAGTGCCTGGGCTAGGGAGATGAGTGGCATCCTTAGAATGCAGTAGGAGTTCATAATAGGTATTGTCAGGGGACAATCAGACAACTTATCAACTACATTTAAGAAAATGAGTTGTATCTTTCATTCATCAACCAGAACCCTGTATAAATGTTATTTGATGTTGATAACATTGAATTAACATTGTGGTTTTTCATCAGTTAGGGACACATAGTATAAGGGCACCTGAATCCTAATTGTAAATACCTTTCTTGAGCTGTCTTTAGGTGAGGATGTCTCACCTACTGTATGTCGAGCACCTTTCATACAATCTTTATTTTAGACATTTGTTGCATAGACCCTGGATGACATGCTGGTAGGGCTTCCCTGATGGCTCTGCTGGTCAAGAATTTGCCTGCCATGTGGGAGACCTGGGTTCAATCCTTGGGTTGGGAAGAGGGCATGGCAGCCCACTCCAGAATTCCTGCGTGGAGAAACCCCATGGACAGAGGAGCCCAGATGGCTACAGTCCATAGAGTCACAAAGAGTCGGACACAACTAAGCAAGCAAGCGCAGGGTCTCACAGTGTGTTACCATGCATCACTATATCAACGAAACCTAGAACTGACCATTCATGCCCCAACCCCCTACAAAAAGAAATGAGGATAAATATAGTTGTTCTCTGCTTCTTAATCTGTATAGTATATTGTTTACCAGTAAACATTTCTTAGAGAGGAGCAAGTAGTTATACTTTGTCTGATGTGTCTGCATTCAACCCTTCCTCGGGGTGTACTTTTAATTCTGCAGCCAGGGTATTAGCAATATTAAACTGAAAATGTCACAGAATGTCAAATCTGAAAATGTCACTGGGAAAGGGGAAAAAAAGATGGTGACCCTGTACCATCCACAGATGAAATAAATATGCCTCCCTGGTACTGTACAGTGTTTTTTTTTTTTTTTAAAGTGGGTGTAGTTTTATACATTTTGCATCCTATTAATTTTCATGGCATCAATGGAGAAATATTAGAACAGTGAGAGTGCTGAAGACAAATTAACTCATCAATTACATGTATGGGACAGTGGAGACTGAGTTTATTTCACCATTTCAAATTGCAATAAAACTGTAATTACTAACTCGTGGAATCTTCATGGAAATCTGCATTCATTACCACTTAATTTGAAGTCAGTGACTGCTGTATACTTAACTTTTCTCTAATATCTGCTACAAAGTAGCAATAGTAGAAAGCAGTTTAGAATTACAGCAGCTGTCTTACTCAGTCCCCACAGAAACATTTTTGTAATCATCCAAACTAAATTTTGCCCATGAAACCAGTGAGATTAGTTTGTTTTTAAATAGTGCAGAAAATGGAAAATGAATATATTGTTTGTTCAAGGACCCTATGTCTCTATCTTTCGTCCATTTCAAACTCTCACTTTCCTCTTCCATCTTTTCTTTACATACTTTAAGTGCAACTCACAGAGAGTTCTTTCAGGAAGAATGGCAAAGGGGAAAAATGAAGCCAGAAGATTTATGTTCAAATTCTGTCCATGCCATTTTCTGACTTTATGGTTTTGAGCAAGTTATTTTGCTTCTTTGAAACTCACTCTCTCCATTTGTAAATGAGGATTATAATGTCAGTCTTCCAAGGTTTATGTGAGCATTAAGTGAACTAATATATGCAGATACCCCTAGTGTAGTACCCAGCATTTTAATGTTGGTTTCTCTTCTTTTAATCTTTAAAGAAAACCAGAAATTATAGGTATTACATACTGTGTCATGATTTATGGAGCAAATTGAATTTCCTTGACAGTTTTGTATCTGGAAGGATAAAAACTGTATTTATTATGCATAGATCATTTGTTTTTGTTTTTGTACCTTTAATATGGTTGAAAAGTGAAGTTCTATATAAACTGAAACTTAGCTTTTAACCATATATTTTTTATTTGCCACTATGAATTAATTAAGTCTAAAAGCCATCATTTAAATGTTATTTTTATTTCTTCAGTCACTAACTGACACCTGGGAAATGATAGATCACATATGTAAGGGATCATATAGGAGCAGAAATCACCTGTGTTTTATTTTGGGATCAGTGATTTTTTTCAAAAGTCGGATCCTGTCAACTGTGGGTTTTGATGTCTGTGCATAAAGAAGCAAAGGAAACAAGTGTCAGTGATGTAGGCACTATCTGATTGAGGAACAGGGGCTATAAGCTCACTCTCTGATCTTAACAAGGAAAAAAAAAAACAGAGTTGGGGTAAGGACTAGTTACAAACACAAAATGCAAACAGAATAAATCTTTTAAACAGTTTAAAAGTANTCTGGAAGGATAAAAACTGTATTTATTATGCATAGATCATTTGTTTTTGTTTTTGTACCTTTAATATGGTTGAAAAGTGAAGTTCTATATAAACTGAAACTTAGCTTTTAACCATATATTTTTTATTTGCCACTATGAATTAATTAAGTCTAAAAGCCATCATTTAAATGTTATTTTTATTTCTTCAGTCACTAACTGACACCTGGGAAATGATAGATCACAGATGTAAGGGATCATATAGGAGCAGAAATCACCTGTGTTTTATTTTGGGATCAGTGATTTTTTTCAAAAGTCGGATCCTGTCAACTGTGGGTTTTGATGTCTGTGCATAAAGAAGCAAAGGAAACAAGTGTCAGTGATGTAGGCACTATCTGATTGAGGAACAGGGGCTATAAGCTCACTCTCTGATCTTAACAAGGAAAAAAAAAAACAGAGTTGGGGTAAGGACTAGTTACAAACACAAAATGCAAACAGAATAAATCTTTTAAACAGTTTAAAAGTAGTGAGGGGGCTTAGTTATTCTAAAATTCCAGCCACAAGCAGCATTAGGCATGTTTGTTAATCTCTACCTGTCAGAATTACTTTACACTGTGCTGATTTCTGAAGCAGTGAGTACTTGGTAAAACAGTTAAGTTAAGCACAGGTAAAACTAAAATTTATGCAATCCCATGAACAGAGGAGCCTGGTGGTCTACAATCAATGAGGTTGCAAAGAGTTGAACATGACTTAGTG
Source organism: Raphicerus campestris (assembly GCA_006410735.1). NCBI lineage: Eukaryota > Metazoa > Chordata > Mammalia > Artiodactyla > Bovidae > Raphicerus > Raphicerus campestris. Next base: position 82,354 of record SJYW01029137.1, on the reverse strand, counting down.
ACTAAACAACAATATGCTACCATTCAATTGGCTGCTTCTGGGTATCTTTCCATACCCCTTAACGGTATAGCTGTTGCCCCTGAATCATGTCAGACTGGGAAAATGAACTGATTACTCCTTAGCTGATCTGGCCAATTACATATGTGCTCCATGGGCTTGAGGTGATCAACAGACATGCAGCACAACATTTGTGTTGCTGGCCAGAACCCATCGAGCAAAAGCCATGGCTCTGATGTCAAGCTGCTTGGGCTGAGTCTACTGACCAGTGGCAATGCATAGAAATACAGCATGGGAAAAAAAATCAAGGCAGCTGGAGACTTGATCTTTAAGACACTTTCTAGGTAATAATTGATATCTGCAAAACTGGTAAGGTCTAAGTGAGTTGATACATCTAGATCTTGTCCAAGAGCTCCTGCCACATAATAAGCTCTTAATTTATGTTAACTATTATTATTACTCTCTTACAGTTTCTACAGTAAACCTAGGATTCAGTTGTCAACCAGAGAGTGAAATTATATCTGCATGCAGAGAGCAAAGGAAATGTGAATGCAGCTATTTATGATATCCATATTATTCCATTGAATATCTCAAGCCAGAAAGCCCATGCTTTCACCTTACTTAGTACTGACTAGTCACAGCCTACCTGTTGATATGTATAATTCATTATGATGCTAAGAAAGAGAAAGTATTTAATGAAAAAAGCATGGTTATATCATTTTCAATATAAACTCATAATAGAGGGTACAGCAAAGATCATCTTTATTCTAATTCTTTTTAATTCCCAGAACCTGTTGCATGTTGTAAACCTGTTAGTCTAGAGATTGGAATTAATTCGTAGAATTGTATTGAGCAATGTTTGTAGCATATACCTAAGTTGATCTAAGATGTTCTGTTCCTGCCATTATCTGGCATACAATCTCAAGTCCTTGCTCAAATTTCCTATTCTGAATATTCTGAATTGTATTAACAAGATTCAAGGAAAACAGCAGGATAGTTAATGGCAAGCATATGTTTAAAAAAAAAACACACAAAAACAGTGCTTTTTTGAGCAAATAAAAGCAAATTTGATTTTTCCAGAAATGTAGAGCCATGTTGTCTGGCTCCTGCCTTGGTCAGCCCTGGCACTATAGTGTTAGAATATTTACTCCTGTGGCAATATAGGAAAACCTTACTGATGGCATACATTTGTTAGTATTTTAAATGTATTGTATATAAGAACCTTAGGATCTCAAATTATCTGCTATNGTCTGGCTCCTGCCTTGGTCAGCCCTGGCACTATAGTGTTAGAATATTTACTCCTGTGGCAATATAGGAAAACCTTACTGATGGCATACATTTGTTAGTATTTTAAATGTATTGTATATAAGAACCTTAGGATCTCAAATTATCTGCTATGTGTATTTTCTCCTCTGTTCTCAAATGTAGTTACTCTGTTGGTTTGTACTTTCCTGAACTATTTCTACTTGCTTCTTTTCTCAGTCATCTCCTTCTAAATGAAGGCCTTACTTAAGGGTCTCTCTTTAAGTTTCCTTTGCTTCCCCCTCCCAAATTCTTTTGTAGATCTGGCTCAGTAGGTATTTTCTTCCTTTTATTTTTCATAAACAATTTCCAGCTCTCTTTTATATATGTCCCTTGACCTAGCAACAGACTGCCTCCAAGACATCTTTCTTTAGATAAAATATTAGTCAATTATACTCAACATATAAAGCATCAGTTTTTTCATCCAGTACAAGCATTTTCTTTGAGTAGCTCAGTTCTTCACAGTGGTACTTCTGTTCTCCCAGGTTCTCAAAAAGAATGTTGACTCCTTATATCCAGTGATTTTGACTTAACTCTACATCTAATCAGATTCTTTCACCTATGGGATTTATCCTTTTTTTTCCACTCACCTTTATGTTTCATTGCCATCACTCTAATTCAGGCCATGATACTTACAGCCCAAGTGGCTCTAAAGATCTTCAAGGGCACCCCATTTCTACTTCTATCTTAACTGCTGCAAGATTAGACTGAGACATTGGCCACACTCCTTTAAAAGCTGCTTTCTCTGGCTTTTTTTTTTTTTTTCATTTTTGAACCCTTTCTTCATTTATACATACTGTATGCTCTAAACNTAATCACTTGCTAGAATTAGTCTCTCATGAAGGCAGAGATATGTGTCTTCATTGTATCCCCAGATGACAGCAAGGAATTATATGTATTCCATGTATCAGAAAAAAAAATCATTGAATGAATGAAGCTTGATTTAATGGTTGAAGGTATAAAGTGAGTAGTGAGGTATCATGGGAATGAGGTAGTTCAGATTATTATAGTAAACTGATACATTAAAAAATATTGATATACTCTTGGTGGGATTTCAGAAATGATATTAATACTTTACTGATCCTTAACACTGATTTATTTTTTATTGAGACAATGCTAAATCTTCATCACCCAATCCAATAATTTTTTTCTGACTTTAAAGATAATTTTTCTTTTTAACATTTTGTTTAAGGAAATCCCTTTTATTTCACATTCCATATCTGTTGCTTTCTTTTTTATAAAAGGAACTCGATAGGTTGGTTTCATTTTCCCCTTTCACCTGGTATTAGTACTCTGCTAAATATTTTGCACACATACTCATTTAATTTTATACACTTAAAATTTATAGACAAGAAAAATTAGGTTATAATACTCAGAAGGGGAAAACTGGAACTCAAGTCCATAGATTAAAAAATGGTATCAAATACTATGCTGAAATGTTTAGGAATGAAATCATGATAATATATGGAAGAACGATGATAAAATAAGTTCCTTTTGCATGGTTAAAATTGAATGCTCCTCTGGTTCCACCACCAAGAATTTAGTCACTGTCTGTTCTTTTATCTATCAGTTGTATCTCCATGGTAGTATGAACAAAATTTAAAACTAAATTCATTTAAAAAAACAACTTTTATTTTTATTTTGGCTGAGCCAGAATTTCTATTTCATAATTTGGGGAGCAGTTTGTAACTTAAAAGATACTTGCTCCTTGGAAGAAAAGTTATGACCAACCTAGACAGCTTATTGAAAAGCCGAGATATTACTTTGCCAACAAAGGTCTGTCTGGTGAAGGCTATGGTTTTTCCAGTGGTCATGTATGGATGTAAAAGTTGGACTATAAAGAAAGCCAAGCACCAAAGAATTGATGCCTTTGANTCTTAATATCTTCTGCTTCTGTTAGATCCATACCTTTTCTGTCCCTCATTGAGCCGATCTTTGCATGAAATATTCCCTTGGTATCTCTGATTTCTTGAAGCTATCTCTAGTGTTTCCCCTTCTATTGTTTTCCTCTATTTCTTTGCATTGGTCACTTAGGAGATCTTTCTTATCTTTCACTGCTATTTTGGAGCTCTGCTCTGCATTCAATTTCTAAAGCATTTACTACCTATACTTTTAGAATAAAATTCATATTGTTTCATATGACCTGTATACCCCCATGTACTCTGCTTCTAGTTTACCTCTACAACCAGGTCATGACCACTTTCATTTTCCCTTATTGTGTGCCCATCTTTATGGCTTTCTTTTTGTCTTTACCCTTTCTTGCCTGCAGGCCTGGGCCTGGAATGCTCTGTTCTTCTTATTTCTAAAGTATCAGATTCTTTACCAGCTGAGCCACACAGGAAGCCCAATAATACTGGAGTGGTGGCCTATTCCTTTCCAGTGGATCTTACCAACCCAGGAATCGAATCAGGGTCTCCTGCATTGCAGGTGTATTCTTTACCAACTGAACTATCAGGGAAGACATATATCTCATAGGTTCTCCTTATTGAGTTCTCAGCTCAAAATTATTTTCTTTGGGAGAACTTCTTTGATCATCCTGTATAGTCTTGCTCTCCCATCTCTCTTGCCAGCTTAAGTATTTATGTTTCTACTTTTCATAATTTATGACATTTTGATAATCATTCATTTAATCACTTGCTAGAATTAGTCTCTCATGAAGGCAGAGATATGTGTCTTCATTGTATCCCCAGATGACAGCAAGGAATTATATGTATTCCATGTATCAAGAAAAAAAATCATTGAATGAATGAAGCTTGATTTAATGGTTGAAGGTATAAAGTGAGTAGTGAGGTATCATGGGAATGAGGTAGTTCAGATTATTATAGTAAACTGATACATTAAAAAATATTGATATACTCTTGGTGGGATTTCAGAAATGATATTAATACTTTACTGATCCTTAACACTGATTTATTTTTTATTGAGACAATGCTAAATCTTCATCACCCAATCCAATAATTTTTTTCTGACTTTAAAGATAATTTTTCTTTTTAACATTTTGTTTAAGGAAATCCCTTTTATTTCACATTCCATATCTGTTGCTTTCTTTTTTATAAAAGGAACTTGATAGGTTCGTTTCATTTTCCCCTTTCACCTGGTATTAGTACTCTGCTAAATATTTTGCACACATACTCATTTAATTTTATACACTTAAAATTTATAGACAAGAAAAATTAGGTTATAATACTCAGAAGGGGAAAACTGGAACTCAAGTCCATAGATTAAAAAATGGTATCAAATACTATGCTGAAATGTTTAGGAATGAAATCATGATAATATATGGAAGAACGATGATAAAATAAGTTCCTTTTGCATGGTTAAAATTGAATGCTCCTCTGGTTCCACCACCAAGAATTTAGTCACTGTCTGTTCTTTTATCTATCAGTTGTATCTCCATGGTAGTATGAACAAAATTTAAAACTAAATTCATTTAAAAAAACAACTTTTATTTTTATTTTGGCTGAGCCAGAATTTCTATTTCATAATTTGGGGAGCAGTTTGTAACTTAAAAGATACTTGCTCCTTGGAAGAAAAGTTATGACCAACCTAGACAGCTTATTGAAAAGCCGAGATATTACTTTGCCAACAAAGGTCTGTCTGGTGAAGGCTATGATTTTTCCAGCAGTCATGTATGGATGTGGGAGTTGGACTATAAAGAAAGCTGAACACTGAAGAATTGATGCTTTTGAACTGTGGTGTTGGAGAAGACTCTTGAGAGTCCCTTGGACTTCAAGGAGATCAACCAGTCCATCCTAAAGGAAATCAGTCCTGAATATTCATGAGAACAACTGATGCTGAAGCTGAAACTCCAATACTTTGGCCACCTGGTGCGAAGAACTGACTCATTTGAAAAGACCCTGATGCTGGGAAAGATTGAGGATGAGAGGAGAAGGTGACGACAGAGGATGAGATGGTCGGATGCCATCATCGACTCAATGGACATGAGTTTGTGTAAACTCTGGGAGTTGGTGATGGACAGGAAGGCCTGGCGTGCTGCAGTCCAAGGAGTCGCAAAGAGTCAGACACAACTGAGCAACTGAACTGAGCTTGTAACTTTATTTATTTATTTATTTATTTTTGAGCGTGTAACTTTAAAAGGAAAGCTCTCTGGAAAAGATTGCCGCTGCTGAAGGGTGCTGTTCTTAAAAGTTTTTCCTCATTCTTCCTTCCTTGTAAGGGACAAATTTCTAGACTCCATGACAGTCAAACTGAATCAAAATTCCTAGTCCACCTGACTATAGATGGCCTCTCTTAGCATTAACTGAAAGAATAGTTTTAACTGGAGCATTTATAAAGATGACAAGAAAATTTGTTGAAAAGAAGGGAAATCAAATAATGAAACAAATTATTTATTTAATTGTTTAAGTCTTAGTAGGTGTGCAGCAACTGTAAATAATGTGGGTTTAATGTTATGGTAACAATTTAGAGAAAAGTAGCTTTGGTAGTACCTGTAATCTTTCATGTTTTTGGATTTGCATGATTCCTTGATGTGTTTCTTTATCCCACAGTGATCGACACAGATTTGTTGGTATTTATTTCATCAGTTCACCCAACAAAATTCTGGATATTTGATATAGGAAGTCAGTGGGCTAGGTGATGGTCAGTTTTTTTGTATCAGAGATAAAGTACTAATTTACAGAGTCATTCTGTGTTTGCAGTTGCCAAATATTCCATTTTTGAAGCTTTTTGATCTGACATGCACAGTTTCATCTTTTGAATTTGTTTTTCTCTGGCTATTTCTCTATCAGTTTGCTATTGTATAAACTTGTATCTGTGCAGGGGCTGCAAAATTCATGGCTCTTTTCAAATGCAAAATGCCTAGTATATGCATTTTGAAAATGTTTTAAAAGGATTCCTGCAAAATACCTCTTTATAAGGTATNTTTATTTAATTGTTTAAGTCTTAGTAGGTGTGCAGCAACTGTAAATAATGTGGGTTTAATGTTATGGTAACAATTTAGAGAAAAGTAGCTTTGGTAGTACCTGTAATCTTTCATGTTTTTGGATTTGCATGATTCCTTGATGTGTTTCTTTATCCCACAGTGATCGACACAGATTTGTTGGTATTTAATTCATCAGTTCACCCAACAAAATCCTGGATATTTGATATAGGAAGTCAGTGGGCTAGGTGATGGTCAGTTTTTTGTATCAGAGATAAAGTACTAATTTACAGAGTCATTCTGTGTTTGCAGTTGCCAAATATTCCATTTTTGAAGCTTTTTGATCTGACATGCACAGTTTCATCTTTTGAATTTGTTTTTCTCTGGCTATTTCTCTATCAGTTTGCTATTGTATAAACTTGTATCTGTGCAGGGGCTGCGAAATTCATGGCTCTTTTCAAATGCAAAATGCCTAGTATATGCATTTTGAAAATGTTTTAAAAGGATTCCTGCAAAATACCTCTTTATAAGGTATATATACAGTTGTGCTTTAGGGAGTTTTATAGCAATATCTGATTTTTAGGTACAAGAAATGTTATATTTCAAGTTGTTTGTTTTCTTGAAAATAACTATTTCATAGAATAACTTAAAATTGTATTTTTTCCCCTACTATCAGAATTCTGGTGAGTTCTTTTGAAACTTTTCTGTTAATGTTTTAATCTCTAGGTTTCTTGCACATAAGTAGGCACTCAGAAATAATAGCTGTGTGATAGAATGAATGAACTAATAAATAAAACAATCCCAAATCTGTGGCAGTAGCTATCTTTTATAATTCTGCCTTTCCAAAGCTTTGTTGATTGTTATATATGTTGGCAGAAAAATGCACTACATAGAAGATTTTATGCTTCCATCTAGAGTTTTCAAAATCGAGCATGTTTTGTAATGCAAAATAAGGGAAAATGCAATTAAAATAAGCATGTGGAACTCTTCCAAATGCAGACCCTTGGAGTATTGTCAAATCTCCTTTTCATTAGCTGTTTAGATTCTGGAATAAAAAAAATATTCCTTGACTTTCTCTTAAAAATTGAATGGCTACCTTTGAGTTTTAACATAGTTAGAATTGGTTGTTACTGATCTTTACTGATGTCTCCTTTAGTTTTGTTTGTTTTTATTTTTTCCAGAGTCCCACTGTCCTGCCACAACTATTTCTGTATACCGTCTCTGCTCCTGACCTCTTCGTTTCTTTTATTTTCTTTAGTCAGATCATGTGTTTCCTCTGCTCTTGAATCTGCCTTTGTCCTTGAACCTGGGCTGGAGAGAACACTGTAAATGCTAATGCATTCAAAGTTGTCTTCTTGGCTTTCCTTGAATCTTTCCCCTTGCTTTCTGCCTGCTGGCACTGTCTGAGTAGCTTACATTCCTGGAGGTCAGACTTCTTTGACTTTAGTTGCTCCTTTCTCAGAGGTAGGAAAACAGTGATCATTTCTATAGATTTCCACTTTCTGTCTGTCCCCATCTGAAATCACTACTCAAGCTTTCCCTGCATATAAGGTTCTCTTACCTCTGAGATTTACATTTTGGCATCTGAAAGTCTGTGCTTGCTTGCTTGCTAAGTCACTTCAGTCGTGTCCGACTCCTAGCGACCCCATAGATGGCAGCCCACCAGGCTCTGCCATCCCTGGGATTCTCCAGGCAAGAACACTGGAGTGAGTTGCCATTTCCTTCTCCAATGCATGAAAGTGAAAAGTGAAAGTGAAGTTGCTCAGTCATGTCCGACTCTTAGCAACCCCATGGACTGCAGCCCATCAGGCTCCTTCATCCATGGAATTTTCCAGGCAAGAATACTGGAGTGGGGTACCATAGATAAACATTTTTCTTCACCATTTCACACTTGAACAAAGAAGAATTGGAGTCTGGTTAAATTTATTGCATTGAAAGTGTTCACTACCTCCTGAAACTCGACTAAGATAACAGGAATAAGTGGGGGTGGGGGGAGGGGTTAGGGCGGGGATGATGTGAAATCTACAGGAGTGAAGACAACAGCAGTTGATAGATGATATCAACATTCAGATCAAAGCAGATGGATGAGTAAATGATTTGGCAGAGCAGACATGGAACCCTAGGAACCTATAGAGAGGTTCCAGAAAGGAGAAGTTACCAGAAAGGAGAAAGTTACTTTGTTCCCACTGGACCTTGGAAAGTTCCAGGTATTTTAAGGGATTAGAGGCACCAGGTTCTCTGAAAGGCAAAATCTGGGGGAGACAAAATCAAGCACAGTGTTTATTTTTGTAAAAGAAGCCTTTGGAAGTGTCAGATGCCCTCCCATCTCTAATAGCCAGGCAGTTTCTGCTTTCCCAGTTGTGAAGGACTAATTACATCTATTTTGCAGAGAAATTGACTTAAAAGGAATTTTGAGTCACGCAAAAGTAGAGGTGGGATGAGCTTCTTTCCTGAAAACAGGGCCCTTAAGTAAATATTTGTATATTTAATCACGAGAATGGCCATCTTTTTGTTTGTTTAGCTCCTGTAGAGGCACTGACATTCTTGAATCAAACGTTTGATAATTTGTTGTTGTTCAGTTGCTAAGTCATGTCTGACTCTTTGCAACCCCATGGACTAGCATGCCAGGCTTCCCTGTATTTCACTGTCTCCCAGAGTTTGCTCACATTCATGTCCATTGAGTTGGTGATGCTATCTAATCATCTCATCCTCTGCCAACCCCTTC
>SJYW01029137.1:40315-73287 GCA_006410735.1 Raphicerus campestris | reverse complement strand
TTGGTGATGGACAGGAAGGCCTGGCGTGCTGCAGTCCAAGGAGTCGCAAAGAGTCAGACACAACTGAGCAACTGAACTGAGCTTGTAACTTTATTTATTTATTTATTTATTTTTGAGCGTGTAACTTTAAAAGGAAAGCTCTCTGGAAAAGATTGCCGCTGCTGAAGGGTGCTGTTCTTAAAAGTTTTTCCTCATTCTTCCTTCCTTGTAAGGGACAAATTTCTAGACTCCATGACAGTCAAACTGAATCAAAATTCCTAGTCCACCTGACTATAGATGGCCTCTCTTAGCATTAACTGAAAGAATAGTTTTAACTGGAGCATTTATAAAGATGACAAGAAAATTTGTTGAAAAGAAGGGAAATCAAATAATGAAACAAATTATTTATTTAATTGTCTAAGTCTTAGTAGGTATGCAGCAACTGTAAATAATGTGGGTTTAATGTTATGGTAACAATTTAGAGAAAAGTAGCTTTGGTAGTACCTGTAATCTTTCATGTTTTTGGATTTGCATGATTCCTTGATGTGTTTCTTTATCCCACAGTGATCGACACAGATTTGTTGGTATTTAATTCATCAGTTCACCCAACAAAATCCTGGATATTTGATATAGGAAGTCAGTGGGCTAGGTGATGGTCAGTTTTTTGTATCAGAGATAAAGTACTAATTTACAGAGTCATTCTGTGTTTGCAGTTGCCAAATATTCCATTTTTGAAGCTTTTTGATCTGACATGCACAGTTTCATCTTTTGAATTTGTTTTTCTCTGGCTATTTCTCTATCAGTTTGCTATTGTATAAACTTGTATCTGTGCAGGGGCTGCGAAATTCATGGCTCTTTTCAAATGCAAAATGCCTAGTATATGCATTTTGAAAATGTTTTAAAAGGATTCCTGCAAAATACCTCTTTATAAGGTATATATACAGTTGTGCTTTAGGGAGTTTTATAGCAATATCTGATTTTTAGGTACAAGAAATGTTATATTTCAAGTTGTTTGTTTTCTTGAAAATAACTATTTCATAGAATAACTTAAAATTGTATTTTTTCCCCTACTATCAGAATTCTGGTGAGTTCTTTTGAAACTTTTCTGTTAATGTTTTAATCTCTAGGTTTCTTGCACATAAGTAGGCACTCAGAAATAATAGCTGTGTGATAGAATGAATGAACTAATAAATAAAACAATCCCAAATCTGTGGCAGTAGCTATCTTTTATAATTCTGCCTTTCCAAAGCTTTGTTGATTGTTATATATGTTGGCAGAAAAATGCACTACATAGAAGATTTTATGCTTCCATCTAGAGTTTTCAAAATCGAGCATGTTTTGTAATGCAAAATAAGGGAAAATGCAATTAAAATAAGCATGTGGAACTCTTCCAAATGCAGACCCTTGGAGTATTGTCAAATCTCCTTTTCATTAGCTGTTTAGATTCTGGAATAAAAAAAATATTCCTTGACTTTCTCTTAAAAATTGAATGGCTACCTTTGAGTTTTAACATAGTTAGAATTGGTTGTTACTGATCTTTACTGATGTCTCCTTTAGTTTTGTTTGTTTTTATTTTTTCCAGAGTCCCACTGTCCTGCCACAACTATTTCTGTATACCGTCTCTGCTCCTGACCTCTTCGTTTCTTTTATTTTCTTTAGTCAGATCATGTGTTTCCTCTGCTCTTGAATCTGCCTTTGTCCTTGAACCTGGGCTGGAGAGAACACTGTAAATGCTAATGCATTCAAAGTTGTCTTCTTGGCTTTCCTTGAATCTTTCCCCTTGCTTTCTGCCTGCTGGCACTGTCTGAGTAGCTTACATTCCTGGAGGTCAGACTTCTTTGACTTTAGTTGCTCCTTTCTCAGAGGTAGGAAAACAGTGATCATTTCTATAGATTTCCACTTTCTGTCTGTCCCCATCTGAAATCACTACTCAAGCTTTCCCTGCATATAAGGTTCTCTTACCTCTGAGATTTACATTTTGGCATCTGAAAGTCTGTGCTTGCTTGCTTGCTAAGTCACTTCAGTCGTGTCCGACTCCTAGCGACCCCATAGATGGCAGCCCACCAGGCTCTGCCATCCCTGGGATTCTCCAGGCAAGAACACTGGAGTGAGTTGCCATTTCCTTCTCCAATGCATGAAAGTGAAAAGTGAAAGTGAAGTTGCTCAGTCATGTCCGACTCTTAGCAACCCCATGGACTGCAGCCCATCAGGCTCCTTCATCCATGGAATTTTCCAGGCAAGAATACTGGAGTGGGGTACCATAGATAAACATTTTTCTTCACCATTTCACACTTGAACAAAGAAGAATTGGAGTCTGGTTAAATTTATTGCATTGAAAGTGTTCACTACCTCCTGAAACTTGACTAAGATAACAGGAATAAGTGGGGGTGGGGGGAGGGGTTAGGGCGGGGATGATGTGAAATCTACAGGAGTGAAGACAACAGCAGTTGATAGATGATATCAACATTCAGATCAAAGCAGATGGATGAGTAAATGATTTGGCAGAGTAGACATGGAACCCTAGGAACCTATAGAGAGGTTCCAGAAAGGAGAAGTTACCAGAAAGGAGAAAGTTACTTTGTTCCCACTGGACCTTGGAAAGTTCCAGGTATTTTAAGGGATTAGAGGCACCAGGTTCTCTGAAAGGCAAAATCTGGGGGAGACAAAATCAAGCACAGTGTTTATTTTTGTAAAAGAAGCCTTTGGAAGTGTCAGATGCCCTCCCATCTCTAATAGCCAGGCAGTTTCTGCTTTCCCAGTTGTGAAGGACTAATTACATCTATTTTGCAGAGAAATTGACTTAAAAGGAATTTTGAATCACACAAAAGTAGAGGTGGGATGAGCTTCTTTCCTGAAAACAGGGCCCTTAAGTAAATATTTGTATATTTAATCACGAGAATGGCCATCTTTTTGTTTGTTTAGCTCCTGTAGAGGCACTGACATTCTTGAATCAAACGTTTGATAATTTGTTGTTGTTCAGTTGCTAAGTCATGTCTGACTCTTTGCAACCCCATGGACTAGCATGCCAGGCTTCCCTGTATTTCACTGTCTCCCAGAGTTTGCTCACATTCATGTCCATTGAGTTGGTGATGCTATCTAATCATCTCATCCTCTGCCAACCCCTTCTCCTTTGGCCTTCAATCTTTCCCAGCATCAGGATCTTTTCCAAAGAGTCAACTCTTTGCATCAGATGGTGAAAGTACTAGAGCTTCAGCATCAGTCCTTCTAATGAATATTCAGGTTTGATTTCCTTCAGGATTGCCTAGCTTGATCTCCTTGAAATTCAAGGGACTCTCAAGAGTCTTCTCCAGCACCACAATTCAAAATCATCAGTTCTTTGGTGCTCAGCCTTCCTTATGGTCCAACTCTCATGCTGCGATCATGGTCCACAGGGATTTTGGAGCCCAAGAAAATAAAAGCTGCCACTGTTTCCACTTTTTCTCCTTCTATTTGCCATGAGGTGATGGGACAAGATACCATGATCTTAGTTTTTTGGATATTCCACTTCAAACCAGCTTTTACACTCTCCTCTTTCCCCTTCATCAAAAGGCTCTTTAGTTTCTCTTCACTTTCTGCCATTAATGTGGTGTCATCTGCATATCTGATGTTGTTGATATTTCTCCAGGCAATCTTGATTCCAGCTTGTCATTTATCCAGCCCAGCGTTTCACATGGGGCACTCTGTATAGAAGTTAAATAGCCAGGGTGACAATATACAGCCTTGTTGCACTCCTTTCCCAATTTTTAACCAGTCCATTGTTCCATGTCTGGTTCTAATTGTTGACCTGCCTGTCAGGAGGCAAGTATGGTGGTCTGGTATTCCCATCTCTTTAACAACATTTGAGAATAATATCCTTATAATAATATGGCTTGAAACTCTATTGACTTGTAGGTCAGCCCATGTACTGAGTTTTAGTTTAGTTTTTGAATTTTTCACTATGTGTGAACAGTTGAGGATGATTAGAAATTGGATGAAAACTTAAGAGAAGGAGATACAAACAAAAATCAGTGGAAACAGAGTCCACAGAATAGAAGATGCAGCATAAAACTCTAATATTCTCAGTGAGATAAGAGAAAATGTTATATTCATCAAATAGAAATAGTGTTATATAAATCAAAGAAACAATAAGGGAATGAGGACAAGTTTCTTAAAATTAAAGGTATGGTAGTTAAAATTGAAGTATTAAAACAAAAAGTGATGTAACTTTGATAAGAAAAAAGAGACACATTTTGATATTCAGCTAATAGGTTCATAAAAGACAAAGGAGCAAAGAATCAGTTGACGATAAATGTCAAAGAAATGAGAGGACTTTTTTAGGAAGGTGAAGGGTATGAGTTCCTAGAATGAAAAGTCTGAGAAGCACTTAGCTGAGTGGCCGAGAAAACACTCACTCCAAGGCAGTACCACATGTCCAGATGTCAGAAATAAAGAGATGGATCTAGATTTCTTACAAAAATGGCTTATATGTGATGGCTCATAAAAAAGACTGTCATAGGACTTCTCAATAGCAAAACTGGGAGTTGGAAGATGATTCTTTAAAAATTTGAAACAAAGCATTTTCCACATATATAGTTCTACACGTAGCCAAGATTTCAATCAGACTGAGTATAGAATAAAGGCATTTCTCAATGAACGTGACTGTCAAAATTTACTTTCCATGCATCTTTTATTAGAAAACTTCTGAAGTTAAGCTCTCTTACCACTGGGGAACAAACAATAGAAACAGATCAGGTTGACAAAACAGGAGTTTTGATACATGTAAGAATGAGGATGTCCCGGAAAGACAGGTGTGCGTCTTAAAAGAGAGAAATCCGTCCAGAATACCAGACAGAGTGTATTGGGAAGGACAACTCCTGAGAAGCAAAAGAACTGACAACTTATATTGATGGAGTAGAGTATTCTGGAGAACTTTTACAGTTCTGTTAAAGGGATTTGGCTGGAATGTTGATGCCTACCTAGAAAAATGAAAGACTTAAATAAACCAACTATCATCAACATCACCTACTCTGAAAACTGGTATCATTCATTCCTACAATGAAAATTGTTATCAGCCTATGTGACTCAGTTCAATGTCCAGCAAAGGATCTCGATTCATGGATCTATCTGGTTATAGTCCCTTTAATTCTTTTTGTGTAAAGACTTCATCTCTATTTGACTTGTAGCCCAGATCCGTGCACCTACTGAATTGTTTCAGTGTTTTTATTGCATAGAGCATTCATTCATTTTGTTAAGCAGGTATTTGTTTAAACTATCACAAAGCAGTGGCACGTCACCTTACCCTGCCCCAACATCCCTCATGTTTGAAGGATACATGCTTGCTGAAATCAAGGACTTGGTCTTTAGAAAAAAAAATGCAATAACCTCATATTTAATAAATATTGCATGTTTATAGTTCTTAGTTACTTGCCAGCTATGTTAGAGCAAATTCATTAGTCAGCAAGACCCTGAGAGTTCACCCTCTTACCTTCTGGCAAGATTGTACTTAAACATTCTAGACAAATTAAAATCTGCTTTTTACAAGAGAATTTATTCTTTCCTACCTGACCCATCCTAACACTTAACAGTTCTTTACTACTAAGAATTTCTTCTTTTATGTCTCAGTTAAATCTCTTGACTTGCTATTTAAGCCTGTTTTGTGGGGAGGTGCTTTGTTACACCAGCTGGACAATACATTCTTGCTCTTTCTTTTACAGTCACTCTCTGGTCTAGGTTGCTTCAAATTGAGGGTGAAAATAAACTTTCATCTTAACATAGCAGGGTGTCTTGAGGACAAAATAAAGAGCTACAGTTTGAAAGCTAACTTAGTCAGTTATTGTCTTTTAATGGGGAAATTCTGCAGCGTAACGTCCCTACTGCTATGGCTGTGGGACTGTATTATTACCATCCAAACTATAAGTTTAGTGCTACATGATTTTTTAAATGACTGATGTTTACTGTTGATTCTTTCCTATCTTATATAATGATAAACAATAGCATATTTAGGGACACATAAGATCTTACAAGTGGTTAGATCTTAAACACAGGTTCTTGTAGAAAATATGATTGATGTAAACATTAGATATATTGTAAAATAGTTTTTATACAAATATTAAATACTGTAATATAAGAAATTCATGAAATATAGATAATATATATTTAGATTTTATATTAAATAATAACACACTTTTGTTAATATGTTAGTATTCAACCTAAATTCCCTGCTCCTAGGATCTGATACTAGTAGGAAGCTGCTGAGGAGACATCTTCCAAGAGAGATATACACTACAAGTGATTCATAGTCAATCCAGTGCATAAGATCTAAATATGCTATGTGCTGTACTATTAAAGTTCTCTGCTTTCCTGTAGACCATTTATGTGACTACCCTTAAAATCCTTCATAGTGTGTGGGTGGTCAAAGAATTTCTGAGCTAATCCCTATTGCTTTCAGATTATTGAACCAATTTGGCTCTAGTTAATAACTCTATTAACTGAATAATGGTTACTGTCCTCTTATCAACTCAGTAACTCTGTGTCTGCATTATAAACAACTGATCAGTGACATAAATCTCTTTATATAGTAATACACAAAATACTTTGTCTCTTAAGGGCAGTCTCACAGAAAAAATAACCAGTACTGCATTTTTCATTGGCAAAAGCTGCCTCAGGCCTCTGTGGGGCTGCAACTAGGTAGCATCTTCTAAATCTCTTCTCTGCAGTTGAGCAGATGGCAGCTTTCAGATTGGAAACTTGATTCACTGCTGCATTTAGTGTGGTTAAAACAAATGATAAGCCTGGAGCAGGGTCTATACAGCCCTATAGAACAGTTGGCAAATGGAAAATGAAGGTAACCAGTTTATTTGTCTACACAACACCAAAGAAATGGCTTGATGAATTTTCCCGTACTAGAATGACTTTTTTTTTCCCCTCATCAAATGAATTGAATTGACCAACTGCACTGGCATCCTGTAGACACAGCCTGAAAAGTCTCCTGCTCTAACAGGCTTCAGACTAGTGGGGGTCTGTAGTGACACAGCAGGCGCAGAGAGATCTAAGCCCTTAAATGCAATGTGTACGCAGAGCTCTGCAGACAGCCCCGTGGAGCTACCACATAAGATGGTTTTTCACGTGTAAATGAGAAGGTCTTTCATTTTTCAAGCTGTTGCATTATATCCTCTTCTGTTGAAAGACAAACACAGGAAGTCAGCCTGCACCGAGTTAATTACAGAAGGGTGGCCAATACCATAGACAGGATTGTAGGCTTCAGTCATGAGGCTTAGCTACATGGTAGATTTTGCACTTTGGTACTCAGAGTTCAAGTCACATTGGGAATTCATGGCTTTCATGAGAATTGCTCCCTGGAAATGAGCTCTGGGAGTATATTGATTTTGAATGAAATGCTTACCACGATGGGGGTCAGGATGGGGAAAAGTCTTAGAACAAAAAGTTATGAAGAGCTAAATAGCTGATTTACAAAGTGAGAAACTACCTGGCCAGGTGATTTAGTAGGGACTACTACTCTGCCCCAGATTTGAAGTCTCCNAAAAAGTGATGTAACTTTGATAAGAAAAAAGAGACACATTTTGATATTCAGCTAATAGGTTCATAAAAGACAAAGGAGCAAAGAATCAGTTGACGATAAATGTCAAAGAAATGAGAGGACTTTTTTAGGAAGGTGAAGGGTATGAGTTCCTAGAATGAAAAGTCTGAGAAGCACTTAGCTGAGTGGCCGAGAAAACACTCACTCCAAGGCAGTACCACATGTCCAGATGTCAGAAATAAAGAGATGGATCTAGATTTCTTACAAAAATGGCTTATATGTGATGGCTCATAAAAAAGACTGTCATAGGACTTCTCAATAGCAAAACTGGGAGTTGGAAGATGATTCTTTAAAAATTTGAAACAAAGCATTTTCCACATATATAGTTCTACACGTAGCCAAGATTTCAATCAGACTGAGTATAGAATAAAGGCATTTCTCAATGAACGTGACTGTCAAAATTTACTTTCCATGCATCTTTTATTAGAAAACTTCTGAAGTTAAGCTCTCTTACCACTGGGGAACAAACAATAGAAACAGATCAGGTTGACAAAACAGGAGTTTTGATACATGTAAGAATGAGGATGTCCCGGAAAGACAGGTGTGCGTCTTAAAAGAGAGAAATCCGTCCAGAATACCAGACAGAGTGTATTGGGAAGGACAACTCCTGAGAAGCAAAAGAACTGACAACTTATATTGATGGAGTAGAGTATTCTGGAGAACTTTTACAGTTCTGTTAAAGGGATTTGGCTGGAATGTTGATGCCTACCTAGAAAAATGAAAGACTTAAATAAACCAACTATCATCAACATCACCTACTCTGAAAACTGGTATCATTCATTCCTACAATGAAAATTGTTATCAGCCTATGTGACTCAGTTCAATGTCCAGCAAAGGATCTCGATTCATGGATCTATCTGGTTATAGTCCCTTTAATTCTTTTTGTGTAAAGACTTCATCTCTATTTGACTTGTAGCCCAGATCCGTGCACCTACTGAATTGTTTCAGTGTTTTTATTGCATAGAGCATTCATTCATTTTGTTAAGCAGGTATTTGTTTAAACTATCACAAAGCAGTGGCACGTCACCTTACCCTGCCCCAACATCCCTCATGTTTGAAGGATACATGCTTGCTGAAATCAAGGACTTGGTCTTTAGAAAAAAAAATGCAATAACCTCATATTTAATAAATATTGCATGTTTATAGTTCTTAGTTACTTGCCAGCTATGTTAGAGCAAATTCATTAGTCAGCAAGACCCTGAGAGTTCACCCTCTTACCTTCTGGCAGGATTGTACTTAAACATTCTAGACAAATTAAAATCTGCTTTTTACAAGAGAATTTATTCTTTCCTACCTGACCCATCCTAACACTTAACAGTTCTTTACTACTAAGAATTTCTTCTTTTATGTCTCAGTTAAATCTCTTGACTTGCTATTTAAGCCTGTTTTGTGGGGAGGTGCTTTGTTACACCAGCTGGACAATACATTCTTGCTCTTTCTTTTACAGTCACTCTCTGGTCTAGGTTGCTTCAAATTGAGGGTGAAAATAAACTTTCATCTTAACATAGCAGGGTGTCTTGAGGACAAAATAAAGAGCTACAGTTTGAAAGCTAACTTAGTCAGTTATTGTCTTTTAATGGGGAAATTCTGCAGCGTAACGTCCCTACTGCTATGGCTGTGGGACTGTATTATTACCATCCAAACTATAAGTTTAGTGCTACATGATTTTTTAAATGACTGATGTTTACTGTTGATTCTTTCCTATCTTATATAATGATAAACAATAGCATATTTAGGGACACATAAGATCTTACAAGTGGTTAGATCTTAAACACAGGTTCTTGTAGAAAATATGATTGATGTAAACATTAGATATATTGTAAAATAGTTTTTATACAAATATTAAATACTGTAATATAAGAAATTCATGAAATATAGATAATATATATTTAGATTTTATATTAAATAATAACACACTTTTGTTAATATGTTAGTATTCAACCTAAATTCCCTGCTCCTAGGATCCGATACTAGTAGGAAGCTGCTGAGGAGACATCTTCCAAGAGAGATATACACTACAAGTGATTCATAGTCAATCCAGTGCATAAGATCTAAATATGCTATGTGCTGTACTATTAAAGTTCTCTGCTTTCCTGTAGACCATTTATGTGACTACCCTTAAAATCCTTCATAGTGTGTGGGTGGTCAAAGAATTTCTGAGCTAATCCCTATTGCTTTCAGATTATTGAACCAATTTGGCTCTAGTTAATAACTCTATTAACTGAATAATGGTTACTGTCCTCTTATCAACTCAGTAACTCTGTGTCTGCATTATAAACAACTGATCAGTGACATAAATCTCTTTATATAGTAATACACAAAATACTTTGTCTCTTAAGGGCAGTCTCACAGAAAAAATAACCAGTACTGCATTTTTCATTGGCAAAAGCTGCCTCAGGCCTCTGTGGGGCTGCAACTAGGTAGCATCTTCTAAATCTCTTCTCTGCAGTTGAGCAGATGGCAGCTTTCAGATTGGAAACTTGATTCACTGCTGCATTTAGTGTGGTTAAAACAAATGATAAGCCTGGAGCAGGGTCTATACAGCCCTATAGAACAGTTGGCAAATGGAAAATGAAGGTAACCAGTTTATTTGTCTACACAACACCAAAGAAATGGCTTGATGAATTTTCCCGTACTAGAATGACTTTTTTTTTCCCCTCATCAAATGAATTGAATTGACCAACTGCACTGGCATCCTGTAGACACAGCCTGAAAAGTCTCCTGCTCTAACAGGCTTCAGACTAGTGGGGGTCTGTAGTGACACAGCAGGCGCAGAGAGATCTAAGCCCTTAAATGCAATGTGTACGCAGAGCTCTGCAGACAGCCCCGTGGAGCTACCACATAAGATGGTTTTTCATGTGTAAATGAGAAGGTCTTTCATTTTTCAAGCTGTTGCATTATATCCTCTTCTGTTGAAAGACAAACACAGGAAGTCAGCCTGCACCGAGTTAATTACAGAAGGGTGGCCAATACCATAGACAGGATTGTAGGCTTCAGTCATGAGGCTTAGCTACATGGTAGATTTTGCACTTTGGTACTCAGAGTTCAAGTCACATTGGGAATTCATGGCTTTCATGAGAATTGCTCCCTGGAAATGAGCTCTGGGAGTATATTGATTTTGAATGAAATGCTTACCACGATGGGGGTCAGGATGGGGAAAAGTCTTAGAACAAAAAGTTATGAAGAGCTAGCTGATTTACAAAGTGAGAAACTACCTGGCCAGGTGATTTAGTAGGGACTACTACCCTGCCCCAGATTTGAAGTCTCCTAGGAGTAACAGAAATAATTATGGATAAAAAAATGTATTCAGGGACTCCAAGTGATTTTTCTTACTCATGGGATTAACAACTTTATTTCAAATTATTGTAAACAGTGTTTACTTTTTAAAATTTTTCAATATTTATACTGTTTAGTTTTTGAAGGAATCATAATTTGAGGTTGTTATATATTTATGATTTCTTCATTTTATTTAATAATTTTGGTCCTATAAATATGATGAGTCCTTAAAATATTTTAAAAACTAGTTTCTCATGCTACGTGGTTGTGTATATACTTCTATATTTGCACACACATACACACATCTTTGTGACTCATAGAGATACATATTTATGCACAAACACAGTTGTTTCTGTACTTTTCTCTCTAAAACACTTAAATTTTATTTATCATGACTTTAGTGATGACCAAGTAATGAATGTTAAAATTTCTCATGGAGTATCCTCTCTGACAGACATTGAAACTTGAAGTTTGAATAATGCCATTATCTCCATTTTCTCAGTGATAAAGCTGATTTAGAGAGGTTAGGTAATTTTCCAAGGTTACAAAGCTCATAAATGACAGAGCCAAGAATTTTAACCTAGGTCATAAGTCTCTGAATACTGCTATGTATCTTCTCTTGTTGAATAACTATTTCAAGGTAAATGCTTGAAGTATATTTCAGCATGTTCTACAAAATGACTATTATGTATACATATTCTTGAAATTTTCATGTTGAACATTTATTTAATGAATTTATATTGTAAGGCTGACTTCTAATGTAGGCCATGTTAAAATCTGGTTTTCTTGGCCAAAGAAGAGATCAGACATATTCTTGTTTTCTTTAGTGGATTCATCTCTTGGCGTTTGTCTCTTTTATATGGTTTACGGTCATGTTTTAAGTTTAGCCTCAAAATTTTGATATTAGAAACATAATTTTCAGACACATTTGGGTTTCTTTGCTATTGTTGGTGGAGAATAGGATCTGGGTCTCTTCCATATAGCATCTCCATACGATGTTGCTCTCCTGTGAGGCCGCTGACATTTTTCCTTTGTTGGCAGAAAGGAACTGAGGTAAAATCTACAGTACAAATATTTAATATTTATAAAAACAAAGACTCCTCTGAAAAAGTGCATTGTTAAGGTCCCATGCAGCCTCACACTTATATGATTAATAGAGCTCTCCCAAATCTAGAAGATGTCTCTTGGGAGAGTTCAGATGGGCTCAGACCGCACTGCTTTATGCTTGTTGCAGTGAGGCTCTGTTGTAGCCATTGACTTTCTGAGCACAAAAGGGACAAATGAAAGGATAACAGGCATGCTGTAGAGGACAACTTTGACACGATCTTCTCAGCTGTTCAACAAATGTCTTCTATCGGGTCTGCTCTGTCATTGACAGCTGGGGGATTGATGTGTGCAAGACAACCTGTAATGCTAATGGAGCTGCACGTGTTCAATTCCGCCGCACTGACAAAGGATAGATTCAAGTGCTGAGTGTGACACTTCAGTGAAAAGCACGTTGGGATTGATTTTGCTAAAATTACAATCCAGGACTTTTCACAAGACAAACTGGCCTTTCCCTCCACCCCCATTGGTGTTTGTTGGGAAAAAAAGAGTAGGTGTTGTTGGTGATTTACTACCATCATTAGAAAAAGGCATTTTTCAAAATACACAAGTATTGTTAATTGTTGTTCTAGTCATTGTCTATGCATGATCTCATTTATTCAGGTAAAAGTGAAAAATTTAATAAACTCTCCAGATGTTTCTAAACATCTGGGTATTTCAGTTCTTATAAGAAAGCAAGCAAGATAATTAGATTTTTAAAATCTTTTTAAAATTTATTTAATCATCAATTTCATTAATGATAATTTGAGTGATGATACTGATGGGGAGCCATGCACTATAGTTTGATATTTTTGATTCTTTAAAAACTTTTCCTAAGTATTTTCATTACTTTTTTCTGCCTTATACTAAAATAGTCCTTTGGCAGAACTATCGAACATTGAAAAGCATAAGAATTGTTTCTTTACGAAGGGAAGATCGGAGTAATTTTCTCATGTTTCCTGAAATTTTTGATTCGTGTTTATATATCTGTTGCATGCCTGCTCTGTACCAGGTATACTTCTAGTGGCTGGAAGTGGGAGAGTGAACAACATAGCAAGTCAGGCTTTTATGAAGACTGTCATTTAGTGTGAGAAGGCAGAAAGTAAATGCAACCAAATTATTACATAATATGTCTGGTAGTAATACGAGCCATGGAGGAATACAAAGCAAGGTGGTAGGAAAGGCGAGCGATGGTGGATGGGTCTGCTATGTTGTACATGGTGGTGAGAACTCAGGTGGCATTAGAGGTAAAGGGTTTCAGGCTAAATGCTTACCATTCTTATGTGGATGATTAGACCTTGAGGAATATGGAAATAGGTAATCTCTATTACTTTTTAAAGACTAGAATGACATCTCACAAAGTGAAGGGATGTAGCCTCTTTCTCTCATCTATCCAATATGGGATGACTTTGAGAGATGCAGCCTTGAATGTGGAAACCTATCACCAGGTAATTATATTTGATAAAGGAAATACTTGGGAAGACTGAGTTTCAGAATAATTCACATAATTGAAGAAAGGCAGGATAGATTTTGCTGTCACCCTGTTTAGCTCAGAAGCAATATTGCATTTGGGATTCTTGAGAGATTTTGACTTCTCCATTGCCCATTCTCTATGCTTTCTTCTCCCCTCTATCCCAGGTAGATGCNTTTTCTTACTCATGGGATTAACAACTTTATTTCAAATTATTGTAAACAGTGTTTACTTTTTAAAATTTTTCAATATTTATACTGTTTAGTTTTTGAAGGAATCATAATTTGAGGTTGTTATATATTTATGATTTCTTCATTTTATTTAATAATTTTGGTCCTATAAATATGATGAGTCCTTAAAATATTTTAAAAACTAGTTTCTCATGCTACGTGGTTGTGTATATACTTCTATATTTGCACACACATACACACATCTTTGTGACTCATAGAGATACATATTTATGCACAAACACAGTTGTTTCTGTACTTTTCTCTCTAAAACACTTAAATTTTATTTATCATGACTTTAGTGATGACCAAGTAATGAATGTTAAAATTTCTCATGGAGTATCCTCTCTGACAGACATTGAAACTTGAAGTTTGAATAATGCCATTATCTCCATTTTCTCAGTGATAAAGCTGATTTAGAGAGGTTAGGTAATTTTCCAAGGTTACAAAGCTCATAAATGACAGAGCCAAGAATTTTAACCTAGGTCATAAGTCTCTGAATACTGCTATGTATCTTCTCTTGTTGAATAACTATTTCAAGGTAAATGCTTGAAGTATATTTCAGCATGTTCTACAAAATGACTATTATGTATACATATTCTTGAAATTTTCATGTTGAACATTTATTTAATGAATTTATATTGTAAGGCTGACTTCTAATGTAGGCCATGTTAAAATCTGGTTTTCTTGGCCAAAGAAGAGATCAGACATATTCTTGTTTTCTTTAGTGGATTCATCTCTTGGCGTTTGTCTCTTTTATATGGTTTACGGTCATGTTTTAAGTTTAGCCTCAAAATTTTGATATTAGAAACATAATTTTCAGACACATTTGGGTTTCTTTGCTATTGTTGGTGGAGAATAGGATCTGGGTCTCTTCCATATAGCATCTCCATACGATGTTGCTCTCCTGTGAGGCCGCTGACATTTTTCCTTTGTTGGCAGAAAGGAACTGAGGTAAAGTCTACAGTACAAATATTTAATATTTATAAAAACAAAGACTCCTCTGAAAAAGTGCATTGTTAAGGTCCCATGCAGCCTCACACTTATATGATTAATAGAGCTCTCCCAAATCTAGAAGATGTCTCTTGGGAGAGTTCAGATGGGCTCAGACCGCACTGCTTTATGCTTGTTGCAGTGAGGCTCTGTTGTAGCCATTGACTTTCTGAGCACAAAAGGGACAAATGAAAGGATAACAGGCATGCTGTAGAGGACAACTTTGACACGATCTTCTCAGCTGTTCAACAAATGTCTTCTATCGGGTCTGCTCTGTCATTGACAGCTGGGGGATTGATGTGTGCAAGACAACCTGTAATGCTAATGGAGCTGCACGTGTTCAATTCCGCCGCACTGACAAAGGATAGATTCAAGTGCTGAGTGTGACACTTCAGTGAAAAGCACGTTGGGATTGATTTTGCTAAAATTACAATCCAGGACTTTTCACAAGACAAACTGGCCTTTCCCTCCACCCCCATTGGTGTTTGTTGGGAAAAAAAGAGTAGGTGTTGTTGGTGATTTACTACCATCATTAGAAAAAGGCATTTTTCAAAATACACAAGTATTGTTAATTGTTGTTCTAGTCATTGTCTATGCATGATCTCATTTATTCAGGTAAAAGTGAAAAATTTAATAAACTCTCCAGATGTTTCTAAACATCTGGGTATTTCAGTTCTTATAAGAAAGCAAGCAAGATAATTAGATGTTTAAAATCTTTTTAAAATTTATTTAATCATCAATTTCATTAATGATAATTTGAGTGATGATACTGATGGGGAGCCATGCACTATAGTTTGATATTTTTGATTCTTTAAAAACTTTTCCTAAGTATTTTCATTACTTTTTTCTGCCTTATACTAAAAT
This sequence comes from Raphicerus campestris, assembly GCA_006410735.1. Lineage (NCBI taxonomy): Eukaryota > Metazoa > Chordata > Mammalia > Artiodactyla > Bovidae > Raphicerus > Raphicerus campestris. The sequence continues at coordinate 57,818 of SJYW01029137.1, read as the reverse complement.
AGTCCTTTGGCAGAACTATCGAACATTGAAAAGCATAAGAATTGTTTCTTTACGAAGGGAAGATCGGAGTAATTTTCTCATGTTTCCTGAAATTTTTGATTCGTGTTTATATATCTGTTGCATGCCTGCTCTGTACCAGGTATACTTCTAGTGGCTGGAAGTGGGAGAGTGAACAACATAGCAAGTCAGGCTTTTATGAAGACTGTCATTTAGTGTGAGAAGGCAGAAAGTAAATGCAACCAAATTATTACATAATATGTCTGGTAGTAATACGAGCCATGGAGGAATACAAAGCAAGGTGGTGGGAAAGGCGAGCGATGGTGGATGGGTCTGCTATGTTGTACATGGTGGTGAGAACTCAGGTGGCATTAGAGGTAAAGGGTTTCAGGCTAAATGCTTACCATTCTTATGTGGATGATTAGACCTTGAGGAATATGGAAATAGGTAATCTCTATTACTTTTTAAAGACTAGAATGACATCTCACAAAGTGAAGGGATGTAGCCTCTTTCTCTCATCTATCCAATATGGGATGACTTTGAGAGATGCAGCCTTGAATGTGGAAACCTATCACCAGGTAATTATATTTGATAAAGGAAATACTTGGGAAGACTGAGTTTCAGAATAATTCACATAATTGAAGAAAGGCAGGATAGATTTTGCTGTCACCCTGTTTAGCTCAGAAGCAATATTGCATTTGGGATTCTTGAGAGATTTTGACTTCTCCATTGCCCATTCTCTATGCTTTCTTCTCCCCTCTATCCCAGGTAGATGCAACAGTCATTCTTTATAGAATTCAGTACGGTGTGCCTTTCCTCAGAGAAATCTCCCCTGACCAATCCTGTCATTCCCTGATCACTCTATAGTTTTGCCCACCTACTTTCTTCACAGTTGGGAGTGGGAAGGAAAGAGAATGAAAATGAAATCCATGATATCCTTTAGATGCAGACGTTTCAAGAAACAGATTAAAAACTAAACTTCACACCACTGAGATACCTTTAACATGTGGTCAAATTATTCCATTTTTAAATTACAGGCTTGCTGATCAAGATTATCAGAAAACTGCCAGCAATCAGAGTTGGGCAGATAATGCACACATTTGTCATTGCATTTCTCTTACTGATTACCCAGCCTGCAGAAAAAATAAATTATTACCTTTCATACATTTAAAATTTGATGACATCAATACCTAATGTTCATTGAAAAGTGGAAATGTTAGTCACTCAGTTGTGTCTGACTCTTTGCAACCCCATTGACTGTAGCCTGCCAGACTCCTCCATCCATGGGGTTTTCCAGGCAAGAATACTGGAATGGATTGCCAGTTCCTTCTCCAGGGGGTCTTCTAGACCCAGGAATCAAACCCAGGTCTCCCACATTGCAGGCAGATGCTTGACCACCTGAGCTACCAGGGAAGCCCAATGTTTATGGAGCACACACAGTTGCCAATCATGCCAAGAGGTTCAGACTGCATCACATCATTTATGTGAATTGCAGCTCTATGAAGGAGATACTGTTGTCACGTCTAAGGTAGAGGTGAGAGAACTAAGGCTGGAAATATTAAGTAACTTGCCTCAATAGGTCTATAAGTGTCAAATCTAGAATGAAGACTGAGGCAGTGTGAATCCATACTGTACAAAAAGCCACAGCATTCAGATACCATTTCCAGAGATTAGGGAAGAGAAAATGGAATCCCAGTTCCAAGATCTATAGTCAACCACTGCTAGCTCCAGAACTTACTAAGTATTTGGAAGCTGTACATATATATATTTTTTTTACAAAACATTTAAAAATGATGTTAATGAAAAACTGCTTTGATATTACACTAGTAAAATGTGGAACTTCTGAGTACCCTTCTAACAGGAAACATTCAGAAGTAGGTCAGATGCGGAACTCCTGCCATGAGTTTGAAGTTTGCCCAGAAAAGGGGACTGTATTAGAATTAAAACTTGATAAAATCTAAGAGCAGAGAATGGAAACATGTGTGTGTGTGTGTATATGTACATATATATATATATGGCTGAGTCCCTTTGCTCTCCACCTAACACAATCATAACATTATTAATCAGCTATACCCCAATACAAAATTAAAAGTTAAAAAAAGATCTAGGTACAAATGTCTCTTTTGGAAATAGCATCCCAGAGATCATCTTTGTATGGAGTGCCAGAATTAGACTTTTCTTTCTTTAGTTAGCAGTCAGACACAGAAAACTGTGAGTGAGCACAAATCTAGCTGCACTACTCTTTCCTCCGCTCCCCCAGGCTCACCCAGTGTCATGATTCATGGCTAGTTCACCATTCACCGAGGGGCTTCCTCTTGTCAGGCATTGGTATAGGTGGTGGGATCAAAATCAGGAGCAAAGCATGAAATCCATGCCTTCAATAGAGCTCACATTTTAGTAGGAGTAGACAGATAATCTAAAAAAGTAAAATTGATAATTACAATGGTGAAAAATATCAGGAAGGGAAGATAATTGTAATTTAAATAGAGTGTCATAGAGGGCCTCATTGAGAAGTTTACTTCTGATTAAAGATGTTCTTCCTATTAGGAAGTATTATACATGAGAAGATGAATGAAACACGGGATTTCTCTGTCATTCTAACTCACAGTGTCTCATTCCCTCCATCATCTGCTTGGCCTACCTACTGTTTCAGCAAGGTCTGGCATATTGTGGCATCAATTATTTTGAATTCAGTGCCAAGTTGTGGAGTTACCAGGCTAGTATTCTCCACATCCCTGCCCCCCGCCACTCTGAAGCATTTTTGTCTATTTTTCCTATAATTAAAATATAGGATCACTTTCTTTATCCATGTCTATAAGAAATAACATAATCTCCTCATAAATGATTACATGATTTCAAGTTTTGTAGGAATTTGCTCTTTGATCANGGAGTTACCAGGCTAGTATTCTCCACATCCCTGCCCCCCGCCGCTCTGAAGCATTTTTGTCTATTTTTCCTATAATTAAAATATAGGATCACTTTCTTTATCCATGTCTATAAGAAATAACATAATCTCCTCATAAATGATTACATGATTTCAAGTTTTGTAGGAATTTGCTCTTTGATCAGGAATGTGTAAAGCATGTTGCACAAGTGGTTTTTATTCAATGAACAGTCAAGCATAGAGCTTGAGCCTTCAGAACAGTCAGGAGACTGGAGTCATGTGCTATAAGCCATGTACCTGACATAAGACTCTCAGTGTAAGTAATGTTGTTCTTATTTTACTAATGAAGCTATTGAAGCTGAAATGAGCAGTTTTCCTCCAAATGCAGCATTCTGAAGGATTATCAGAATTGTTCAGTTTCAGATNCGAGTGGTTTTTATTCAATGAACAGTCAAGCATAGAGCTTGAGCCTTCAGAACAGTCAGGAGACTGGAATCATGTGCTATAAGCCATGTACCTGACATAAGACTCTCAGTGTAAGTAATGTTGTCCTTATTTTACTAATGAAGCGATTGAAGCTGAAATGAGCAGTTTTCCTCCAAATGCAGCATTCTGAAGGATTATCAGAATTGTTCAGTTTCAGATATCAAGCCCTCAAGCACCTAATTTTATTTTTCTGGACTTTCATGGCGTGTGCTCATGCGTAAGTGGGTGTGTCTGTATGTCATAGTTACACTGCAATTGACACAGGGCATAATGATAGGGCCTTTCTTAATACACTATATTCCAGTTTTTATTTTTAAAGTTCTCACTGAAATGCTTGAATTTGCTAATATGTTCTGGTATAGATGGAATGTTGAATAACTTATCACAGAAAATAACAAGCTTTGTGTAGCACAAAATAAAATTATCTTTCATACTATCTATTAATCTATTCTGTAGTAAATTTATACATTCAAGCAATCCTATTTTAAAATTGCATGTTTGCTAATCAAGATCACTAGAAAAATAGGCCATAATCATAGTTGGACAGCCAATGAATGCACTTATTATTACATTTTTCTCATCTTTTTAAAAAATGGGATTTACAAAATTATTACTGTTCATACATTTAAAATATACTAAAAATCTAATAATTACTGAGCACATGCTATGATAAAATTTGATGTGAAGAGCTTTGTGTACATCATATCACTTCATCATCATGACAATCTAGTTGTGAAGATACTGTCACTATGCCTGTGTTAAAGATGGTAAAAATATGGCTTGATCAGACAAGAAAACTTGCTTAAAGTTATGTAACTAGGGGTGGGTTTAAGATTTAAGCAGGCCAACTCCAGGACTTACATGAACCTGCCATACCATCTATACTTCCAGAGATTAGTAGAAAAAACATGAAATTGAGAGTTATAAGTTCATCATTTTAGTGCCTACGTGGTTTTACATTTTGTTAACTTTGACTCATAATGCAGGGATGCTCTGTGGAAAAAATTGTACAGAATATGTGAAAGTACTTTCAAAATTTTGATTAAAAAAATAGAACATATTCTTTCCTTATATACAATTTCTTAACTTTTATTTGCCAATAAGGCAAATACTTTGGCCACCTCATGTGAACAGTTGACTCATTGGAAAAGACTCTGATGTTGGGAGGGACTGGGGGCAGGAGGATAAGAGGACAACAGAGGNTCAAAATTTTGATTAAAAAAATAGAACATATTCTTTCCTTATATACAATTTCTTAACTTTTATTTGCCAATAAGGCAAATACTTTGGCCACCTCATGTGAACAGTTGACTCATTGGAAAAGACTCTGATGTTGGGAGGTACTGGGGGCAGGAGGATAAGGGGACAACAGAGGATGAGATGGCTGGATGGCATCATCCACTCGACGGACGTGAGTTTGAGTGAATTCCGGGAGTTGGTGATGGACAGGGAGACCTGGCGTGCTGTGATTCACGGGGTCACAGAGAGTTGGACATGACTGAGTGACTGAACCAAACTGAACTGAATAAGGCAAAACTATAGAGACAGTACAAANGGACTGGGGGCAGGAGGATAAGAGGACAACAGAGGATGAGATGGCTGGATGGCATCATTGACTCGATGGACCTGAGTTTGAGTGAATTCCGGGAGTTGGTGATGGACAGGGAGACCTGGTGTGCTGTGCTTCATGGGGTCACAGAGAGTTGGACATGACTGAGTGACTGAACCAAACTGAACTGAATAAGGCAAAACTATAGAGACAGTACAAACATCAGTGGTTGTCAGAGGCTGAGGGAGGGTGTAGGGACAAGAGATAAATAGTATAAAAGGCAAGTAGAGAGGATTTATAGGGTGGTGAAACTACTCTTTATGATACTGTAATGACAGATACTTGTCATACATTTATCCAAACCTATAGAATGTGCAGTGCCTATTAAGAGTGAACCCTAATGTAAACCCTAATCACCCTTTGGGTGATAATGATGTCAATGTAGGTTCATCAGTTTTAACAAATGTCCCACTCTAGTGAAGGATGTTGATGACTGTGGAGGCCATACATCTATTGGGGCAGGGGGCGTTTGGGAAATCTCTCTACCTTTCACACAGTTTTTCTGTGGCTTAAGACTCTAAACCATAAAGTCTTTCAAAACAAAGACCAGCCAGATTTTCTGCTTGATGCACTGTGCGTCGATCTAAAAACTAAGTGAAAAGTTACTTAAAATTTCTTAAAAAGGAACTCATAGCTCCTAAAAACAGCACTGCAGATTTCACAGCTTTTATGCAAGGGAGATGTTTGTGTTATAATATCCATCTAACAGAGAGGTTCTTATAGGGAATTNACTAAGTGAAAATTTACTTAAAATTTCTTAAAAAGGAACTCATAGCTCCTAAAAACAGCACTGCAGATTTCACAGCTTTTATGCAAGGGAGATGTTTGTGTTATAATATCCATCTAACAGAGAGGTTCTTATAGGGAATTTAGACAGTTGGTCTTAAAAATAGTATACAATATCATGTAGGGCAAATTATTTTCTATCAGCTTGTCTATAGGAATATAACTATTGTGTTTAAAAACATGGCAGATTTTGGGTCAAAGTTTGGCGATTTGGTGATGGCAGACATTCCTCTTTCTATATTTCAATGAAAATACCCAATTAAATATATTAGAAGGTACAGTTCCAAACAGATTGCCCTGAAACCCAAGAGAGAACACTGAAAAGCTAATAGAATTTATATGAATTTCCAGCAAATGACAAATTTAAAAATAAATACATAATGTTAGCAGTATTCATATATAATATGTAAATCAAAACATATTAATATGTTTAGAAAAATATTATATTCAAATTGACAGCAAAATATAAAAGTGGCTAGAAGTCAAGTGAATAACCTAAACCTTTCACAAGATATTAATCTTGACTATGTGGATCAATTGAGAAATAGACAAAGTTCCTGATATAAATTAGAAATACAATGATCACAAACTAGTCTGAGAAAACTTTGATGAAAGCTCATTAAGTTTTTGATAACTTAGTGGGATGTCCACACTTTTGTTGTNCTTTCACAAGATATTAATCTTGACTATGTGGATCAATTGAGAAATAGACAAAGTTCCTGATATAAATTAGAAATACAATGATCACAAACTAGTCTGAGAAAACTTTGATGAAAGCTCATTAAGTTTTTGATAACTTAGTGGGATGTCCACACTTTTGTTGTTTAAATATTTTATAAAGAGCTTTTTGAGGTATAAATAACATACAATAAGCTGAACATATTTAATATATAATTTTATGTTTTCCTATATATATGTGTGTGTGTGTGTGTGTGTGTGTATGTATACACAAATGTGACCATCACTAGAGTCAAGACAGTAAACACATTCGTCAAAGCTGTTTCCCATGCCTTTTGTAATACTTATCATCCTTATTTCTCTGCCATCACCGACTTCCCCAAGCAAAACCTGATATGTTTTCTGAATTCTTTTTATTTTCTGGAATTTTATATAAACAGACTGATACACCATGAACTCTTTTGTGAATATGACTTCTGTCACTCACCATAATTATTTTAANTCCATGCGATAAACTACATTTTTACTAAGAGATCATACTTGACTATTTTCTGTCGAAAACTTACTTCTAGTAAATAGCTGATTTCTCTTTTGAGCAAATCCTATTCTTTTCAGCATTTTGATACAAAATATTTCACACATGTTACATTTAAGTGCATTTTGTGATTTTGAGATATTACCTCTTTCTGAACCAAACCTTTCTACTGTCAGAAAAAACTCTAAATGGAGCTTTTATTCTAGGAGCATATTGAGAAGTAGAATAGTGGGGTTAGAGGCATGGTGCAATGGGATTAGCATTTCAAAATTAAACATATTGCTTTATGAAATTACGGCTCTGTAGAAACAAGCCAGGGCTTCTGTGTCTCCATTCCCTCATCTGTGAATTGTAATTGACAACACCTTTACCGCAATGACTGACAAGCAGTGTATTGAGAGAGGCATTGTAAATTTCAGTTTTTGCAATGTTATTGTTGGAGTATTGACAAAGCCTACTAATTAATGGCAGGAAGAGAGAGAAGAGAAATACTAGAAAAGAGTTCATGTACCACAGTCGAAACAACAGTGATTCACTGAAAAGTGTGATGCAGTGTGATAAGAACAAAGGACTACAGGGCCCCAAAGGTATCTGCTGTCTGCTTAGACTATTTGATTTCATCTTATACCCTACCAGCTCTAGATCCACTGACTGCCATGCTGACTCTAAAATACAGCCATCATCCTTGCAATGACCTTCCAGGTACCTGCATTCCTCACTCCATTACTTCCTTCAGATCTCTGCTCAAATAAGATTTCATCAAAGAGGTTTATTCCCAAGATCCAACATGAAATGACCCACCCTTGTCAACTGCACAAGTCTTCATCCCTTTGGTCTGCTTTATTTTGCTTTACTATCACATGACATGCTGATCATTTACTGAAGCATAAGATCCACAAGAGCTAGAATTTTGTGTTTTATTGCTACATCCCCATAACCTGTAAAATATGATTGTAAGTGAATGAACACATTAGGCTAGGGGCAGAATGCCTTGGTCCCAGTCCTTATGCACTGTATTAACATGGAACATCTCTCGGTAATTTTTGCATTTCATTTTTGCTGCTGGTAAGATAGGGGCTGATGACCCTTGTATTTTTCACTCAAAAGTTGTGACATTTCGTGGAAGAAGCTTTTACTTATGAAACCTCCTACTGGGCAAGCAGTGCTATAGGTACTTTGCATAAATTGTCTAAACCCCAGGCCAACTTGATAGATATTATTATTTTACAATTAAGAAATCAAGGCTGAAAAAGTTTGTGACTCTTGTAAAAATTCAGTATAATGTTGTTTAGTCACTAAGTCATGTCTGACTCTTTATGACCCCATATACTGCAGCTATCTCCTGTAGTTTGCTTAAATTCATGTCCGTTGAGCTGGTGACATCATCTAACCATCTCATCCTCTGTCACATCCTTCTCCTCCCATCCTCAATCTTTCCCAGCATCAGGGTCTTTTCCAATGAGTCGGCTCTTTGCATCAGGTGCCCAAAGTATTGGAGTTTCAGCATCAATCCTTCCAATGAACATTCAGGGTTGATTTCCTTTAGGATTGACTGGTTTGATCTTCTTGCTGTCCAAGGAACTCTCAAGAGTCTTTTCCAACACCACAGTTCAAAGGCATCAATACAATGCAAATGTGTGAAATGGACATTAAAGTATAAGTCTTTTAATGCAATATATTGTATTTGTACTCATCAAACTAACAAACTAATGAATAACTATTTTTATTTTGGTTATACCACACTGCTGTTGCTGCTGCTGCTGCTGCTGCTGCTGCTGCTGTCGTCGCTTCAATCGTGTCCAGCTCTGTGTGACCCCATAGATAGAAGCCCACCAGGCTCCCCATCCCTGGGATTCTCCAGGCAAGAACACGAGAGTGGGTTGCCATTTCCTTTTCCAACACAGGAAAGTGAAAAGTGAAAGTGAAGTCGTTCAGTTGTGCCCCAATGAAGTTGTTCAGTCCTGTCCGACTTGTAGCGACCCCATGGACCGCAGCCCACCAGGCTCCTCCGTCCATGGGATTTTCCAGGCAAGAGCACTGGAGTGGGGTGCCATTGCCTTCTCCGTGTGCCACACTGCTTGTGGGATATTTCCTGACTGGGGTGGAATGTGGGCCATGGCAGTGAAAGCCTGGAATCCTAACCATTAGGCCACTAAGGAAGTCCTGGAATACCTATTTTTAATAAAATCATCATTATGTGCTTTTCTAGACGGAAACAATTTATGGTTATGTTAGTTTCTCCATTTTTATGAAAACTTTAAGCATGAACAAAGAGTTAAGTAAAGCAAAAGTAATTCATCTGGATATATTACCATTGACACTTTCTGCTAAAAGGTTTATGGTTTCTACATTTTATACAGATCTATACCAGCTCCAGAGCACGGCTTCCCTGGTGGCTCAGAAGTTGAAGTGTCTGCCCGCAATGCAGGAGACCTGGGTTCAATCTCTGGGTCGGGAAGATCCCCTGAAGAAGGAAATGGCAGTCCACTCCAGTATTCTTGCCTGGAGAATGCCATGGACAGAGGAGCCTGTTGGGCTATAGTCCACGGGGTCGCAAAGAGTTGGGCACGACTGAGCAACTTCACATACCAACTCCAGAGCAGTTATTCCCTAAACATTTCAGATGTTTTTTATAATAGATTTTTTTCAGACGTACTTAATATTTTTTACAGCAAAGAAGAANGAGCCTGTTGGGTTATAGTCCACGGGGTCGCAAAGAGTTGGGCACGACTGAGCAACTTCACATACCAACTCCAGAGCAGTTATTCCCTAAACATTTCAGATGTTTTTTATAATAGATTTTTTTCAGACGTACTTAATATTTTTTACAGCAAAGAAGAAAGTAGGACAAAATACCGTTTTTGATTTGATAGTGCTTTGAAATTAGTTTCTATCTTGTACATTACTGCATAACTAAAAAAAAAAATAGAATGTATAGTGTAGGACATAAACTATATTCAGGGTACAGATAACCTTTGATAAACATATTAATGTAAAGGCCTCTTGTAGTAACTTAAAAACCTTCTAATATCTATAGCACAAGATTTGGCAGAAGAAACTAGATGGAGAAAGCCTTTTTGGCTAACTCAGGTACATAAGAGGTATCAAAATTCTTTTAGCCAAAGAAGAAGGCATAAAAAGCTCTCGTTGGAAGAAAATTTTGGAGTGTAAAGTGGAAGAAAAAACATGAAAAAAGATTTCTCCTTGGAAAGCTGTTTGAATAACAAGCTATCTGAATTAGTCTCTCCTAAAGGGTTATTGGATAGAAAAGGGAAAGTAGGGAAAAGAAAAATAAAATTATTTCTCATCCTAAGTGCTTTGTACTTCATGCCTCCACGTTAATAATTGGAGGAAATAATCTTAACTGGGCTTAGAGCCATCTAGAAAAACTGAGTAACTAATTTCTGATGTTGCTTGCTTTCCTATGCCAGGGCAAAATGTTTTACTGTGTCCACCTACATGGCTTTAGGCCAAGTAAGCAATATGCCAAACGAAAAGTTTGTCATGTGAAAAAATCTTTAAAAATTAAGCAATTTTTCTCATCTTAGTAATTTTAACAGATCTAGGGAAGATCTTGTTTTAGGTAGATTGATAAAATTGGATTACTCTTTAGTTTTGATTCTCCACTGTTAAAATATATGGAAAAGTTCAATAGAAATGCACATATGATTTGCATTGATTGAACTGAGGGTATTGAAATGCTTTTTAGTTCCTTTGTTACTGATCTTAGGTCTGTCACCTTGGACATGCTGTTTCAGATCCTCTGGGGCCAGTTTAAATGAAATTGGCCAAGTGAAAATGACAAGAGGAAAAATTTCTTACTATCCTCTAGAGTTAATAAAAAAAAAAGTGATAGAGGCATGAGATGAATCAGGCATCAGGCAGAGGATGGGTGCAAATACATTGTGTGGCTTTTCTGATGGAACAAATCAGTCATAAAAGGAACTTTTGGCACCAGTCTACTATTTTACTTAATTATTCCCTTGACAAAGACAGTGTGAAATAATCTTTAATAAAAATGAAAAAATACTATATTCTGCTAAGTGAAAAGGAAAGCTGAAATTTGCCAAATTGTTTTTTATTTATTGAAATATTTGTTCTCGTGTTTATTAGAAATGCTTAGCTACAGGTGTGTGTGTGTGTGTGTGTGTGTGTGTGTGTGTGTGTGTGTGTGCGCTGTTACTTCAGTTGTGTCTGACTCTTTGCAACTGTGGATACTTTGCAACCCTATGAATACTGAATATTAGTTTAAGAGGAGGCATGGAGTGTAGAATGAGGGCAAGGTAGGAGATGAGTATGTCTGCATGTGCTATGTTTGCAGAAGCAAGTGATTTAAACTGTAGTTGTAGAGGTTTAAAAGGGAAGTATATCCAGGTACATATGTCCCTATACAATGATAATGTATTGAAAACTTAAATAGATGAAACTTATGGTGGAGAAAGCATTTTAATGTAGACCTGCGAGCTTTACCTGATCTGTGGACTAATCAGTATATTCCCATTATGATTTGAAAGAAAAGTATGCTTAATTTCCAAGGATGATTTAGAAAACAAACCTAAAGAAAAATTAAAAGGAAGTTCAGATTTCTTCCTATCACGGATTGCTTTTTTCATGAGCAGCAGTATCCTACCAGTTTTTATCTGAAACATTAGCCTGGCCCAGTAGGTGTCAGATTAGATATACATTACTCCATTATCTTGGTATACTACTTCGCATCAAAGGATCTATGGACTTGGAAAGTGAAAGGGAAAGAGAATAAATAAAGGATATCTCTTTTCAGTTTTAGAGTAGCGCTTTTAACATTAAGAAAAATCAATAACTGGATTGACTGCATTCAGTAGGGAGCACTATTGTTTCCCATAATGTATCTAATGCATATCATTACCAGAGTAATCACATTATTATCTGCCTCTGCCTAGCTGCTTGCTTGGTTAGATATGAAGCCAGAGCTATTTGTAAAGTAAAGATTTTTGTTGTTGTTCTCTTTTGCAAAATTGCTGCAAATTGTATTCTTCCCATTTTCTTTATTCATTGTTTGAACTAGCCAGAACCTCTGAATTCAGATTAAGTGGGTTGGTTTGTTGTGGTGGTGGTGATTTTTTTCCCCCTTCAGGATTATTTTTTGTTTGTTTCTATCAAATTAATCTCACCTTTAGGAAATGGGACAAATCATGTGTGTGTCACTCTATCCTCTGGCATGGAGTTTGGGTAGCATAAACTACTTGGAAGTCGATTTTATGTTTCTGAGATATTTGTTTAAAGTCATCAGTTGCAGAGTGATGTTGGAATATATTTCAAACAGTATTACATCCCAACAATCCAGTGCAGGGGCTCAGTCTAAAACAAGGAAGTATATCTAAAATCTAGAATAGTCGATTCCTTGTCTGTTTCTGATTATAAAGGGTTAAAAAATGTGTCTGTTAATATTTAAAGGCACATTTACCTTAGATCTTTCATTCACGAGCATCATGATTTTTAGCTAGTCAAACAGTACGAGCCTTTGTTCTCGCTTGTACAAGTAGAGTCACACTAAATTCTTGGCACAGATTTTTGGTGGAGATTCAAGACAGTGTATGTAAGATAGCTAGCCAAGAACACTGAAGTGTTGCTCTTCCAAGTGGCAGTATAATAAAAGAGGGTCACTGGAGCAGAAAAACTGCCCAGAAGATGACTGAAATGAGTACATATGAAATCTGTTTCTCCCAAGAATTCTTTATATTTCAATGCTGAAGTTGCTGATGATGTTTAATTAAAGGGGTATACAGTGAGAAAGAAAAACGAGTAGACATTTTAAAAACACGAAACTATGAATGCACAGGAAACAATTAGAACTTCTCAACTGCTGAGCAGTGCAGTCAGACTAAGATCATTTTCCATTAGATAAGGAACGAGCCGCATGTGCAGCTGAACTAACTCATGAGCCTGACTGAACGGCTGCAGAAGATGACAAGATGGCATTTTTGGTAAAAATTGTTCTCAGGAAAAATTTGTGCTTTTCTCCTGGACCTCTGAGCCTCCATTTCATCTTACTTGCATACTGAAGACATCATTACTAAAAGGGAGATCTCAGAGTTTTCTTATCAGAAATGTAAATCACACATATTTTTCTTTTCTTTATTTTTTTGCAGGCCTAGTCAATCAAGAGTGTGGGTAATAATTAATCTAAAAGCCCCATTTGAAAGAAATTTGAACTTTGGCAGACAATCTGTTTTACGCTCGCTTGGAAATACTTCTTTGGTTAAAACCATTTGTCCATTCAGTTTGTGGAGGCAGATTAAGTCACAAAACTGCCAATATGTTCCATACCCAGTTTTCTGTCTACATGATAGAAAGGAACTCAAAGTACTTGAAAACCTCTTTGATTCCAGAATTCAAGTGCATTATTCAGTTTGGAACTGCACTTAGTAATTCAAAATTTTTATAGATTATACTCCATTTAAAGTTATTATAAAATATTGGCCATATTCCTTGTACTGTACGATGTATCCTTGTAGCTTATTTACTTTATACATCGTTGTTGTTGCTCAGTCACTAAATAGTGTCCCACGCTATGCAACCCCACGGATTGTAGTAGGCCAGACTCCTCTGTCCTCTGTATCACCTGGAGTTTGTTCACATTCACATCCATTGAGTCAGTGATGTTATATAAACATCTCTTCCTCTACCACCCCCTTATCTTTTTGCCTTCAGTCTTTCTCAGCATCAGGGTCTTTTCCAATGAGTTGGCTGTTCTCATCAGGTGGCCAGAGTATTGGAGCCTCAGCATTGTTTGTTCCAAAGAATATTCAGGGTTGATTTCCTTTAGGATTGACTAGTTTGATCTCCTGGCTGTCCAAGGGAACTTCAAGAGTCTTCTCCAAAGCCACAGTTCAAAAACATCAATTCTTTGACACTTAGCATTTTTTATGGTCCTCTCACATCCTTACATGACTAGTGGAAAAACCATAGCTTTGACTATATGGACCTTTGTCAGCAAAGGGACTTCTCTGCTTTTTAATATGCTGTCTAGGTTTGTCATAGCTTTTCTCCCAAGGAGCAAGCGTCTTTTAATTTCATGACTGGAGTTAACATCTGCAGTGATTTTGCAGCCTGAGAAAATAAAGCAGCCACTGTTTCCACTTTTTCCCCTTCTATTCGCCATGAAGTTGCCATGATCTTAGGTTTTTGAATGCTAGGTTTCAAGCCAGATTTTTCACTCTCCTTTTTTACCCTTCATCAAGAGGCTGTTCAGTTCCTCTTTGCTTCCTGCTATTTGAGTGATGTTATCTGCATATCTGAAGATGTTGATATTTCTCCTGACAATCTTGATTCTAACCTGTGATTCATCCAGCCTGGCATTTCACATGATGTATTCCGCATATAAGCTAAAAAAATGAGGCGACCATATCCAGCTTTGTTGCACTCCTCTCGCAGTTTTGAACCACTCCATTGCTCCACGTCTGGTCCTAACTTCGTTCCTTGACCTGTGTACAGGATTCTCGGGAGACAGGTAAGGTGGTCCAGTATTCTCATTCTCTAAGAATTTTCCACAGTTTGATGTGACCCACATAGTCAAATGTTTAGTGTGGTCAATTAATTAGAAGTAGATGTTTTTCTGGAATTCCCTGCTTTCTCTATGATCCAACGAATGTTGGCAATTTGATCTCTGGTTCCTTGGCCTTTTCTAAAATCAAGCTTATCCATCTGCAGGTTCCCAGTTCATGTACTGCTGAAGTAGCAACCTTTCCCTTCTCCAGGGGATCTTCCCAACCCAGGGATTGAACCCAGGTCTCCAGCATTGCAGGCGGATTCTTTAACAGCTGAGACACAAGGGAAGACTATAGTACATAGCAGTTTTTACCTTTTAATCCCTTACCCTAATATTCCCTCTCTTATCCCTATCTTGCTTCTGCTCCCTTCCATTTCTTCATTGGAAACCGCTAATTTGTTTTCTGTATCTGTGACCTTTTTTCAGTTTTGTTATATTCATTTTATATTTTAGATTCCACATATAAGTGATAATATACCATATTTGTCATTCTCTGATTTGTTTAATTCCACCTAGTACCATCCAGTTCCATCTATGTTGTTTCAAATGGCCAAATTTCATTCTTTTTATGTCTGAGTTGTGCTGCTTTCATATTTTGGCTTTTGTAAATCTTATTTTTCTGTGAATAATGGGGTGTATGTATCTTTTTGAGTGGTTTCATATCCTTCAGATATATAGCCAGAAATGGAATTACTGGATCATGTAGCTGTGTTAGTTCTATTTTTAGTTTTTGAGGAAACTCCATACTGTTTTTCATAATGGCTTCATCACTTTACATCCCCACAGTATACATGGGTTCCTTCTCCGTATCATTGCAAACATTTATTATTTGTGATCTTTTGATCATAGCCATTCTGACAGGTGTGAGGTGCAGTTTCCTTGTGATTTTGATTTGCATTTCCCTTGTGATGAGCAGTGTTGAACATCTTTTTGTGTGCCTGTTGGCCNTTCTCCATATCATTGCAAACATTTATTATTTGTGATTTTTTGATCATAGCCATTCTGACAGGTGTGAGGTGCAGTTTCCTTGTGATTTTGATTTGCATTTCCCTTGTGATGAGCAGTGTTGAACATCTTTTTGTGTGCCTGTTGGCCATTTACAATTCTCTATGGAAAATATTAATTCAGGTTCTGCCCATTTTTAATTAAACTGTTTTTTATCTTGATTTTTATGAGCTTTTAAAATACATTTTAGGTAATTGGTAATATCACTTGCCAGTATTTCTACCATTTNGTGTTGAACATCTTTTTGTGTGCCTGTTGGCCATTTACAATTCTCTATGGAAAATATTAATTCAGGTTCTGCCCATTTTTAATTAAACTGTTTTTTATCTTGATTTTTATGAGCTTTTAAAATACATTTTAGGTAATTGGTAATATCACTTGCCAGTATTTCTACCATTTAGTAAACCATTTTTTCATTTTCAAAATTTCCTTGGCTCTGCAAAAGCTTTTCAGTTTAGGTAAGTCCATTTGTTTATTTTCCCTTTTCTTTTCTTTAGGAGACAGATCCAAAAAAATGTTGCTTTGACTTAGGCAAAGAGTCTTCTGCCTATATTTTTCTCTAGGTGTTTTGTAGTATCCATTCTTACATGTAGGTCCTTAATCTATTCCAGGATTTTTTTTTTNACTTCGTGGTGTGACCTAACCTCCCACTTGAGGAGAAAGACACCTCCTGGCCTTTGGGGTCAGTCGGACTGGGGTTCAGTCCTTGTTTTGTCTTCTGGCTGTGTGGTCTTGGATTATTGCTGTGCAGTACTTGGAATGCATCATAAGTCCAATACTTGTTGGTCATTATTATTTTCGATACTATTCATTTGTAAAGCACTCAGCACTGTGAATGGGCAGCTCTTAGTTTTCTCTCTCTTTCTCTTGTGTCTCAGACAATTGGCTCTCCTTTGCCCATTTGGGGAATCATAGACTCTTGGGGCTGGACTGAAGTCCAGCCTTCGACCTGAATATAAATTCTATTTTTAAAATATTTATTTATATTTATTTTTTACTTGGCTGCAGCAGGTCTTAGTTGCGGTATGTGAG
Source organism: Raphicerus campestris (assembly GCA_006410735.1). Lineage (NCBI taxonomy): Eukaryota > Metazoa > Chordata > Mammalia > Artiodactyla > Bovidae > Raphicerus > Raphicerus campestris. The sequence goes on along the minus strand of SJYW01029137.1, from coordinate 41,278 downwards.
ACCTTGAGCTGTAGCATGTGGGCTCTAGTTCCCCAGCTAGGGACCAAACCCAGGCCCTCTGCATTGGGAGCTTGAAGTCTTAACTGCTGAACCGCCACGGAAGTCCCTGAAGTATAAATTCTTGAATCCTTGGCATCCTTGCCAAGTGGTCTTAGAGATTCTTCTTGATTACCTAACATGATGAGCAACTCACTTCTCCTGAAGGCATCCTACTCTCTCCTCAGGCAGCCCTGATTAGGAAATCCAACCCCATCATATAATTTTTTTTTTTAATTCTTTACTATTTACTTTACTATTCTTTACTATTGAGCCACCAGGGAAGCCTGAAATCTATCATCTTACACTTGCTCTGATGAAGAATCAACATATGTTTAGTGAGCAATAAATATTCATTGTGTAGATGATATTAATAGGGGATAAAAAAATTTAATTGATGTTCCTTGACCTTAAGGAGCTGCTGCTTCTGCTGCTAAGTCACTTCAGTCATGTCCAACTCTGTGCGACCCCACAGACGGCAGCCCAACAGGCTCCCCTGTCCCTGAGATTCTCCAGGCAAGAGTACTGGAGAGGGGTGCCATTGCCTTTTCTGGACCTTAACGGGTGTCTTCTTCTTCTTTGTATTGTTTTTTATTTTTGGCTGTGCTGGATCTTCACTGCTGCCTGGGCCTTGCCCTCGTGTGGTTGCTCTCCGGTTGTTGCACATGGGCTTCTCACTGTGGCGGCCTCTCTTGTTGCAGGGCACAGGCCCTAGGGCGTGTGGCTTTCAGTAGCTGTGGCACGTGGGCTCCGTAGCTGTGGTTCCCAAGCTCCAGAGCACAGGCTCGGTGGTTGCGGCGCATGGGCTTAGCTGCTCTGAGGCATGTGGGGTCTTCCTGGACCAGGGGTCCAGCCTGTGTCTGCTACACAGGCAAGTGGATTCTTTACCATTGAGCCATCAGGGAAGCCTGAAATCTGTCTTCTTAC
>SJYW01029137.1:17892-30418 GCA_006410735.1 Raphicerus campestris | reverse complement strand
TTTTCATGTAACTGTCGAGTTTTCCCAGTACCACTTACTGAAGAGACTATCCTTGCACAATTGTCTATTCTTATTTTTTTGTTGGAATTTAACTTATCATACTAATTCATATGCTAGTAAAGTAATGCTCAAAATTCTCCAAGCCAGGCTTCAGCAATAAGTGAACCATGAACTTCCAGATGTTCAAGCTGGTTTTAGAAAAGGCAGAGGAACCAGAGATCAAATTGCCAGCATCTGCTGGATCATTGAATAAGCAAGAGAGTTCCAGAAAAACATCTATTTCTGCTTTATTGACTATGCCAAAGCCTTTTCTGTGTGGATCACAATAAACTGGAAAATTCTGAAAGAGAAGGGAATACCAGACCACCTGACCTGCCTCTTGAGAAACCTGTATACAGGCCAGGAAGCAACAGTTAGAACTGGACATGGAACAACAGACTGGTTCCAAATCAGGAAAGGAGTATGTCAAGGCTGTGTATTGTCACCCTGCTTATTTAACTTCTATGCAGAGTACATCATGAGAAACGCTGGGCTGGAAGAAGCACAAACTGGAATCAAGACTGCTGGGAGAAATATCAATAACCTCAGATATGCAGATGACACCACCCTTATGGCAGAAAGTGAAGAACTAAAGAGCCTCTTGATGAAAGTGAAAGTGGAGAGTGAAAATGTTGGCTTAAAGCTCAACATTCAGAAAACAAAGTTGATGGCATCTGGTCCCATCACTTCATGGGAAATAGATGGGGAAACAGTGGAAACAGTGCTGATTTTATTTTTGGGGGCTCCAGAATCACTGCAGATGGTGACTGCCGCCATGAAATTAAAAGATGCTTGCTCTTTGGAAGAAAAGTTATGACCAACTAGATAGCCTCTTAAAAAGCAGAGACATTATTTTGTCAACAAAGGTCCATCTAGTCAAGGCTATGGTTTTTCCAGTGGTCATGTTTGGATGTGAGAGTTGGACTGTGAAAAAGCTGAGTGCTGAAGAATTGATGCTTTTGAACTGTGGTGCTGAAGACTCTTGAGAGTCCTTGGGACTGCAAGGAGATTTAACCAATCCATCTTAAAGGAGTTCAGTCCTGAGTGTTCATTGAAAAGACTGATGTTGAAGCTGAAACTCCAATACTTCGGCCACCTGATGTGAAGAACTGACTCATTTGAAAAGTCTCTGATGCTGGGAAAGATTGAAGGCAGGAGGAGAAGGGGACGAGAGAGAATGAGATGGTTGGATGTCATCGCTGACTTGATGGATATGAGTTTGGGTAAACTCCAAGAGCTGGTGATGGACAGGGAAGCCTGGGATGCTGTGGTCCACGGGGTCGCAAAGAGTCAGACATGACTGAGTGAGTAAACTGACTGAACTTCCCATAAGTTTATGGGTTTCTCCCTGGGTTTTCTTTTCTGTTCCATTGATCTATGTGTTGTTTTGTACCAGTACTATAATGTTTTGAATGCTGAACTTTTGTAGTTTAGTCTGAAGTCAGGGAACATGATTCCATCAGCTTTATTCTTCTTAACCAAGATTGTTTTGGCTATTCAGGGTCTTTTATATTTCCATACAAATTTTAGAATATTTTTCTAATTCTGTGAAAAACACCATATATATTTTTTAAGGATTGTATTGAATCTACAGATTATTTTGGGTAATATTAGTAACATTAATGTTTTCAATCCATGAACATGGTATATTTTTGTATCTGTTTATGTCATCTTCAATACTTGTCTTTTACCTCTTTAGGTAGATTTATTCCTAGGTATCTTATTCTTTTTGATGCAGTGGTAAATGGGATTGGTTCTATTGTATAAGAATCCAACAGATTAAAAAGATAGTTCTTCTGGGGTTTGATCTTGTTCCTTTATTTGGAACATGTCCTGTGCTTCATTTTGCCTACTTTGCTGTTTTAATTTCTGTGTATCTAGTAGGTTGTTTTTTCCCCAACCTTGGAAAAGGGTCCTTTTGTAGAAGACGTCCTCTGTGTCCTGGCAGTACACTCCCCTCTGGTTACTGGAGTTGTCTGCTCTCAGGGTGCCTCCTCTGTGGGCTGTGTGGGTCCTTCTCTCATGACTAGTTGACTACTGTGCACAGTCTTTGAGGTGTGACTGACCCCTGGTCTGGTTGGTTGCCAGGCCCTGACTTGTATGGAGGTGCCTGCCACTGGTTGGTGGGTGGCACTGTGTCACAGGCTGGCTTGTGGAATCCTGGGGTGAATCCCAAGGCTAGTGATCACCAACCATGGGCAAAGCTGTATCCAACTGTTGGGCAGTTATGTGGCTAAAGTTTTTGGATCTAGTGTTGGTCTCCTTATGGGTAAGGGTCAGTTTCGGACATAACTGGCTGTGGGTTCTGATGTGTGCCAAGGCTCATGTTAGCCCAGTGGTGAATGAGACTGGATCCCAGTGTGGTTGCAGGGTCCAAAGGGTCTTTGATCTGAATTTGGCCTCTGGTGCATGGAATCAGATCCTGAGGTTACTGGCTTTGAGGCCCAAGTTGTTCCAGAGCTGTGTCTGCCTGCTGGAGGACAGGGTTGGGGTCCAGGGGATTCTAGGGCTGGATCTACCCACTGGTAGACAGAGCCAGGTCCTGGGGTCTATGACTGCAGGGACCCTGGGTCTAAGAGCTGGTATTGGACTGTTCATGGGTGGGGCTGGGTTCTGCTATGACAGGTGTGGGGCTGCAGTGATCTTGGGGCTGGTGTCCATCTGTGATCAGTAGAGCCATGGCCTAAGGGTTCTTGGGGATGGTACCTGCCCACTCATGTGTGAGGCTAGTCCCAGGGCTGGGGCTGGTCTTTTGTCTGTGGAGCTGGATCCCAAAGTTCATGCATCTGCATTCTGGTGGGCAGGACTGGAGTCCAGGGGTTTGGGGACTGATTCCTATCACCAGTGGGCAGAATTGAATCCCAGAGTCTCTAGCTGCAAGGTCCTGGGGCTTGGGGCTAGTGTGGTGTGCTGGTGTGGGGGGTCTGGATCTGGGCCCACTGGACTGGGATGCATCCTGAGGTGGCTATGGTCTCAGAGGGTCTTAAGGCAGCCTGCTTGCTGGTGGCTGGGGTTCTGTCCCTACTGGCTAATTGCTGAGTGTGTCCTGGTACTTGTGCTCATAGGCAGGTAGGTGTCCTGGTACTTCTTTCTACAGGCTGGTAGTTGGAGCTGAGTCCCAGTGGTGATGAACTAGATGGAGTACTTCAAAGTGACTCTTGCCAACACCAGTGTCCATGGTATAACAAGCTCCCCCGGGTGGCTGTCATTAGTGTCTATGTCCCAGGGTGATCTCCTGTAGCCTTCTGCTTCTTCAGGAAGCATTCAAAGATCAGCAAATGGATCTGACCCAGGGTCTTTCAAAGTATTGCTCCTGCCCTGGATCCTGGAGCATGTAATATTTTGTGTATGCCTTTTAAAAGTGGAGTGTCCATTTCCCACAGTACTCTGGCTCTCTAGAAAGTAAGCCCCACTGGCCTTCAAAGCCAGATGCTTGGGGGTTCTTCTTTCCAATGTGAGATAGGTGGGCTAGGGAGTCCAAGATGGGGCTTGGACCCATTGCTCCGTGGGGTAAACCTCCTTAATTGTAATTATTTTCTTGTTCGTGGGTCACCCTGAATGTATGGGGTCTTGACTATACCTTGATTCTACCCCTCCTACCCATTTCATTACTGATGTTTCTTTATATATTTAGTTGTAGAAAATATTTCTGCTCATCTTCCAGTCTATTTCATCAATAGTCTCTCTGTAAATAATTGTAATTTTGGTGTGCCCTCGGAAGGAGGTGAGCTCTGGATCTTCATACTCTGCCATTTTGGCCTAGGGTCTATCCTTAACTTTTAACCTATGTTCTTAAGTAGTTTTGTAGTGTGGGTATATTTATTTGTTTATACTATTATTACATAGCAAATATACAAAAATATATTTAGTTTATACACACAGACACAAACACACATATAAAACTAAAAATGCAGTTGTAGGAAAAGGAGATTTTGTAATTTCTCAAGGAAAAAAGTTTGAGATATATGTTAAGATGAAAATATTGGAGAATTACTTTCTGTGTGTTTGTATACTTTTATCATTTTTAAAACTTTATTTCCCTAAGAAACATACTTTAACAGATGTCATAGCAGGTTGATAGTAAGTGATCTTTCAACCCAGAACAAAAAAGAAGCAGGTACCTCTAATCAAATAAACTCTTAATAGCTTCTGGTCAGTGAGAAAATTCAATTATCTAGTCAAGTTTAAAAATCTGTAGTGGTTACTCTAAATTTGAGTATAGATAAAAAACAACACACTTGAACATATCCTTAAGATCAAAAGTCTACAAGCAATAAATGCTGGAGAGGGTGTGGAGAAAAGGGAACCCTCTTACATCTCTTACACTGTTGGAGGGAATTCAAACCAGTACAGCCACTATGGAGAACAGTGTGGAGATTCCTTAAAAAATTGCACATAGAACTGCCTTATGACCCAGCAATCCCACTGCTGGGCATACACACCGAAGAAACCAGAATTGAAAGAGGCACATGTACCCCAGTGTTCATCACAGCACTGTTTATAATAGCCAGGACATGGAAACAACCTAGATGTCCATCAGCAGATGAATATATAAGAAAGCTGTGTTACATACACACAATGGAGTATTACTCAGCCATTGAAAAGAATACATTTGAATCAGTTCTAATGAGATGGATGAAACTGGAGCCGATTATGTAGAGTGAAGTAAGCCAGAAAGAAAAACACCAATACAGTATACTGACACATATACATGGAATTTAGAAAGATGGTAATGATAACCTTGTATGCGAGACAGCAAAAGAGACCCAGATGTATAGAATGGACTTTTGGACTCTTGAGGGAGAGAGGGAGAGGGTGGGATGATGTGGGACAATGGCGTTGAAAAATGTATGCTATCATGTAAGAAACAAATCGCAAGTCTATATTCGATACAGGATACAGGATGCTTGGGGCTAGTGCACGGGGATGATCCAGAGAGATGATATGGGGTGGGAGGTGGGAGGGGGGTTCAGGATTGGGAACTCATGTACACCTGTGGCGGATTCGTCTCAATGTATGGCAAAACCAATACAGTATTGTAAAGTAAAACAAAGTAAAAATAAAAATTAAAAAAAAAGAAAGTCTTTCAGTTGAACATAAATATATCAGAATCTAGGAGAAAAAAAATAAATCAAAATCTCAAAGAGAATCATGATGTTACATGGTAGGTACATAAAGCTTACTCAGAAAAATAATGAAAAAGTTAATAAATAACAGTAACAAAGGATTACAGCTATTCAGTAAGTTGGCCTCAGTATTCTTATACTTATGAATGATATATTTGTTTTATATTTGCCTATTGTATCTAAATGTGTATCATTCAGTGAAATCATCCCTGGTATTAGGAACTCCATTGTTTAAAATGTTGTCATCTCAAATTTTCAGAACCAGAGGCCTCTAGAGGCCATGTCAGTGGTTAAAAACTCAACTTTGCCATCAGGCAGTGTATATCCAAACCCTGACTCAGTCACTCTGCTCTAAAACAAGTATCCTTTTCTTTTAGAACCTCAATTTTAATGGTTTGCAATGGGGCTATTCATAATATATACTTCATGTTAGTATTTAATTATCCTTGTATGATAATTATCCTTATCAGTTCAGTTTAGTTCAGTCACTCAGTCATGTCTGGCTCTTTGTGACCCCATGAATCGCAGCACGCCAGGCCTCCCTGTCCATCACCAACTCCCGGAGTTCACCCAAACCCATGTCCATCGAGTGGGTGATGCCATCCAGCCATCTCATCCTCTGTTGTCCCCTTCTCCTCCTGCCCCCAATCCCTCCCAGCATTCAGAGTCTTTTCCAATGAGTCAACTCTTTGCATGAGGTGGCCAAAGTATTGGAGTTTCAGCTTTAGCATCAGTCCTTCCAAAGAAATCCCAGGACTGATCTCCTTCAGAATGAACTGGCTGGATCTCCTTGCAGTCCAAGGGACTCTCAAGAGTCTTCCTCAACACCACAGTACAAAAGCATCAATTCTTTGGTGCTCAGCTTTCTTCACAGTCCAACTCTCACATCCATACATGACCACTGGAAAAACCATAGCCTTGACTAGACAGACCTTTGTAAAGTAATGGCTCTGCTTTTGAATATGCTTTCTAGATTGATCATAACTTTAAGGACTGTGTGCTTGCTTTTTCATCACTTTAGTCATGTCCAACTCTGTGCAACCATATGGACTGTGGCCTGCCAAGTTTCTCTGTCCATAGCATTCTCCAAGGCAAGAATATGGAGTGGGTTGCCATGCTCTCCTCCAGGGCATCTTCCCCACCCAGCGATCGAACCCCACAGTGTCTACTGAGTTTTCTTCATCGCAGGCAGATCCTTTACCTATAGGATAATTAAAACATCACAACTAATGTATATGGTGCCCAGAACAGAGCAACTGTTGAATATTCCCATTATAGTCTAATATATAATGGCTAATATAGCTATTATGACTCCATGTTTTGATTTGGACTGGTTAAGTCATATGTTAGACTAATACTGAGGTTGCAGCTTTATAATGATTCATAAAGTCCACATGTTTTATGAAGCATCTATTACAGGTAAGGAACTATTTTTATAAAATAGGAAAATTGACCTGATATCACTTTTTTTAAGTAGCTTATAGTCCAGCAGGGGATACAAAGGGAGATACTGCTGACTTAGTGGGAGGTGGTCAATAGACTATATAGTTATTGTATTTAAAATAACTAAATACAGAGCACTCTTGCAGAGTCAAACAAATAGGTTTTTAAAATTACAGTGATATCACAAAATGATTTATTAGGTCTGTTAGAAGCATCCACATGAAATTTTTTGTTAAAAATAATAGAAAGTAAAGTAGAAGAAAACCTCATGTACACCTGTGGCAGATTCATGTCAATGTATGGCAAAACCAATACAGTATTGCAAAGTAAAAAAAAAAAAAAAAAAGATTGAATGAATACATTGTGCTTAAGGCAAGTAGACCTCATTGAGAAGAAATCTATGGCTGATTAAAATATGAGCTATCCTATTAATCACACAATACATTAGATAATAAACTTTGGTTGTTAACTTGATATGCACCATTGAACATGGAGAAAAATATCACATAGGCAGACAAGTGCACCAGTGTATGACAATGTAATAGCTTGTGGATATTTCTTTTTGTAAATATGTCTGCAGTTTTCCTAGTGTCTTACTGAACTGTACTGTAATTCTTTAAGTCACAGAAATTAACGCTACAGATTTTCCAACACTGGAAAATAAATCATACATTTGAATGAAAGAGTGAGATAGAAATTAAATTTTTTCACTCAGACAGAGTCATTCTAATATTTCAGTTTTCTAAAGAAACTCTGAAGATGTTAGATTAAAAAAATATTTTGAAAAAGGAAAAACTAGTGACAGATTCCACTGACAGGTAATTATGTGAACTAATTTTGAGACTAGTTTAAACTGTAATCAAGGGTTTTTAACCGTCTGTGTTGAACCTAGCCTGACAATTTGCCAATAGCACAAATAGGAAAAAAATAGAAGTGCTGTATTCTGTAGGTGAAGTAATACTTTTTACAGAAGATCATGACAGATTTCTTTGAATTTTGTTTTAATAAATATAAAAGTTTAGCATTTAACTGATTATTCAACATAATTTTGACTAGGTCTTGGGTTTCCATCTTGCTGGACAGGGTAACATATTTTCAGTAACTTATATCAAAATTTCACTGGTGGAATTTCACTGGTGGAATATTATCTTTGCTTGTGCTATTCAATAATGACAGCCACTAGCCACATGTGGCTATTGAGTACTTGAAAATGTGGCTGGTCTGAATCGGTAGAGACTATAAGGACCAAAAACACACCAGATTGCAATGCCTGAAATAAAAAATAAAAGATGGTACAATATCGCATTGGGATATTTAAGGTTTAATAAAAATATATGAATTATGCCTTTTTTTTACTTTTCTCATAAGGAGATAGAAAAATTTTAAATTATATTTATGGTTTACATTGTTGTTCTGTTGGACAGTGATGTTCTAGGGGACCCATGAAGTAAATCCACTGGTAAAGAAAATAAAATTCTAAACAAAGAATTTTGACCTCTTCAGAACTGTATTAAACTGGCTCACATTCTGAGCATAAAATTAGTTGTTTTAAGTCATGTGTATATAGTTGTATATAAACCATGTAATTCAAAATACATTATGCATTAGAAAAAGGCACCAGAAAAATAGACTACAATTATGCATGTGTGGAAGATAATATTGCACAAGATAAAATGCCAAAATACCCATTTTGTTACTCATTTCTTATCTGTGGAGTAGATCCTACCTGTATTCTCTGCAACCATATTAATATAGATATAATTACAGAGGAAGCTCTTCCTCTTGGTAATCTGAAAGTTTCTGGAAAATTTATTTTCTCACTAAAGACTTTTAGTTGACATCAATTACATTATAATTGACTTATGCAAAATTGTACAAGAATCTTAGCCCAAGCTCTTCTATTCACCTTGCAATAAGACAAAACAGAAATCCTCCCACAACAAGGCCATATAAACCACTATATAAACCACCTCCTCCTTTTCTTTTAAGTCATGTATTTGTCAACAAATAGGATCCATAACAGGGGAGAAAGCCCCAAATGCAGTCATAAGCAAAAGCAGCACAATAAGTGACTCTCAGGATTTATTGCTTCAGGGTACTACAACAGTATACCTTTGAGTTAATAAGTTAATAAATCAATCTTCTTTTTAATAAATCAATCTTTATTGCCTGAAATAATTTATGTGTATTCTGAAGTAAGTCATATATGCTTTCATTTGCATTTTCCAAGATTAGCCCTTCATTTGTATTTTTAAAATACTATGTATTTTCTAAAAATTATCTCCAAATTCAGAATGCAAAACTTATTCCCTGAGCAGGGAGCTGTCACATACCAGGAGTCACCATCAGATGGGAATATATTCTGAAGTGTTTCTCCTATATAGGTGTGTATTTTGAGGGTGCCTGTTGCCTAAAAAGGTCTCCTATGAAAGGTGTCTCTAAGGGCTTTCAGTATGGGTCATATCTGAGGTTTGATCCTCAAAGGTATGGGAAAAAAGTTCAACTTTTGAAAGCCTTAAGCAGAAACAATTAGAGGAAGCTGAACCTGTGCTCACCAATATGGTTGCCACTTGCCATTCTGAAGGAGATCAGCCCTGGGATTTCTTTGGAAGGAATGATGCTAAAGCTGAAACTCCAGTACTTTGGCCACCTCATGCGAAGAGTTGACTCAGTGGAAAAGACTCTGATGCTGGGAGGGATTGAGGGCAGGAGGAGAAGGGGACGACAGAGGATGAGATGGCTGGATGGCATCACCAACTCAATGGACCTGAGTCTGAGTGAACTCCAAGAGATGGTGATGGACAGGGAGGCCTGGCGTGCTGCGATTCATGGGCTTGCAAAGAGTCAGACATGACTGAACGACTGAAATGAACTGAGATGAACTGCCATGTGTGGACTGGTTAACACTTGGAATATCCCAATGTGACTGAGAAAGAGACTTTTAATTGTCTTCAACTTTATGATAAATTTAAAAGCTGACACTGGATTGTGTGATTGGAAAAGGTTTAAGCATGCTTGGAACAATTTTGGGTCTTCTTTTTCAACTGTACACTTTATGATATATAAATGCAGATCAAGTATCTCCAATTTAAAAAATTTCAATTTGAGATATACTGAAGGTATAAAATATCCAATACCAGACAAATTTTGAGTACTTAGTACCTAAAAGAATAAATAAAATAGCTCAGTATTTAATTATATATATATAATATATATATATATACACACACACATGTATATATATAGCTTATACATTGAAATGATATTACTTTGGATATTTGGGTTGGAATATATTAAATTAATTTCATCTATTTTTAAACTTCTCCTTAATGTGGCTACTATAAAGTTTAAAATTGTTGTTCAGTCACTAAATTGTGTCTGTCTTTGTGAACCTATGGACTGCAGTATGCCAGACTTCCCTGTCCGTCACTATCTCCTGGAGTTAGCTTAAACTAATTTCCATTGAATCGGTGATGCCATACAATCATTTCATCCTCTGTTGTCTCCTTCCCCTTCTGCCTTCAATCTTTTTCCAGCATCAGGGTTTTTTCCATTGAGTCGGCTATTTGCATCAGGTGGCCAAAGTATTGGAGCTTCAGTTTCAACATCAGTCCTTCCAGTGAACACTCAGGATTGATTTCCTTTAGGATTGACTGGTTTGATCTCCTTGCTGTCCAAGGGACTCTCAAGAGTCTTTCCCAGCACCACAGTTTGAAAGCAATTCTTTGGCACTCAGCCTTCCTTAGGTACAGTTCTCACATCCATACATGACTACAGGAAGAACCACAGCTTTGACTCTATGGAGCTTTGTTGGCAAAGTGAGGTCTCGGCTTTTTAATACTCAGTCTAGGTTTACATCATGAGAAACGCTGGGCTGGAGGAAGCAGAAGCTGGAATCAAGATTGCCAGGAGAAATATCAGTAACTTCAGATATGCAGATGACACCACCCTTATGGCAGAAAGTGAAGAGGAACAAAAAAGCCTCTTGATGAAAGTGAAAGAGGAGCGTGAAAAAGTTGGCTTAAAGCTCAACATTCAGAAAATTAAGATCATGGCATCCGGTTCCATCACTTTATGGGAAATAGATGGGGAAACAGTGGAAGCAGTATCAGACTTTATTTTGGGAGCTCCAAAATCAGTGCAGATGGTGACTGCAGCCATGAAATTAAAAGACGCTTACTCCTTGGAAGAAAAGTTATGACCAACCTAGATAGCATATTCAAAAGCAGAGACATTACTTTGTCAACAAATGTCCATCTAGTCAAGGCTATGGTTTTTCCAGTAGCCATGTATGGATGTGAGAGTTGGACTGTGAAGAAAGCTGAGCACTGAAGAATTGATGCTTTTGTACTGTGGTGTTGAGGAAGACTCTTGAGAGTCCCTTGGACTGCAAGGAGATCCAACCAGTTCATTCTGAAGGAGATGAGCCCTGAGATTTCTTTGAAAGGAATGATGCTAAAGCTGAAACTCCAGTACTTTGGCCACCTCATGTGAAGAGTTGACTCATTGGAAAAGACTCTGATGCTGGGAAAGATTGGGGGCAGGAGGAGAAGGGGATGATGGAGAATGAGATGGCTGAATGGCATCACAGACTCAATGGACGTGAGTCTGAGTGAACTCTGGGAGCTGGTGATGGACAAGGAGGCCTGGCGTGCTGCAATTCATGGGCTCGCAATGAGTTGGACACAACTGAGCGACTGAACTGAACTGAACTAGGTGTCGTAACTTTTCTTCTAAGGAGCAAACGCCTTTTAATTTCATGGCTGCAGTCACCATCCTCAGTGATTTTGTAGCCACTGTTTCCATTTTTTCCACATCTATTTGCCATGAAATGATGGAACAATATGCTATGATCTTAGTTTTTTGAATGTTGAATTTTAATTCAGTTTTGTAACTCTCCTCTTTTACCTTCATCAAGAAACCCTTTAGTTATTCTTCGCTTTCTGCCTTTAGGCTGGTATCATCTGCATATCTGAATTTGTTAATATTTCTCCTGGCACTCTTGATTCCAGCTTGTGCTTCATCCAGCCTGGCATTTTGTATGATGTACTCTCCATTTAAATTAAATAAGCAGGGTGACAATATACAGCTTTGACATATTCCTTTCCCAATTTTGAACCCGTCCTTTGTTCCATACCTGATTCTAGCTGTTGCTTTTTGACCTGCATACAGGGATCTCAGGAGTCAGGTAAGGTGGTCTGGTATTCCCATCTCTTTAAGACTTTTCTACAGTTTTTGTGGTCCACACAATTAAAGGCTTTAGTGTAGTCGGTGAAGCAGAAGTAGATATTTTTTCTGGCATTCTCTTGGTTTTTAAATGATCCAACAAATATTGACAATTTGATCTCTGGTTCCTCTGCCTTTTCTAAATCCAGCCTGTGTATCTGGAACTTACAGTTCATGTCCTGAGCAATTATGGTAGTTTGAACATTCTTTGGCATTATCCTTTTTGGGATTGGAGTAAAAACTGACCTTTTCTAGTCCTGTGACCATTACTAAGCTTTCCAAATTTGCTGGCATATTGAATATAGCACTTTAACAGCATCATCTGTTAGGATTTGAAATAGCTCAGCTGGAATTCTATCACCTTCACAAACTTTGTTTGCAGTAACTTCCTAAGGCAAATGACTTCATACTCCAGAATGTCTGGTTCTTGGTGAGTGACCCCACACCATTGTGGTTATCCAGGTCATTAAGCCCTTTTTTGTACAGTTCTTCTGTGTATTCTTGCCACCTCTTCTTGATACCTTCTGCTTCTGTTAGGTCCATACCATTTCTGTCCTTTATTGTGCCCCTCTTTGCATGAAATGTTCTCTTGCTATCTCTGATTTTCTTGAAGAGAATCTCTAATCTTTCCCATTCTATCTTTTTCCTCTATTTCTTTGCATTGTTCACTTAAGCAGGCTTTCTTATCTCTC
>SJYW01029131.1:3407-19518 GCA_006410735.1 Raphicerus campestris | reverse complement strand
CCCGTCCATCATGGCATTAGAGTCACCCACCCATAGACTGAGTTTGAGGAAAAGACACCCAACCTCTCTTGGCACCACCGTGTGCCAGGCACTGTGCCAAACAGTTTTGAGGGCACTCCAGAGCAGCCCACGTAATGCTCACCTTAGTCTCTTCGAATAAAAAAGTAAACACTACCTATTGTAGTTCTGAAAAAGGAAATCATATCTCACGTATCTGCTGGAGCTATTTGATGAGCTTGGTAAACACTGTGAACATGGAAAGCCAATGGATATATACTTTATAAAAACTCTTGATATCTTTTGTCAATTTTCTAAAGGAAAGCTCCATAAGCATGGAAAGAACACAGAAAAGACTTCATGAAACTTTTTTTAAAGTATTGGTAAAATGTAAGAAACAAAGCTTATGTAAAAGAGACACTTTTCATATATGTTATGGCAACAACAACAAGAAAAAATCTCTAGGATATTGATACTGGAATGTATCTTATATTATTTTCAGAAGAATTATTTTGAAAATGGTGCAAAGTTTGCAGGTGGAACTAAACCTTTCCATGTAGTAATATGCCACACCAAGGTGAGTAAATTACAGGCTGTGAGACCAAGCAGATATCTCACTTGTAAGTTTCAGTGTGACCTTATGTGAGAAATGCATTTAGAGAAAAAAATAAAACCATGATTTTTGTATGATTATGGGTTCACTACCTATTACAATCCGGAGTAGGAATGTTGGAGCTGTTGCATCTACTGCCTTAAATATCTATTCCATGTGCTGCTGTTGCTGCCAAAAGATCAGCAATTTTCTGGGCATGATCTGAAAAGAGGCTGGGAATGCACAGACAATATTATTATTTTGTGTACAAAATCATGATTTGGCTGCAGCTGGAATACTGTTTATGACCTTAGTGCACTCAGCAAGAGATATATGTATGAGAGAGCTGAAGGAAGGCCAGAGGAAAACCTGAAAACATGGGAAAGAAAAGGAATTGGCATGAGGATAAACTAAAACAACAGTTTGTCTATGAATATGAAGGTGATGATAATGTAACATCTGCAATAAGACAAAGACAAACATTGAAATTCAAAGGCAGGTCTCCTCTCTCATGCTAAGCTGGGAACTTGAATGAGAGCTTGTCAAGGAAATAAAGGTATTGAAGAAAACCACAATTCAAAAAGATCCATGCGCTCCAATGTTCATAACAACACTACTTCTAGTAACCAAGATATGGAAGCAACAGTGTCCATTGATAGATGAATGAGTGAAATGAAGTGGTCTATAAACAATGAAAGATTATGTGGTCTTGAAAAAGAATGAGATAATGCCATTTGCATCAGCATGGATGGACCTAGGAATGATCATACTAAGCGAAGTAAGTTACAGAAAGGCAAGTATATGTGGAATTGAATTTACAAAGTGAAACAAATGAACTTATTTACAAAACAAAGATAGACTCAAGAACATAGAAAACAAACACAAACACGGTTCCCAAAGGAGAAGGGGAGGAGGGATAATTGAGCAGCTTGAGATTAAAATATACACAGTTATAGTTAAAATAGGTAACCAGCTAAGACCTACTGTATAGCGTAGGAGCTATACTCAAAATCTTGTAACAACCTATAATGGAAGACAATATTTAAAAAGAACATACATATTTTTATATATGTATAACAGACTCACTTTGCTATACATCTGAAATTAACACAGTATTTTAAATCAATTATATTTCAACAAAAAATTTTAAAATAATTTTTAGCTGCTAACAACTAGCTATTTGACCTTGAATAGTTTCTTTACTCTTTCTGAACTTCACTCTATTCATCTCTAATCTTCATAAATGGATTAAGAAAGATTAAATCCAATCTCATGAAACAGGTATTTAGTTGAGAAACTACTATGAGCAGTCTGAGAGCCTGAAAACTATAGGGCCCTAGATCTGCACCATTAAAAACTTACAGTCTAGTCACAGGAATAAGATTTGTTGTAATTGTTCTTTGTTTTTGTTTAAATACAGATTGGGATCTGTATTTACCACAGAGGAGCAACATGCTGAGATGAAAGCCTTGAATAAAATGTATTATTTTGCTCAGTCATACCCGACTCTTTGCAACTCCGTGGAATGCAGTCTTCCAGGCTCCTCTGTCATGGGCTTCTCCAGGCAAGAACACTGGAGTGGGTTGCCATTTCCTGTTCCAGGGGATCTTTCTGATCTAGAGACTGAACCCAGATCTCCTTCCTGCATTGCAGGCAGATTCTTTAGCATCTGAGCCACCAGGGAATCCCATTCTATTTAAGAAAGCAATCCCTAAACTCAGGGGCCATGAAGAGCAAACAAGTCTTTTTTTCTGTTTGCAGTATCAAATTCAGTGATCTCCACTTAGAAGGAACCTACTAAATAACTGAAATATAATTTGAAAGATGAGTAGAATTGTTTTCCTGTCAAAATGGACTTGGAGAAATCATTTATGCTTGAGGGAATTGCATAAGCCAATGTGTATAAGCAAGAAAGTGTGAACTTCATGGAAGGAAGAAAGGCATGGTTTGGCTATTGGATAAGACATTGTGTGTGCGAGCTGATAGACTGGGAACACAAGTAGCAGGTGCTTGAATTCCCATTGCATGAATACATATAGGGGGCATTTAATGTATATAATCATAAGATTAAAGTTGATTACATGATCACTTTATGGCAAACAGATGGGGAAAAAAGTGGAAACAGTGGCAGACTTTATTTTCTTGGGCTCCAAAATGGCAGTGGACAGTGACTGCAGCCAGGAAATTAAAAGATGCTTGGCACTTGGAAGAAAAGCTATGACAAACCTAGACAGATATTAAAAAAGCAGAGACATCGCTTTGCCGCCAAAGGTCCGTATAGTCAAAGTTATGGCTTTTCCAGTGTCATGTACGGATGTGAGAGTTGGATCATAAAGAAGGCTGAGCACCGAAGAAATGATGCTTTCGAACTGTGGTGCTGGAGTTTGTTTCAATAGCAAAGTTAATGCTTATGAACCCCCCAAATTAGAATTGTGACATTTATCTATTCAATTTATTCACTCATTAATTCACCTGGGGAACATGTTAACACCAGGGAGGTTCTTGAACACCCTCCTCCCATCCTCAGGGATTCTGATTTATAAGACTGGAGTTGGGGGAGCTTAGGATCTGCCTTTATAATAAGCACTACTGATGATGTTCATGCAGAAAAAATATAGCCCACAGTTTCAGAAGCACTAGGTGAGTATGATTTTCATTTATAAGATGAAAAAAATGAAATTACCTAATTCAGGGACCATTTCAATGACCAAATCAAATCTATAGCCTGGTTGATCTGATCAACTGTGCAGAAACTGGCCTTTACCGTGGCAAAGGGGAGGGGAACATTCAATAAAAAATGATTGATTCATTGTTCATATAGAAGATGAATGCAGACACGGGTTTTGTTTCAAGTGATTTGGATGGAAACTAAAAGCTGTCTAAGCTCCAAGGAAATGTATGTTTTTATTTCTTTGGATAATTCAATTTCCATTACTGTTTTAATAAAATGGATATAAAACATAGAACTGATATTCTATCTCTATTTCTCAATATTATTTTGATGTAGCTTTGGTCTCACTGTTCCCCCCACTCAGTAAAGTTGGAGAGAGATTGATTAATTCCTTGTTTTCTTTGTTGCCACACTCCCCTGCTCTTCTTGATTGCTGCTGGGACTGGAACTAAGAAAATGACACCAGGACGAATGTTGCTGTGGCATTTCCAATCCATTGGAACGAGGAAGTATTTGAAATCTTGCCAGACAGCTAGTCCTCAGGAGACAGTAACTCCCTTCCTCATTTAATAAAAATGACATTTTTAAAAAATTTATACAGAGACATCATGTTTTCAGCACTTGGTATTTAAAAATGAATCATTGCAATGAAGTTTTTCAGGTATTCAGATTATCTTGGAGTACCTCATTAAACATAATAATCCTTCTACATACTCAGAAACTAGAAAGTTGTAGGTTCTAGACCCAGCTCTGCCCTAAATATAAGCGATCTAGAACAGAGTTTTAACCCTTGAGGGATCACAGGAGATTCTACATAAAGAATATCAATGCTGGATAGAAACTGAGAAATTATTTGGCCCAACATCTGAAGAATTTCATGCACAGAGGAGGCTGGTGGACTACAGTCCATGGGGTTGCAAAGAGCCAGACACGACTGAGCGAGTAACACACACACACGTTGCCACACGATGTGGCAACTAAGGGGCTCACCAGGGAAATGACTTCCCCAAGGTCAACTGGTTGATCATGACAAAGACACAGGACATCTTGCCTCTTCAATCTTGTCCTACTTTCAGGGCACCTCACAACTTTAGGGGATCAATTAGGAAGCACAAAGCCTCGNTTAAAAAGAGCATACATATTTTTATATATGTATAACAGACTCACTTTGCTATACATCTGAAATTAACACAGTATTTTAAATCAATTATATTTCAATAAAAAATTTTAAAATAATTTTTAGCTGCTAACAACTAGCTATTTGACCTTGAATAGTTTCTTTACTCTTTCTGAACTTCACTCTATTCATCTCTAATCTTCATAAATGGATTAAGAAAGATTAAATCCAATCTCATGAAACAGGTATTTAGTTGAGAAACTACTATGAGCAGTCTGAGAGCCTGAAAACTATAGGGCCCTAGATCTGCACCATTAAAAACTTACAGTCTAGTCACAGGAATAAGATTTGTTGTAATTGTTCTTTGTTTTTGTTTAAATACAGATTGGGATCTGTATTTACCACAGAGGAGCAACATGCTGAGATGAAAGCCTTGAATAAAATGTATTATTTTGCTCAGTCATACCCGACTCTTTGCAACTCCGTGGAATGCAGTCTTCCAGGCTCCTCTGTCATGGGCTTCTCCAGGCAAGAACACTGGAGTGGGTTGCCATTTCCTGTTCCAGGGGATCTTTCTGATCTAGAGTCTGAACCCAGATCTCCTTCCTGCATTGCAGGCAGATTCTTTAGCATCTGAGCCACCAGGGAATCCCATTCTATTTAAGAAAGCAATCCCTAAACTCAGGGGCCATGAAGAGCAAACAAGTCTTTTTTTCTGTTTGCAGTATCAAATTCAGTGATCTCCACTTAGAAGGAACCTACTAAATAACTGAAATATAATTTGAAAGATGAGTAGAATTGTTTTCCTGTCAAAATGGACTTGGAGAAATCATTTATGCTTGAGGGAATTGCATAAGCCAATGTGTATAAGCAAGAAAGTGTGAACTTCATGGAAGGAAGAAAGGCATGGTTTGGCTATTGGATAAGACATTGTGTGTGCGAGCTGATAGACTGGGAACACAAGTAGCAGGTGCTTGAATTCCCATTGCATGAATACATATAGGGGGCATTTAATGTATATAATCATAAGATTAAAGTTGATTACATGATCACTTCATGGCAAACAGATGGGGAAAAAAGTGGAAACAGTGACAGACTTTATTTTCTTGGGCTCCAAAATGGCAGTGGACAGTGACTGCAGCCAGGAAATTAAAAGATGCTTGGCACTTGGAAGAAAAGCTATGACAAACCTAGACAGATATTAAAAAAGCAGAGACATCGCTTTGCCGCCAAAGGTCCGTATAGTCAAAGTTATGGCTTTTCCAGTGTCATGTACGGATGTGAGAGTTGGATCATAAAGAAGGCTGAGCACCGAAGAAATGATGCTTTGGAACTGTGGTGCTGGAGTTTGTTTCAATAGCAAAGTTAATGCTTATGAACCCCCCAAATTAGAATTGTGACATTTATCTATTCAATTTATTCACTCATTAATTCACCTGGGGAACATGTTAACACCAGGGAGGTTCTTGAATGCCCTCCTCCCATCCTCAGGGATTCTGATTTATAAGACTGGAGTTGGGGGAGCTTAGGATCTGCCTTTATAATAAGCACTACTGATGATGTTCATGCAGAAAAAATATAGCCCACAGTTTCAGAAGCACTAGGTGAGTATGATTTTCATTTATAAGATGAAAAAAATGAAATTACCTAATTCAGGGACCATTTCAATGACCAAATCAAATCTATAGCCTGGTTGATCTGATCAACTGTGCAGAAACTGGCCTTTACCGTGGCAAAGGGGAGGGGAACATTCAATAAAAAATGATTGATTCATTGTTCATATAGAAGATGAATGCAGACACGGGTTTTGTTTCAAGTGATTTGGATGGAAACTAAAAGCTGTCTAAGCTCCAAGGAAATGTATGTTTTTATTTCTTTGGATAATTCAATTTCCATTACTGTTTTAATAAAATGGATATAAAACATAGAACTGATATTCTATCTCTATTTCTCAATATAATCTTGATGTAGCTTTGGTCTCACTGTTCCCCCCACTCAGTAAAGTTGGAGAGAGATTGATTAATTCCTTGTTTTCTTTGTTGCCACACTCCCCTGCTCTTCTTGATTGCTGCTGGGACTGGAACTAAGAAAATGACACCAGGACGAATGTTGCTGTGGCATTTCCAATCCATTGGAACGAGGAAGTATTTGAAATCTTGCCAGACAGCTAGTCCTCAGGAGACAGTAACTCCCTTCCTCATTTAATAAAAATGACATTTTTAAAAAATTTATACAGAGACATCATGTTTTCAGCACTTGGTATTTAAAAATGAATCATTGCAATGAAGTTTTTCAGGTATTCAGATTATCTTGGAGTACCTCATTAAACATAATAATCCTTCTACATACTCAGAAACTAGAAAGTTGTAGGTTCTAGACCCAGCTCTGCCCTAAATATAAGCGATCTAGAACAGAGTTTTAACCCTTGAGGGATCACAGGAGATTCTACATAAAGAATATCAATGCTGGATAGAAACTGAGAAATTATTTGGCCCAACATCTGAAGAATTTCATGCACAGAGGAGGCTGGTGGACTACAGTCCATGGGGTTGCAAAGAGCCAGACACGACTGAGCGAGTAACACACACACACGTTGCCACACGATGTGGCAACTAAGGGGCTCACCAGGGAAATGACTTCCCCAAGGTCAACTGGTTGATCATGACAAAGACACAGGACATCTTGCCTCTTCAATCTTGTCCTACTTTCAGGGCACCTCACAACTTTAGGGGATCAATTAGGAAGCACAAAGCCTCGAAGAAATGAACAATTTTCCTAGCAACACATTTCTCATACTAATATTAACGTGAAAGTAAACGCTAATACCCTGCCAGTGGCACAGTTCCCATGTGCCAGGAACACTGCCAGCCGCTCGATGCGCAGTCCCGGATATTCCCAGTCCGGTGGTCTTTGTTATTTACTGCTCAATGCATATATAATAAATCCACCATCTTCTGTGAGTGACATATTTAATAGCCTCAAGTTTCTTGGTTCTTGATAAAACAAGGACTCAGACTAACATCTTTTAATATCCAGACTTGTGCTTAATTCACAATAACACAATATCTACTTCCTGAAATGATTAAACCAAGAAGCTTTGGTTTGTGGCGGAGGTTTTGCCTCATGGATTCTGCCCCTTGTCTCTATTCTCTCTTACCAACCCTACACAGGAAGCCTTTAGGAACGAGCAATGAAAACCTTTTTTTTTTGGTCATGCTGCATGTGGGAGCTTAGTTCCCCCACCCGGGATGACACCTGTGCCCGGGCAGTGGAAGTCCAGAGTCCTAATCACTAGACCACAAGGGAAGTCCCCCCCACCCCCACCCCACCCCGCCTTTTTCTTAAATTCAAAGCATTTTCTTTCTCATGCTGACTCCTTTGGGTTGTGTGTTTTTTCTTCTAGAAACAAAGTTTCCGAGAAAGACTGTCCCTCCATATTCTTTAAAATGTCCACTCAGGGCTGCGTCTATATGGACACATTAGTACTAAGAACAACAAGTGGGCCTGTAGAGGATTTGCAGATGCATCCAGAACACCTAGAAACTCTATTAGGATAACAAGTGGAGCCTACCTACCAAAGCAGGGAAAGAAAGGATGTGTGAGCTCTGGGATTCAGAAACCACTAGAGTTAAGAAGCCTCTGCCTATTAATTGCCCCCAGGGCTCAGCCTCGGTGTGTGAAGGGACTTAAATGAAAGATTAAATAACAGAACACTTGGAGGAGTCCTCAGGAAAATTATTGGAAAATGTGGGATATTTTGTTACCATTGTCAGTGAAGCTTGGGAGGCATTTTTGAAAATCTCCTGAGCCACCTACAGCAGTGACTGTCAAGCCTCTTGCCCCCAGGACCTCTTTGTTAATCCCAAACAACAAAAACAAAAAAANGATATTAAAAAAGCAGAGATATCGCTTTGCCGCCAAAGGTCCGTATAGTCAAAGTTATGGCTTTTCCAGTGTCATGTACGGATGTGAGAGTTGGATCATGAAGAAGGCTGAGCACCGAAGAAATGATGCTTTGGAACTGTGGTGCTGGAGTTTGTTTCAATAGCAAAGTTAATGCTTATGAACCCCCCAAATTAGAATTGTGACATTTATCTATTCAATTTATTCACTCATTAATTCACCTGGGGAACATGTTAACACCAGGGAGGTTCTTGAACACCCTCCTCCCATCCTCAGGGATTCTGATTTATAAGACTGGAGTTGGGGGAGCTTAGGATCTGCCTTTATAATAAGCACTACTGATGATGTTCATGCAGAAAAAATATAGCCCACAGTTTCAGAAGCACTAGGTGAGTATGATTTTCATTTATAAGATGAAAAAAATGAAATTACCTAATTCAGGGACCATTTCAATGACCAAATCAAATCTATAGCCTGGTTGATCTGATCAACTGTGCAGAAACTGGCCTTTACCGTGGCAAAGGGGAGGGGAACATTCAATAAAAAATGATTGATTCATTGTTCATATAGAAGATGAATGCAGACACGGGTTTTGTTTCAAGTAATTTGGATGGAAACTAAAAGCTGTCTAAGCTCCAAGGAAATGTATGTTTTTATTTCTTTGGATAATTCAATTTCCATTACTGTTTTAATAAAATGGATATAAAACATAGAACTGATATTCTATCTCTATTTCTCAATATAATCTTGATGTAGCTTTGGTCTCACTGTTCCCCCCACTCAGTAAAGTTGGAGAGAGATTGATTAATTCCTTGTTTTCTTTGTTGCCACACTCCCCTGCTCTTCTTGATTGCTGCTGGGACTGGAACTAAGAAAATGACACCAGGACGAATGTTGCTGTGGCATTTCCAATCCATTGGAACGAGGAAGTATTTGAAATCTTGCCAGACAGCTAGTCCTCAGGAGACAGTAACTCCCTTCCTCATTTAATAAAAATGACATTTTTAAAAAATTTATACAGAGACATCATGTTTTCAGCACTTGGTATTTAAAAATGAATCATTGCAATGAAGTTTTTCAGGTATTCAGATTATCTTGGAGTACCTCATTAAACATAATAATCCTTCTACATACTCAGAAACTAGAAAGTTGTAGGTTCTAGACCCAGCTCTGCCCTAAATATAAGCGATCTAGAACAGAGTTTTAACCCTTGAGGGATCACAGGAGATTCTACATAAAGAATATCAATGCTGGATAGAAACTGAGAAATTATTTGGCCCAACATCTGAAGAATTTCATGCACAGAGGAGGCTGGTGGACTACAGTCCATGGGGTTGCAAAGAGCCGGACACGACTGAGCGAGTAACACACACACACGTTGCCACATGATGTGGCAACTAAGGGGCTCACCAGGGAAATGACTTCCCCAAGGTCAACTGGTTGATCATGACAAAGACACAGGACATCTTGCCTCTTCAATCTTGTCCTACTTTCAGGGCACCTCACAACTTTAGGGGATCAATTAGGAAGCACAAAGCCTCGAAGAAATGAACAATTTTCCTAGCAACACATTTCTCATACTAATATTAACGTGAAAGTAAACGCTAATACCCTGCCAGTGGCACAGTTCCCATGTGCCAGGAACACTGCCAGCCGCTCGATGCGCAGTCCCGGATATTCCCAGTCCGGTGGTCTTTGTTATTTACTGCTCAATGCATATATAATAAATCCACCATCTTCTGTGAGTGACATATTTAATAGCCTCAAGTTTCTTGGTTCTTGATAAAACAAGGACTCAGACTAACATCTTTTAATATCCAGACTTGTGCTTAATTCACAATAACACAATATCTACTTCCTGAAATGATTAAACCAAGAAGCTTTGGTTTGTGGTGGAGGTTTTGCCTCATGGATTCTGCCCCTTGTCTCTATTCTCTCTTACCAACCCTACACAGGAAGCCTTTAGGAACGAGCAATGAAAACCTTTTTTTTTTGGTCATGCTGCATGTGGGAGCTTAGTTCCCCCACCCGGGATGACACCTGTGCCCGGGCAGTGGAAGTCCAGAGTCCTAATCACTAGACCACAAGGGAAGTCCCCCCCACCCCCACCCCACCCCGCCTTTTTCTTAAATTCAAAGCATTTTCTTTCTCATGCTGACTCCTTTGGGTTGTGTGTTTTTTCTTCTAGAAACAAAGTTTCCGAGAAAGACTGTCCCTCCATATTCTTTAAAATGTCCACTCAGGGCTGCGTCTATATGGACACATTAGTACTAAGAACAACAAGTGGGCCTGTAGAGGATTTGCAGATGCATCCAGAACACCTAGAAACTCTATTAGGATAACAAGTGGAGCCTACCTACCAAAGCAGGGAAAGAAAGGACGTGTGAGCTCTGGGATTCAGAAACCACTAGAGTTAAGAAGCCTCTGCCTATTAATTGCCCCCAGGGCTCAGCCTCGGTGTGTGAAGGGACTTAAATGAAAGATTAAATAACAGAACACTTGGAGGAGTCCTCAGGAAAATTATTGGAAAATGTGGGATATTTTGTTACCATTGTCAGTGAAGCTTGGGAGGCATTTTTGAAAATCTCCTGAGCCACCTACAGCAGTGACTGTCAAGCCTCTTGCCCCCAGGACCTCTTTGTTAATCCCAAACAACAAAAACAAAAAAACGAGTTAAAAGAGTCGCACTACTTTATGTCTTTGAAATATCTTTAATCGCTGATTTAAGACAGCTATAGTTTCAAATACACTTCTGCCATCAGTCTTATCTGTAATACGTTATTCTGGTTGAAGGATGTGGGAAAAAATAACTGGACTGATTTAGATATGTAGTTAGAAAAGAGAGGAGTATTTTAAAAACCTTTTCACACAATTGAGGATATTTGTCTTTGCTATTACTTAGAAACTCGGCAAGTAGATCCTTACAGATTTGTTGCAGTGGGGAATCTGAAACCATATCAAACTTTTCACATTCTGTTGCATCAAAATACATTGGTCTCTTTTGCACTTTGAGTGGATTTTTTACCCCACACGTGATTGTGAAGCAACACGCATTAGTCATTCAAGAAAATGTTGGTTCCTTGAACAATGCAGATCTTCCAAATGCTGACGTTTCATTATCCAATATTAAAAATGACTCATTCATTACTATCACTACCAATTTCATCAAGAAAGTCATTAAATATTGGAAAGCTGTCAAGGATACTGTAGCAGATACTGTAGAATTTTCCAGAATTCTATTATTTTTGTTTGAAAGCACAAATATTATTGGCAAAAAAATACTGTCAGTTGTTTTCTCAGAAGTGACAGGGTTACTTCTTTCATTTTCAAAGAAATGTCTGCTAGATATCCAAGTTTCAGTGATCATTACTTGGTCAGCAGTTCCTTCTAGTATAAACGATGTTTCATGAAAAGAGTGACAAATTCAGTTTGCAACTCAAATTGCTTCGCCTTCAGACAACTGTTGTATTTTGGTATGCATTTACATGTTTTTCATGAACTTTGCATTTGTCACACTTACTACATAAAAGCATATACTCCAGGGTGGAGATTTAGTATTTTTAGTAATTTATAGAAGTAGAATTTTTAATGCTTCATCAAGAATATTCTTAAACTGGTTTTTCCCTTTTTTTCCCCCTCCTCCTTCTTCCTCTTGTTTTTTTCTTCCTTTATTTCCCTCCTTTCTTCTTCTTCCTTACCATCCCTCCATGCCTTTCTCTCTTCCTTTTGTAAGTGTGAAGTAGGGAAGAATAATGACTACTAGTCCAGTTTGGTGGCATTGCCTCGATTTATACTAAGTCACCAATAGCTGGCCTAGCATTTCTTGTGTACCATCACTGGAAATGTAAAGACAGTAAAAAAAAAAAAAAAGGCTTTATTGTTATTANTGAAGTAGGGAAGAATAATGACTACTAGTCCAGTTTGGTGGCATTGCCTCGATTTATACTAAGTCACCAATAGCTGGCCTAGCATTTCTTGTGTACCATCACTGGAAATGTAAAGACAGTTAAAAAAAAAAAAAAAGGCTTTATTGTTATTATGAAAATAGTTTCAACCTTACAGACTCTCTAAAAAGGTCCAGAAACCCTAGAGGTTTCCTCAGACCACAATTTTTTTTTCCATTATGTAAAAAAGAAAATTGTGGGCAAATACAATAGGATTTATCCATGTTGTAGCATGTATTAGAAGTTTCTTCCTTTTTAAGGCACAATAAAATTCCATTATATGTATATACCATATTTTACTTATTCAATCTGAAATTGGATTCAGCCTCTGTACCTTGACACTGAATTAAATCTGAGACAGAGTTTTATGTGATGTAACAAAGAATCCAGACAAACATCCTTATAGTTAAAGCTATGGTTTTTCTAGTAGTCATGGATGTGAGAGTTGGACCATGAAGAAGGCTGAGCACTGAGGAACTGATGCTTTCAAACAGTGGTGCTGGAGGATACTCTTGGGAGTCCTTTAGACTGCCAAGAGATCCAACCAGTCCATCCTAAAGGAAATCAGTCCTGAACATTTGCTGGAAAGACTGATGCTGAAGCTGAAGCTCTAATACTTTTAGCACATGATGCGAAGAGCCAACTCACTGGAAAAGACCCTGATGCTGGGAAAGATTGGGGGCAGAAGAAGAAGCAGGATGACAGAAGATGGGATGGTTGGATGGCATCACTGACTCAATGGATGTGAATTTGAGCAAGCTCCAGGAGACAATGAGGTCAGAGGAGCCTGGTTAACTGCAGTCCATGGGGTCACAAAAAGTCAGACAAGACTTAGCGACTGAATGATAACAACCACAAAGAATAGCTTTATTGCTTTGTCAGGCCAAAGGGGCCACCGTGGGCTAATGATCTCAAAACTGTATGACTCAGCTTGGAGAGGGTAGTGAGAAATTTTATAGTAGTGGTTCAAAGAGGGTGTGATCACGTCATGGACATTCTTCTGATTGGTTGGTGGTGAGGTTAAGTGGGAGTCAGCATCATCAACCTTCTGGTTCCAACTGGTCGGGAGCCTGTGCACTTGTAGGCAGTATGCATCATTAACTGCCAACTTTTCCCATCTGGTGGGGGTTTTAGAATCTGCAAAACAACTCAAAGATATTGTCAAGTGTGTCCCTGGACGGGGAACCAGGGCCTTGCCTCAGGGCGGCACTATAGTTACTCTATTTGTTTCTCCCTTGTGTCCTATCCCCTCCCTTCCCTAATTAACTTGGACCTTCACTTCAGTTCAGTCACTCAGTCGCGTCTAACTCTCTGTGACCCCATGGACTGCAGCCTGCCAGGCTTCCCAGTCCATCTCTAACTCCTGGAGTTTACTCAAACTCATGTCAGTCACATCGGTGATGCCATCCAACCATCTCATCCTCTGTCATCCCCTTCTCCTCCTGCCTTCAATCTTTCCCAGCATCAGGGTCTTTTCCAATGAGTCAGTTCTTTGCATCAGGTAGCCAGCATATTGGAGTTTCAGCTTCAGCATCAGTCCTTCCAGTGAATATTCAAGATTGATTTCATTTAAGATTGACTGGTTTGATCTCCTTGCAGTCCAAGGGACTGTCAAGAGTCTTCTCTGATGCCACAGTTCAAAAGCATCAATTCTTCAGTGCTCAGCTTTCTTTAGAGTCCAGCTCTCACATCCATACATGGCTACTGGAAAAACCAGAGCTTTGAATAGATAAAACCTTTGTTGGCAAAGTAGTGTCTCTGATTTTTAATATGCTGTCTAGGTTGGTCATGAATTTTCTTTCAAGGAGCAAGTGTCTTTTAATTTCATGGCTGCAGTCACCAGCTGCAATGATTTTAGAGCCCTCCAAAATAAAGTCTCTCATTGTTTCCACTGTTTCCCCAAGAATTTGCTTGAAGTGATGGGACCACATGCCATGATCTCAGTTTTCTAAATGTTGAGTTTTAAGCCAACGTTTTCACTCTCCTCTTTACCTTTCATCAAAAGGCTCTTTAGTTCTTCTTCACTTTCTGCTGTAAGGGTGGTGTCATATGCATATCTGAGGTTATTGATATTTCTCTCAGCAATCTTGATTCCAGCTTGTTCTTCATGCAGCCCAGCATTTTTCATGATGTACTCTGCATAGAAGTTAAATAAGCAGTCAAACCTTAGGGACAGTCATAGAGACTGCTTGAACCCTATATCCTGTAATCAAAGACATGGGGGACACAGGAAGGCTTTCACAGGAACCTCATAGGGTCCTGTTTCACATCAAACCCATTCATCCACTGATTGACACTTGGGTTGCTTCCACGTTTTAGCTACTATGAATGCAGGGATTCCCCTAGTGGCTTAGATGGTAAAACATCTCTCTACAATGCAGGAGACCTGGGTTCAATCCCTGGGTCAGGAAGATCCCCTGGAGAAAGAAGTGGCAATCCACTCCAGTACTATTGCCGGGAAAATCCCATGGACAGAGGAGCGTGGTAGGCTACAGTCCATGGGGTCGAAAAGAGTCAGACACAACTGAGCGACTTCACTTTCTTAATGCTGCTGCAAAGTCGCTTCAGTCGTGTCTCTTTCTGACCCTATGGACTGTAGCTCACCAGGCCCGTCTGTCCATGAGATTCTCCAGGTAAGGATACTGGAGTTTTGCCATGCCCTCCTCCAGGGGATCTTCCCAATCCAAGGATTGAACCCTTGTCTGCTATGTCTCCTGCAGTGGCAGGCAGGCTCTTTAACTACCAGTGCTGCCTGGGGAGCCCCAGCTATTGTGAATAATGCTACTTTAAACATAGATGCAAATTCTTTTTAAAATCCTGCTTTTGGGTATATACCCTCTGGGTCATATGGTAATTCTATTTTCAATTTTTGGAGAAACTTTTGTACTGTTTCCCACAGCAGACGTACCATTTTTCCATTCCTACCAATAGTGCAAAAGCGTTCCAATTTATCCACACCCGTGTCAACACCTGCTCTTTTCTCATTGTTGGTAGCAGCCATCCTAATGGGTGTGAGGTGGTATCTCACTGCACTGATTTTCACTTCCTTAATGATTAGTCATGTAGAGCATCTTTTCACGTGCTTGGTAACTATTTGTTTTTCTTTTGAAAAAAGTCTGTTCAAGACTTTTCATTTTTAGATCAGGTTGTTAATCTGTTATTGAGTTTCAGGATGTCTCCAAATAGTCTAAATATTAACCCTTTATCATATATGTGACTTGCAAATATCCCCTTCCCACTTTGCGGTTTGTTATTTTATTCTATTTATATTGCTTTTGATGCATAATTTTTTGGTAAAGTCCAAATTGCCTATTTTTGCTGTTGCTGCCTTTACCTTTGGCCTCATACCCAAGAAATCATTGCCAAATGTCATGAAGCTTTCGCCCTATGCTTTAAGATATTTACAGTTTAAACATTTAGATCTTTCATTTGAGTTATTTTTTATATAAGATATACAGATTTAATTTCATTTTTGTGTGTGTGGATATCCAGTATTCCCAGTACTAGTTGTTGAAAAGACTGTCTTTTCTCCAGTGACTTCTCAGACCATACTTTAAGAGTTGCTTAAGTACACTGTCTATTCTTAAAATGTCTTCTTGGCAAATGCATTACAATCACTTACTAACATTCTTCTTTTAATTGTAGTAACTATCCCTAACATGGGATCAATCATAATAGTGCTTTCATTCTAGCGTGAATTAGTTCAGAAGACATCACTGCTCTACCACTTTAGTAGAAAGTCTCTGTGGGTTCTCCTTCCCACCTTGCCATTATTCAGCTATAAGAAAATGACTGGCCATTTTTCCTCCCTGAACCTCAGTTTTCTCTTTTGCAAAATAAAAACGTGAACAAGAACAATGGCTTTCAAATGTTTTTCAAATGGCAGA
>SJYW01029128.1:186524-248373 GCA_006410735.1 Raphicerus campestris | reverse complement strand
TACCATCTGAGCCAAACGGAGGTTAGAAAAGGTTAATTGCTATAACAGATAAAAATAATCGCTGGGCAGGGTATTGAGGAAAGCTTGTTAGAAGCAGTAGCGTTTGGGCAGGGATGTGTTGGATTATCTACTGTTACTTTATACACAAACCTGGTCTTTGTTTAGGCATGAGAGAGTCCCATGGCACTTCCTTTTGTAGGAACTTAATGTACAAGAGAAACCCAGATGTGTCTTTCTGAACAAAGTTAGACAGTCGAGGGTAGATTTTGAAATCCTTCTACTTGGGCTCATTGCCATTATGTTCTCTTATGTAGCCTAACACACAAGAAGTTGCAGAACAAATATGTAAAAAAAATTTAAAAAGCGCCTTCTTAAAATGTAAAGATCTCATTCTTCATGGTATTGAATGGATGTGTGTTCATTTTCAGTTAGTATTTGTCCACTCTTCATGCTAGAGGAACTCGTTAAACAGGGATCTTTCTGTCTGCAGTAAGTGCCTTTCCAATTTAGTTTGTTTTGAAGAGGTCATGTGTCCATTGATCCCCACTATCTAAAGTAGGGTTGAGGGGGACTTCCTTCATGATCCAGTGGTTAAGATATTCTCTTCCAATGCCAGGGGCCTGTGAGTTCAATCCCTGGTTGGGGAGCCTTAGCTCCATATGCCTCCTGGCCAAAAAACCAAACCATAAAAGTAATATTGTAACAAATTCAATAAAGACTTTAAAAAATGGTCCATATAAAACAAACAACGGAAAGCAGGGTTGAGAAGCAGGACCTGGCCCAAAGACTTTGGAGCAGCTGAAATGGGTATATATTACAAAGTCNTGTGTTCATTTTCAGTTAGTATTTGTCCACTCTTCATGCTAGAGGAACTCGTTAAACAGGGATCTTTCTGTCTGCAGTAAGTGCCTTTCCAATTTAGTTTGTTTTGAAGAGGTCATGTGTCCATTGATCCCCACTATCTAAAGTAGGGTTGAGGGGGACTTCCTTCATGATCCAGTGGTTAAGATATTCTCTTCCAATGCCAGGGGCCTGTGAGTTCAATCCCTGGTTGGGGAGCCTTAGCTCCATATGCCTCCTGGCCAAAAAACCAAACCATAAAAGTAATATTGTAACAAATTCAATAAAGACTTTAAAAAATGGTCCATATAAAACAAACAACGGAAAGCAGGGTTGAGAAGCAGGACCTGGCCCAAAGACTTTGGAGCAGCTGAAATGGGTATATATTACAAAGTCCACACCCTCCTCCATCATGGCTGTATTCATAGCAGAGCTGTTCAACCTCACTTCTGGCCTCTTTGCTCTTGAACAGCATCGCCATGGGATTAGCTATCTGGTGTCCCTACCTAGCCCTCCAGCTTTCTGCCCACCAGTGTCTTACCAGGGCTTTTAAAATTCTTACCCGGACTAGAGATCCAGACGCTCAGACATCTGTACTGTGTGTCCCTTATCTCTCTGTTCCGTGTTTCCGTCACCTTGCGGGTATTTATAGGCCACCAGTTCTGCTTTTGTTGGAAGCCCTGGTGGCAGGGCTTGGCACCTCTTTCCTCTTTGTGTATGTGGGGTCTGGTTGCCCAGCTACCTTGGAAGGAGAGTGAGGAAGGGTCTAGAAAGGGAAGCCTGGAGTCTGGGTTAGACTCTTGACTCTCCTTGTTCTCCAGGGTGGGCGGAGCTCCAAGGGCCCAGGGGAAATCTATTGCTGGGGAAACGGCCACTTCCCTTCCATTTCTTCTTTATGGTCTTTCTCTCTTTTTCTTCTCTTTTTAGTTCTTCATCTCTGCTTCTATCTCAGACGCACTGGCGCTCATCGGGACCCAAGAATCTGCAGAGTCGATTGGGTGGGGGTGGGAACGTGCTGAAAGAATAAGATTTAACGTTTCTGTGAGCAGACTCAGGGATCAGTTGAGAAGAAAGTTTTCGGGATGGTGGAGAGTTTTACTCTGGGTCTGCGTTCAGAAAATTTAGATGACCTTTCAACTTCTTCAGAGTGCCTTGAGGTTTGGCACGCCAGTGTAGGTTTTAAATCCCGGTCTCCTCTGCTGGCCTTGTCAGTTAACAGCTGTGTTACTTTGGGCAACTTACTTGATTTCTCAGAGGCTGTGTCTTCCTGTGTAAATTGCCAATCACAAAATACACCGCATAGGGGGCTGCATATGGGCTTCCCTGGTGGCTCAGTGGTAAAGAATCTGCCTGCAATGAGGGAGACATGGGTTCAATCCCTGGGTTGGGAAGATCCCCTGGAGAAGGGAATGACAACCCACTCCAGTATTCTTACCTGGAAAATTCCATGGACAGAGGAGCCTGGTGGGTTATGGTCCATGGAAGTCCCAAAGAATCTGACATGACTGAGCAACTAATACAAGGTTGCATATGGATTATAGCAATAGTAATAGAGAGTATGCCTCCTTGGATTGTAAATGTGTTCTACAAGTACAAAGCTACCATTATTATTACTACTTTTATTATTTATTTGGAAGGGAGTTATGGAGAAATGGATGAGGACAGGTGATGGAGAAATCAGCCAATAAGCCTGGTTTTTGTGACGTAGAACATTTAATTATAACTCTCTTACTTCAGGGGACTTTCCTGATGATCCAGTGGCTAAAACTCCATGCTCCCAATGTAGGGGGCCTGAGTTTGATCCCTGATCAGGGTGGATGCCACATACCGCAACAAAGACCTGGCATAGCCAAAGAAAGAAATGCTAAATGCATTTTTTAAAGAAAATAAAATCACTTTAGGTGCAGTTATGTTGGCTTCATAACTAGGTTCATGACTTGTTTTGCCTGCTAGCTAGGTGAGCTTTAACCTTTCTAAAACCATAGTTTCTTCATCTGTTTTTAAGAAAATGATAATATCTACTTCATGGAACTGTAAAGTAACCTTGTATGTAAATCATGTGGCAGAGTGTCTGACTCAGAGCTTGACCTAAAGGATCTTATTTTTAATTCTCAGTAAACTTTAAAAGAGCAATAAATTCTGCAGTAAAATTATATCAGCATACTCTGTGTTCCTAGAAACATGGCTGTTTCCAAAATTTTTGACATTCTTGCGGTATTTTCCTGGAGAAAATATACATACTCAACAATAGCATGAGCCCGTTATTAAGGAACATTCCTCCATAAAACCCTTAAAAATTTTTTGGACATATCGTGGCATGTGTAATCTGTTTCCTGACTAAGGATCGAACCCATGCTGCATTGAAAGCATGGAGTCTCAACCACTGGACCACCAGGGAAGTCCTTACACTGCTCCATTATTACTTGGGTAGAAATTTGTCTTCCTTCAAAAGTTAAGCCTAGCTCTTCAGTGTATTGCAGTGGATATAAGCATGGATACTACTCTTAGCATTCTCTGCTCCCGTGATATAAAGATGTAGAATAAAATTTTTTTAACCAACATCTAGTGTAGTGAATAACACATGGTAGGTAGTAGCTTAGTAAATGTCTCTTTTAATTTGGTTTGATTTTCTGATTTTTAAATGTTTTTCTTCTTAAAAATATTTTTTGTTTCATGGAGAGTTATAGTATTTGCACTTGCAGTGATTATCTTGGTGTTTTGTTTCACACTGAACAGGAAGTATATTACCCTGGATATTGGGATGTTACTGAACATGACTTTTCTTTCTCAGTTTTGTTGAAACAGCTCCTTTCCTTAACCAAGGAATTTTGGTGAGATTTCACGTATTTGTCAAACACTAGCTTCCAGATACTGTTGTAAACATCTTACGAGCCTAACCTTACTGACTTCTCACAACAATCCTATGAGGAGTTAAAACCATGATCCCCATCTCATACTTGGAGAAAGCACAGAGAGGGCAGGTAATTTGCCGGAGCTCACACAGCTCTGTGATCAGGCTGGCAGTGAACTTGGACCACCGCTCTGCTGTTTGCTGCTGGGCATGCTGCATGCCCAAAGGCTCGTCTCTGTGTCTTTTATGAAAAGTTGTTTCTAATCCCTTGGCTTTGTGCAGCAAAGAAATAGAACAGAAATAGAAAAGATGCTGACAGCAGAGGAATTGTGATATGTTGCAATGCTGGTGATGTGATGTAAGATGTGATGCTGATGACATGCTGGGTTAGCAATGTTCACATTCCACCAGGGGACCCAGTCGCCAGTCTGCATATAAGCTTTCTTGTGTTCAGACTCTTTGATGATTATTATTCCTCAGAGGGCAGTCATCCTTTTAATCTTGTGGTAGAAAATTAAGAGCGAGTCTCACTGAGGTATGGTTTATTTTTAAGTTTTCTTTTAAATATTAGTTTTGAGAAGTTAATTAAGTACCCAGCCTGTGAATCTAGTGTCTTGGATTTCCTCCGTGTCTTCCCCGTTTATTGAGGGCAGGTTTTCTTAGGAGAGTTAGATTACAAATTGGTGAGTTTATGCCTTATCAGTAAACATTTGGGGTCCTGAATAGGTGGCCGGCTTGTATAATATGACCTGAGTAAAGTTAGGCAAACATAACTATCTCAGATCTTAAAGGCATTTTGAACAGAGCCTTAAGCTAACGTGTTTGTCAGCTTTTCAAGTAAAGCTCAAGAGGCACGGATACTTTCTCATTTTGCTTGCACTGATTTTTTTTTTTTTTAACTTATTATAATGCCTTAGGGTTGCCCCCGGTATTAAAAGTTATGGGGAGGTCTGGTCTGCTTGAAAGCAGTGATTGTTGATTTGAGGGATCATTGATCCCTTTGAGAATCTGGGGAAACCTGTGGATATTCTCCCTAGAAAACACATACACAGCTTTGTTCCTAACCCCCTAAGGGCCACAGACCTAGACTTTAGAGTTTATGGAAATCCATCATGGGAGCCAGTCACCCTCCCCTTCTGTGTGCCATCTTCTGCCTGCCTGGCTCTAAAAGTTTCAGCTAACTGGTTGGCTTATCACACTTACATTCTTGCTTGCACCCCAGGACTATTTGACTCTGGGCAAGTGTTATCTCAGAAGGGAAGAAATGATACTCCTTTAAACTCCACCAGATATTGCCCTTGTAGGACAGGGCTCCTCAACCTTCAGGATCTAATGCCTGGTGCTGAAAAAGATTGGGGGCCGTTGCTGTAGGAGACAGCTGTCAGTGGGCCCTTTCCTAGCCACCATTAGTCAGGTAGGATGAGGCAGAAAGGGGTCCAGTGAGCGAGCCTGGAAACTCCCCGTCCCTGGCCTGCCTTCTGTCCCCTCCTGCCCCCCTGGATTCCGTGGGTTCGCTCACCTTTATGTACCTTGGCACATGCTGTTCTCCACCTGGAATGCCCTTCCATTCTTCCTGCGCCCCAGGAATGCGTGCTCATCTTTCAATACCCAGCTCAAATGGAAGCCTGGCTGAACTCCCAGGCAGCCTCTCTCTCTCTTTGCTGTGTTGCCACAGCAATGTTTAAAGGCCTGGGTTACAGCGTACATACTGTGTTGTAATTATTTCTTAAAAGTTGGGCAGCCTCCACCACCTGTAAACCAAGCACTTGTCTTAATTATCTTGATCACTCGGAACGGTGTCAGATGCTTAGCAGGTTTGCCATCCAGCGTTTAGACAGGTAGGCTGTGGGGTCAGGGAGGCGGAGTGCAGATTTTGCCTTCATGACCTTGTGAGGAAATGACTTCTCTCTGCCTCTGTTTCCTCATCTGTGGGCTTCTGGGGGCAGGTGCATGCCTGTTGTGTCTGGCACATGGTAAACTAGTCAGCAAGTGCTAACCATCATGATTAATCATAATATTAAGCAGTTATATTATTGAGTGAAAAGCTCTTAAGTAATCCAGCTGTAATTGGAGATAACATTGTTAGTCAATGCTGTACTGTCCAACCAATCGAGCATTTATAAGGCACTCCAAGAGGCTTGGTAGGACCCCCTACTTTCAGCCTATTATCCGTCTCTGTATTAGTATTAACTGTGAATTATGTGAGGGCTTTAAAACAGCTAGAAGTAGGTACGTACTGTGGGAGATTTAAAAGAACAGAACAAACATGTGGTTACCAGAGAGAAGGGGCAGGAGAGATGGATGGGGAGTTTGGAACTGACATGTGTATATTACCACATTTAAAATAGATAACCAACCAGGACCTATTGTATATAGCGCAGGGGACTCAGCTCAGTAATCTCAAATAACCGAAATGGGAAAAGACTTTGAAAGAGAATGGTTATTTCTGTGGATATAACTGAATCACTTTGCTGTACGCCTGTAGCTAACATACCACTGTTAAGTAGCCATACTCCAATATAAAATAAAAAATTAAAATAAGTACTGTGGGAATATAAGACTTTCTTTTCTTTCTCTAAAGAAAATGCACACAGTTTTAAGGTATAGTTTAAATGTGTTCACAACCTTGTGTTTTTCACATCACTTTCAGAGCATCACTAGCGATCTTTGGGAAACGGAATAGGTCACCACCATGTGTAGCCCCAGCAGTAACATTCGGCCCTGTGGGAATCCCTAAGAAACATTTAATCACCAAAGCATTTGCTTCTGCTTCTAAGACAAGTCAAAGGTGGTGAGAAGAAAACGTCTTCGAAGTTTTTTCCTGTGTGTGTTTTGTTTGTAGGCAAGCTAGAGACATCCTGCTAAAGTCATAAATGTCATAATCCTGTTTAGAACTGGAAGGAGCGTCACTGTGCAGCCTCTTCTCCCTTTTCAAATAAGGAGACCGAGGTCCAGAGAGTGGTTTGATAAGCTGTGTGACACTGTCTGAAGGTGGGATGGTTCTATGCCGCCGGTCCTCATGTGAAGTCACATGCGTGGCTGTGTGACCGGCTTGGGGTGAGGGGGTGCTGGAGAGCCCATGGTCTCTGTGCAGGACGAGAGCATCTGCCTTCCAGCATGCAGCTTGCTTCTAGAAAGCCTTCCTGGACTCCCCAGGCAGTATCTCCCTTATGCTTCCAAAACTAAATTATGTCTAAATTAAAAGCCGTGAAATCCAGACCTCCTGGAAGGGTATTTACTTTTCCCTTAAAAAAAAAAAAAGTAAATTAAGCTAATGACAGCGTTGGAAGCCTTAACTACATCATTCAGTGACCAATATCTGTGTCCTCCAATTTTTGTAGGGGAATATAAAAGAGTCTATAATCTTATTTTTCAGTCAAAGTTTAATCAATTATAGTAGGTCTTAATACATGCTTATCAAGGTTTTTTGGGGGGAGGGGGGGAGTCCTTAGGTCACCCAGCAAGATCCCTTTTGTCAATTTCTTTATTTTTAATTGGAGGATGATTGCTTTACAGTGCTGCGTTGGTTTCTGCCATACAACATGGCGAATCTGTCACATACACACCCCCTCCTCCTTGAGCTTTCAACCCCCCCCTTTCATCAGTTTCTTGCTTCTCTCTTTCATGTTTTGGCTTCTTGGGGTCTACATAGTTTGTAAGTTCACCAGCCCAATAAATGGTACTGTTATCTCCAGATTTCCATGCTTTACCAAAAAAAAAAAAGTATATACTTGCTATTGTCGTCTTTTTCAAAGTGTGGATCAGTTTGTGAATTTTAAACTATTTTTCACATGAAAGAAGGGAAGGAGAAAGTGCTCTAGAAGTAATTAAATGCTAGTGATTTACAAATTAAATTCCTGAGCCCTAGTAACTTGATTCACAGAAGGTTCCTTTTGTTGTAACTGTATGGTTATATAATCTACACTTAGCAAATTTTCAAAGTGTGAAATCTCACAGTTCGATTTGCCACTGTTGGCAGCACAGGAGAGAACCATACTACTTGTTCTAAGCTTGTAGTATTTCTCTAAGAAACAACAAGTTGCATGTCTTGACTCTCTGCTTCATGTAGAATCAGGATATTTGAGGGGTGAAAACAAAGAAGAGACTTCTTCACGCATATCCCTGAAATGTACTTTTTGGACACGTTCAGAATCTAATAAAGAGTCAATCTTCTAGTGAGTTGTTGAATAACTTTGAAACGTTCCTCCACTGTATGTTACAAAGTAAATACCATATCAAAGAACAGAAATGCAATAACAACAGCATTTAAAAAATTAGTGGTATTGAAGTGTTACATGGAGAAACCAGTGTTTTGAGTTCCTGGTAGCTATTTCATTCCTGATTGGAAAAAGTGGCATAATCATGCAATAATCCTTTTATATGTGTTTGAGAATGTATGGGTAGCTTTGAGAGATATGTACTAACACTCTTTATTATTCTTTATGGGATACTGGGCTTTTTGTCTTTTGTTTAATTGGAGGATAATTGCTTTACAATGTTCTGTTGGTTTCTACCATACAATGCAAAGCCCCAGTAAGACACATATATCCCTTCCTTCTTGAGTAATAATACCTTATGTAGTAGTTTGTCCGAAAGGGCAAAATTTTAGCTTCTTGCTTCCTCTTCATTTACTTTCCTTGAGCTATGGATGAACATGCTGTGCATTTTTTTGAAAACCCATCTCTTATAATTCACTTATTCCGGTAAGATGTATTAAGTGTCTCCCATGTACTTGGCACTGTACAAGCTGCTGAAACTTAGACAAAAGCAAGNATTTACAAATTAAATTCCTGAGCCCTAGTAACTTGATTCACAGAAGGTTCCTTTTGTTGTAACTGTATGGTTATATAATCTACACTTAGCAAATTTTCAAAGTGTGAAATCTCACAGTTCGATTTGCCACTGTTGGCAGCACAGGAGAGAACCATACTACTTGTTCTAAGCTTGTAGTATTTCTCTAAGAAACAACAAGTTGCATGTCTTGACTCTCTGCTTCATGTAGAATCAGGATATTTGAGGGGTGAAAACAAAGAAGAGACTTCTTCACGCATATCCCTGAAATGTACTTTTTGGACACGTTCAGAATCTAATAAAGAGTCAATCTTCTAGTGAGTTGTTGAATAACTTTGAAACGTTCCTCCACTGTATGTTACAAAGTAAATACCATATCAAAGAACAGAAATGCAATAACAACAGCATTTAAAAAATTAGTGGTATTGAAGTGTTACATGGAGAAACCAGTGTTTTGAGTTCCTGGTAGCTATTTCATTCCTGATTGGAAAAAGTGGCATAATCATGCAATAATCCTTTTATATGTGTTTGAGAATGTATGGGTAGCTTTGAGAGATATGTACTAACACTCTTTATTATTCTTTATGGGATACTGGGCTTTTTGTCTTTTGTTTAATTGGAGGATAATTGCTTTACAATGTTCTGTTGGTTTCTACCATACAATGCAAAGCCCCAGTAAGACACATATATCCCTTCCTTCTTGAGTAATAATACCTTAAGTAGTAGTTTGTCCGAAAGGGCAAAATTTTAGCTTCTTGCTTCCTCTTCATTTACTTTCCTTGAGCTATGGATGAACATGCTGTGCATTTTTTTGAAAACCCATCTCTTATAATTCACTTATTCCGGTAAGATGTATTAAGTGTCTCCCATGTACTTGGCACTGTACAAGCTGCTGAAACTTAGACAAAAGCAAGGCCATTTTCTCAGTGAAGGTGATGAGAAGGGATGCAGGTGACAATGTAGGAGGGTAAGTAATTACATGTGGGTATGATTTACTATATAGTAAAACTGGTTTTTAAATGAAAAAGGCCTACTCCATTAACTCTCTTCTCTTTAGTTGAATTAGAGTGCTTATCAGTATATGAATGACTGATCATACAGTTGTGTTGTCAAGAAGACACTTTGAAAGGCTTCTGTGGTTGGGTCAGTGGTAAAGAATCCGCCTGTCAACACAGGTTCAATCCCTGGTCCTGGAAGGTCCCGCATGCTGCAGGGCAGCTAAGCCATGCGCCGTAGCTGTCGAGCCTGCGCCCTAGAGCCCGGGAGCCACAGCTGGAGAAGCCACCGCATTTAGATGCTCCCCTGCCGCAACTACAGAAAAGCCTGTGAAGCAACGAAGACCCAGTACAGCCAAAAATAGTAAAAAAAGGAGAAGACTTAGAAATTTTTGGTTCAACCTCTCAAAGATCACTTTTCTTTAGAACCAATCTTTAATTTGACTTATTATCTGATAGTTGTTAAAGTGACTCTTTGGTCGAAAAGTTATGATTTTCCGTCCCTTTGAGATGTCCGGAGTCTTTGGTTAGATGGAAAATTGCACTCAAGTCAGCAACCCTGCATCTCATTTGCATTATTTATTTATTCTTTGCCTCTTAAGCAAGGCATCTTCCACCAGGACCTCTGATCTGGTGCTGATAAGTACTGACCGAGAGGTGCTCGTGACTTCTTTTGATGTTCCTTGACGATGTTGGTGCCAAGGGCTACTTAAATCCTCCTTGGAGTGATTTTTTATCCCTTGAGGATTATTGCCTTAACTTAATGTCGCTTACCTGTTTTGCCTTCCTATCAACCAAGCCACTTTCTTTGTTCCTTTGGCTGCAGTGACTATCTCCATGAAGGTGTAGTTATTTTAAAAGCAGACGACAGTGTTAAAATCAGATCAGTTCAATTGCTCAGTCGTGTCTGACTCTTTGCAGCCCCATGAATCGCAGCACTCCAGGCCTCCCTGTCCATCACCAACTCCCGAGTTCACTCAGACTTGCGTCCATCGAGTCCGTGATGCCATCCAGCCATCTCATCCTCTGTTGTCCCCTTCTCCTCCTGCCCCCAATTCCTCCCAGCATCAGAGTCTTTTCCAGTGAGTCAACTCATCTCATGAGGTGGCCAAAGTACTGGAGTTTCAGCTTCAGCATCATTCCTTCCAAAGAAATCCCAGGGCTGATCTCCTTCAGAATGGACTGGTTGGATGTCCTTGCAGTCCAAGGGACTCTCAAGAGTCTTCTCCAACACCACAGTTCAAAAGCATCAATTCTTCAGCGCTCAGCCTTCTTCACCGTCCAACTCTCACTTCTACACATGACCACTAGAAAAACCATAGCCTTAACTAGACGGACCCTTGTTGGCAAAGTAATGTCTCTGTTTTTGAATATACTATCTAGGTTGGTCATAACTTTTCTTCCAAGGAGTAAGCGTCTTTTAATTTCATGGCTGCAGTCACCATCTGCAGTGATTTTGGAGCCCCCCCAAAATAAAATCGGATAGACTTCATTAAATATCGCATGAGAGTATGGTATGCCTATTAGTCATATGGCTAATAGTTTAATAGTAGCTATTGTAATAAAACCAAGTACAGCTTCTTGGCTCATTTGTAACTTTGGTAGCTTCAATTATTAGTTACTATTTTATGGCTTTATTCTTGATAGAACAAGGCAAGGAATAAATAAATGGGAAAATATCCATACACAGTTGCTTTCTATCTGGCTATATTGCAATGTAGAAAAACAACAAAAGCAAAACTCTTGAGCTTGGACATTCCATTGACTCAAGAAAAATCACCCAAGCTCTGAAGACAGGTTTTATTTGGAGAGCTAGACTTTCTGAGTTTTCCCATGTGGAATGTTCAATAGAAATCCAAAGCAAGCTTCTGCTCTTCTAAAATGATGACTTTTGCCTAAGAATAGACCCTTTTTTCAGTATAGAAACCAGATAAGCTGTCCCACAGTGATCCAAACAGCTAGCAGCCTCACCCCCACCCCACCCCCAAACTTGAATAACAACACAGCAATATAATTTTACCGTTTAAAACTTGGCTGACCCAAACATGAACTTTCAAAGAAAACAAGAGTCATTACTAAAAGAGATTCCATTTCTTTCCGGGGCCTAATTTAAGATGACTTTCCAGAACTTTGAAAAAACTTATTCTTCCAATGGCCACTTAATTGTGAAACAAAATAAACACCCACAAGGGAGGCAAAAGAGAGAGTTCTCTTATGTTTGGATTTTAAAATTATCCTTTTTTGCGGGGTGAGCTTTTTCTTTCTAGGGTTGTCATCCGTTGTTTGGAATGATTTATCAGGTTCCATCCGAAGATTATACTCTTCTGTGAATTTTAAGGGTGATGATTTATGAGTAACTCTTAGTAAGACTTCATTTCTCAAAGTTCTGCCCTGTTAAGCTTCTCATAATACCTCTCTAATCTGTGTGCCCTGGGTTATTCAGAACCAGTGAGTGATGGTGTCAGGAGTCTTAACTGGGCCTGGCTTCTAACCCTTTGCTTGTTTTGTTTTAGTGAACCACACTGCTTTTTATTGGGTATGCCTTTCTGAACATTTGGAAACTTCCTAGAGAACTGAAGAATTCCTTGGGGTTTAAATCCAGACTCTGCGTTTTGAGACATTGTCTTTGGGTAGAATGAGTCTCTCTGGCCTCAACCGTCTTTTATTTGCTGTAGCAGGGTCATTGGGATGATGGCACAATTGTATGTATAGGCTCGAATCAACTAAGATACAGTGGGAGTTTATGACATGATAGCTGTTTTTACCATAGTTGATTCATTATTATAGTTGTTGCCTGGACCTAGAACTCCTGTGTTCTGATTTTTGCCATTGTGCACATGAGACTTGTCATTGTGCCCATGTTGTCTAAGTGTGATGACTTCCAAGTGTGAGTTCCTTCAAGAATAAAATAACTGAGCAGTCGTGAATCTCAGGTGGTCCTAAACCTACGCAATGACTTCTATGAGGTGATTGAACCTGTATTTTATTCATGGTTTGAAATCCTTCATCGTCAAGTCATTTTGCTTTTCTAAGCAGTAAAATGAGGGAACTGCATTAGATGGTCTGAGTTACCTTCTACGTCTGAAATTCTGTGATTGGCATTAGACGCAGTAATAGAATCCTGGGAACTTTTAACTTCCACAGTTTGTAGAAAATTGGGTGTTGCAAGGATTATTACATGAGCGTTGGAGGTAAGGGAGTTACTATCAGTGGTCTTTTGTGTCCACAAGAACCCAAAAAGGAAAAAATCTGATTCTGCCAGATTCTCAAAAATAGTAAGTTCCCACTCATCACTCACACTCACACACTCACACACACGCACACACACACACACTCTCTCTCTCTCTCTCCCCCCACCTCCCCACCCCCCTTTCATGATTTAGTTCTCCAAGTGTAAGTTTTTTTCCTATTTGTGAGCAGTTTATGGAATTTCATTTAAGCAGCTACTAAGGTCACTTGTGGAACTGGGAAAGGAAGACCTCTACATCCTTAAGTAATTTATAATCTTAAGCAGTGCTGAACTACATAAAACGACAAAGGTTCTAGAACATGTTTCTAAGAGACAGATGTTCAAAGAAGACACACATCCATATGATCCAAGTGGTTCCTAACTCCTTGGATTCCAAGGTAGAATCCATACCCTCTGGTCACCTTTTTAGGTGTCTTACTTTTTTTAAATTAATTTTTTACTGAAGTGTAACTGATCTGCGATATTCTGTTACCTTCAGGTATATAGCACAGTGACTGTTTTATATATATGTATGTACATGTATATATGTGTGTATATATATATACATATTTATTTACATACATATTCTTTTCCACATTCTGTTCCCATGTAGGTTATTACAAAATACTGAATGCAGTTCCCTGTGCTAGACAGTAGGTACTTGTTGTTCATCTGTTGNTGTATATATGTGTGTATATATATATACATATTTATTTACATACATATTCTTTTCCACATTCTGTTCCCATGTAGGTTATTACAAAATACTGAATGCAGTTCCCTGTGCTAGACAGTAGGTCCTTGTTGTTCATCTGTTGTTATATATAAAAATCCCACGGACGGAGGAGCCTGGTAGGCTGCAGTCCATGGAGTCGCTAAGAGTTGGGCACGACTGAGAGACTTCACTTTCACGTTTCTCTTCCATGTGTTGAAGGCAATGGCAACCCACTCCAGTATTCTTGCCTGGAGAATCCCAGGGACAGAGGAGCCTAGTGGGCTGCCGTCTGTGGGGTCGCACAGAGTCAGAAGCGACTTAGCAGCAGCAGCAGTGTGTATATATTACTCCCAAGTCCCTAATTTACCCACCTCCCCCCGCCCTTCCCTTAGGGTAACCATAAGTTTGTTTTCTATGTCTGTGAGTCTGTTTTGTAAATAGATTCCTTTGTATCAATTTTTGAAGTCCACATATAAGTGGGTATACATAGGAT
The DNA here is from genome assembly GCA_006410735.1 of Raphicerus campestris. NCBI lineage: Eukaryota > Metazoa > Chordata > Mammalia > Artiodactyla > Bovidae > Raphicerus > Raphicerus campestris. The sequence continues at coordinate 234,459 of SJYW01029128.1, read as the reverse complement.
ATTTCTTTTTCGGCTTTGCTTCACTTAGTGGGGTAATCTCTAGATCCGTTCATGTTTCTGCAAATGGCATTATTTCATTCTTTTTTTTCATGGCTGAGTAGTATTTCGTTGTGGGTATGTACCACATCATCTTTATCTAGTCCTCCACTGATGGACATTTAGGTTGCTTCTGTGTCTTGGGTATTGTAAATAGAGCTTCAGTGAACATTGGGGTGTATGTATCTTTTTGAATTATGGTTTTCTCTGGTTATAAGGTGCATTGCATTTTGATTTAGTTCTTTTCATAAATTTCATAGATTTTTGTAATTTGGTAGTACTAAAACATTATGGTACATGACTTTCTAAAGTCAAAGTCTTAAGCTCTAACTTAGAATTCTGTTCATGTCAATAATCGTTGCGGGGCAATGAGTAGTATGTTGGGTGATATACACAGAAAACCATGAAAGCTTAAAGAGATAGCAGCCAGTGAGGATGTATGCACAGTCTGTGTTTGTGCGTGGTGATGGGGTAATGAGTTACGGAAGACTATCAGAAATGATCTTGAAGAGGTTTCAAAGTTAAGTTGGTGACTTAACTTTGGGAGAAAAAGAGAAAATTTTTGGTTAGATTATTTAAATCAGTTATATAGTGATGCAAGATGGAAAAATTTGGAGTATGGATAAATACAGGAAAGGAACCAACGTTTCTGACATCTCCTTAAGTCCTTATTTGGAATTTGTTTCCAGTGATTATCCTCCTTTTTCTTTTGAAGAAAATATCTGTTCATAGTAAAACAGGCTAACTTGGAGAATAGAAAGCTTTGGCCCCAGAAAATGTTTAGAGGTTCGGAAAAGTAATGACTCTAGGCTTTTCATTTTTCTGAATCCTTTAAACGTTTCCTACTGCCAGGAGCTTTCTGTTTTTCAAGGTATTCCATTTTACTATAAACAGTTCCAGTGGTTCTACACACCTGGACCTGTGACTTCCACGCTTGATGCTATTCCTGCCTAGTTGGATGCTGACATAGTTAACCCACTCCTTATACAGGGGCTTCCCAGGTGCACCAGTGGTCAAGAATCTGCTGCCAGTGTAGGAGACACAAAGGGAAATGGCAACCCAATCCAGTATTCTTGCCTGGAAAATCCCATGGACAGAGAACCCTGGTGAGCTACATACAGTCCATGGAGTCACAAAAAGTTGGACACGACTGAACGTGCANCTGACATAGTTAACCCACTCCTTATACAGGGGCTTCCCAGGTGGCGCCAGTGGTAAAGAATCTGCTGCCAGTGTAGGAGACACAAAGAGATGTGGGTTCGATACTTGGGTCCAGAAGATCCCCTGGAGGAGGAAATGGCAACCCAATCCAGTATTCTTGCCTGGAAAATCCCATGGACAGAGAACCCTGGTGAGCTAAATACAGTCCATGGAGTCACAAAAAGTTGGACACGACTGAACGTGCGTGTGCATTTTGGTTGAACAGGATAGCTCTAAAAATATTTTAAATGTGCTATCAAGTTTCTCCCAAGCCCTTGTATTTTTCCCTTTAGGATAAACATATCTACTTTGATCAACCATTTTTATGTGGCATAATTTCCAGTTCCTTTCCTGACTGGATTGCTCTTCTGGGAAGTCTTCAGATGGGATTCTGTCTTCTGAGCACAGCCCTTCTATTCAAGATAGGTTGACACCATTTTCATTCCTTTGTCTAACAATATTACTGTCACTCAGGACTACACTGGTTTTTCTCGGCACCTATCGGTCGGCCTATTTCGCATTTTCCCCCAAGACTGGGGCGTGTGGTTTGTTGCAGCTTGCTGGTGCCCTTATATTTTTTCAAGCAGTTTTGGTTTGCCTGTGTATTTGTTTTCAAAAGAAAGTTGGATTCATTGTGTTCAATTCATATGATTGGATTTTGTACTAGCAGAGATCCTTATTCATGGGTTTCATGTTTCTTGAACATTCACATAACAATTTGAAGTGAATAAGTCATGAACCTTTGTATGTTTATATTTTTCGTCATGATATGTGTAGCAATTTGACCTTAAGTTGTTGGGATTATAGGTCAAACGTTAAAATTGATCTTATCAAAGCCTGCCATTTGGATAAACAAGTTCACTTCAGAAGAATTTTGTAGTGAACTCTGAGTGCTTAAAAAAAGAAAAAAAAACAGTTGTTTTTACTTAGGAAATGATTTATCTATTATGGAAGTTTGTCTTAAAGCATAATTTTAGATATTTGCTTAGTGTTCATTCCTATCTTCCTCTTCCCTCGCTGATGAATTAGCCTCCTGGCTTTTAGTAAGATAACAGCAAATCAACAGGGTTCTCTGCATATCTATTGTAAAATGACTGAGCCAGCTGATCCTCTTCCCAGGTTTTAGGATGGTCATTGTAACCTTTATCAGATACAGAATATAACTGGGTAGGTTCGCCACTTCTGTCCTATCTGTGCCCTGAAGTAAAGTGATACTGTGTAGAACCAGAAGTCGATGGTGGTCGTTATTGCAAGGGGTAAGGAAGATGATGGCAGCCAGGAATACCATTTTCCCTGAAACTTCTAAGTGACTTGGTAGAGAAAATACTTGTTCAAGCAAAGGTGTAACTGATTACCTTTCACAGAGGAATAAGAATTACCATTTAGTTCTGCATTTGGAATTATTTAGTCCTCTATCCTTATACACATGAGAAGGTGAAAGAGACATTAAAATACAGACTATACGTCTCTACCTTTTTATGTTTTTCTTTTCCTTTGCATTAATGATATATATTATTAAAATATCCTGGATGTGCCATGATTTACATTAAGTTTGTATTTATTATATACAGAGCTAGAAATAGAACGACATAGTCTTATTTGAAATGTCTGTTTGCAGAGGGGAGGTATCTGAATTTACTTGAAAATGTCAAAAATACTCTGACACTGTAATACTGGTGGTTATTTTGACCTTATTTTAGACAAAGTTAATGTGAGCTGTGATCAGTCACTAATGTGAAATACTGTTTGGAGGATAAACTTTGTGTGTGCGTCACTGAAAAGTAAATCTCTTTAATCCTAAAGCCAAATGGAAAGGATATGTTCTTTCTTCGGCGTTTCCTGTTGGGTCTTACAGGAAGAAGTTGAAGGAGTCATGAATCGGCACTTTCCAAGAACTTAAAAGTAATTTTGATAATTCATAGACCAAAATCTCCTTGGAGAGTCCTTTTCCAGGATAGCCTAATGACGTGGAGACACTGATTCACACTTTACAAGGACCCTTCTCGAACCTAAGAGCCCTTTAAATAGGCTGGTTTGCAGTGAACGTCTCAAAAAAGGAATGTTGTGAAAAATCTTTTGACGTTCTGAAAGCGAACAAGACATAAGTTTGTCTGTAGAGAGTTAATCTTCCATTGGTTTCTCTCTTGCCAATTGTTTCTTCTTTTATGTCATCAAAAAATTTTAAAATTGTGGTTAAAAGATAAAATTTGCCATTGTTTTTAAGTGTACAGTTCAGTACTGTTGAGTATATTCACATTGTTTTGCAGTAGGTCTTGAAAACATTTTTTTTCCCCACCCCCGACCCCAGTCCCTGGCAGCGGCCATCTACTGCCTGTTTCTCTGTATTTGTCTGCTTCAGATAACTGTGTCTACGTGGAGTCACACTGTGCCTTTCTATGACTGGCTTATTTCGCTTGGCCTCATGTCCTCAGGTTCATCCATACTGTAGCATGTCCTCGGGTTCATCCATATTGTAGCATGGGTCAGAATTTCCTTCCTTTTCAAGGCTGAATACTATTCCGTTGTGTGTATAGACCACATTTTGTGTGGTCTCTCTATCGGGCATTTGGGCTGCTTCTACCCCCAGGATATTGTGGATTATGCAGTGGTAAATGTAGGTTCTCGAATACCTTTATGAAATCCGGTTTTCAATTCTCCAGGATATATACCCTGGAATAGGCTAGCCAAATCATATGGGAATTCTATGTTTAATTTTTTGAGGACCTGCCATGCTGTTTTCCTTAGCAGTTACACCAATTTGCATTCCCCACTGGTGAAGAAGCATTCCAGTTTCTTCACATTTTCGGCAACACTCTGGTGTTAGGTTTTTTCCTATAGTAATTATCCGTTTTTCGCATTAGCCGTAATGAGCAAATACTTTACGTGTCTGAGGGTACACAAATAGGAGGTTTGTGTGTGGTCTGAAAAGCAGGGGTTTGGATTGTTCTTTAACTTGCTTTTAATAGGTCGAGTGCACTGTTTCCGTCTTGATTTTCAGCAAAGCCAGTAGGGGAATTTTTAACCAATGTAGAAAAAGCGGTGGAACATCATGGTAACTAAAGCTGTCGATTTCAAACTTGGCACAACTATTTATGCTGATAGAAATAAGGTAAAGTTCAGTCGACCAGATTGTAGGGGAAGCATTATTCATGTCACAAGAGTATACAAATAACAGGTGTACGTAGCGCACCAGCATCTTTCTTGCCCATTAATGGAAATGTTCCAGAGACAGAGCAGTCTAGAAAGATGGATAAGGTGGTGGATCTCTTCAACTCCACAGGGTTTCACTTTTTCCATCATAATGCTGCTTTTCTGTCCTTTCTCTGTGATGATAGAGGCTAGGTAGTATCAGGATTGTTTTCTTGCTGTTATGTCACAACACTAATCTGTAGTGAAGAGCTGTGTGAATGTTGCGTGTTTATGAAATACAGGCATAAACATAGGCTCTGTTTCCTTAAAACGCAGTACTTACTGTACTTTTCCCGAAGCTTAAATACGGTTTTTAAGATTTTTTTTAAGTGTCCTGCATGAATAACTTTGTGATTATGATTAGAAAACCCCAAACCTCATTCATCTGGATGCTGTAAGAAAGAAAAGACTGTATATAGCATAATGGTTAAGAGTTCAGGCTCTGAACTGCGTAAGTTGAAATCTCAACCTTTAACACCTAGCAACTTTGTGAGCTTATGTAGCTTCCTTGATCCTTAGTCTCATTTGCAAAATAACTCACATCTCCTTAGGTTGTGATAAAGGTGATTGAATTGATAACAAGTCCACACATCCTTCTCTGAAATCTTTGGGAGCAGATGTGCTTCAATATCTTAGATTTTAAAAGATAACACAGTGTATAACCCACTGATAAGACAATACCCTCAGTGAGGTCTAAAGTAGAGCCTTTTACTTAAGCACACTAATATTCCTCCAGTGAAAGAAATACACTGAGGGGGAGAAATGAAAACTCGTCATTTCAGGTCAGGTTTTGCTGCTCAGTTCATTTATATACACCACTCTTTCTCCCCAACACGCCCAACTTTAGGCTTTATGAACATTTAGGTTTTGAAACTGGTTTAGGAATTGGATCCATACATTTGTAAGCATCATGTTAGTGTTCATTCTGTGCAGAACTGAGTTCTTTCTATACTTGATGACCTTTGGCTTGTCATTATAAGAACAGTTAAATCATCGTGGTTTAGAGTATGGTGGGGTCATGTGCTTTTATGTATTTTTCACACATTACTATTTCATTTGGGTTTCAAATCTGCCCCGTTTTCCTGTTATAAACAAACTAGAAAGATTGAGGACAAGGTGTGGCAGAAACATGCCATGTTCTTCTGAACTTCCAAACAAGTTTTTTTGTTTTTTTTTTTTTTAAAGACGATCTTTTTCTAGGACTTCTTCAGCAATCGAGTGGTTAAGACTCTACTTCTACTACAGAGGGCTCAGGTTTGATCCTTTGTCAGAGAACTAAGAGTCCTCAAGCCACGGGGAGAGGCCAGAACCATTTCTTTGAAAGATTTAAAATTTCTGAAATGTATTTTGTGATTTCTGCTTTCATTTGCCTCTACCCTGTAGTACACATTAAGAGCAGAAGACTGCCCGGTAAATCTTAATCTTTTGATCTGCTTTGCTGCCAGCAAATCATGGCTAGAATATCTGGTGTAGAAACATTTTAAATTTTAAGTAAATTGAGTGCACTTCAGACTTCAGTTTTCTTTTCCAAAGAGAGGAGCCGCCTGAGCTTAGGACTGTGGGGTTAGCTGTCTTGTATAAACTCATGGTTAGTATTAAAATTGGCCTGAATGTCTAGCAATCTGGTATGTTTTGTTCTATTAAAAAAATTCATTTAAAGTCTATTAAAATCCATTGAAAAAATCTCGTGAAGCTTATACTAGAAAATAAGTAGACCTCTGGGTTTTCATCCTCTTTCAACTGCTTGTATTTGCTAGCCAGAAGCTGACTAAAGGACAGTGTGAAATGTTTGAAAAAATAATGTATGCTTTTGAAAAGATAAGATAGTGTAAGCAGAAACTGTGTACTCTATGAGAGGCAAATTTAAAAATTTAAAGGAAATGTTAATATCCTTAAGTCTGTAACAAACATCGACAGAAGTATTTAAGTACTACAGGAGAATAATCTTTTAGATTAATTTGCTGGCATGTATCTGTTTTCTGAAGAACTTCCAGTTCTACTTTTACTCATTTATAAATCAGTAGTCTATTAGTTCCTAAAAATAACTAATTCTCTATAGATGCGAAGCTGATACTGCGGTTTTTAGATTCTTGTTCTCTAACATTTCTTTATCACTTATTTTTAGTCTGCCTATAAATATATTTGTGTGAGGACTTTGAGTCCATTGCTTCATTAAGGCATACCAATGTGGCACATTTAAAATAACTTGGAGGGGCTTCCTAGGTGGTCCAGTAGCTAAGACTCTGTGCTAGCAGTGCAAGGGGCCCATGTTTGATCCCTGGTCAGGGAACTAGATCCTGCTTGCTGCAACTCAGATTTTGCATGCCAAAACTAAGACCTGGCACAGCCACACGCACAAAAAAGAATAAAAACATGACTTGGAAGGTTAGATCAAAATTGCCAAAAATCATCCTGAAGTAAGCCTTGTTTCTTTGTATAAAGTAGCCTTGGTTGCTGCTTTGCATCGTAGTGATGTGGGGTATTAATTTTAAAGATGATTTTATAGTTTATGTGTCTAGTGATTGCTCCAAGTTCACTTTTCTCTTTATTGTGGTTAATCTGTGGGGTGCATTAGGTCACTTGGTACATTTTATTTTTAGTAGTCTCACAGTATTTTAAATCTTAACACTTTACTCCTTTCCCGAGTAAGGAACCAAGGCCAGCAATTGCTCATGGTGAGGCTGCTCCATTTTTCAAACTCGCTGCTCAAAACCCAAGGAGCTTAAGAAAGAAACCAAGATATCTTAGGTTCTTCTGCTTTTGTGTTCTCTTTTAAGGTTTAACACAGGTAGATTAACTTTTAGTTTTGAGTTTAATAAACTTGTTTTTAAAGTGAGATTTATAGGATCAGAGTGTATGTGTGTGCATGTATGCAAGCTTGCAGTAGGACATTGACTGTAGCAATGGAAAACAAAGGCCTGTGGCTTAAACATGGCAGATGTTTATTTCTCTCACGTGAAAGTCTGAAAAGTGGTCCGTGATCTGTCTGAATGCTTGGTCCACATTCATCGGGGACCATATTGTGTTGCTCTGTCATCTTCAACACGTAGCTTTTATCTTATGGTCTAAGATGACTACTCCTTTCACCATCATATCTTCTGTGTAACAGAAAAGAGGGAAGAGATATGGTGCCTTTAAGGGACAACTTTAAGGGACAACCTAGAACTTGCAGGCAGTTTAGACCTTAAGGAGCAAGGGAGTTTGGCAAATCATGTACCCAACTAAATTTTCTTAACGTTGGCTACTCATCAGTATTTACCAAAAGAAAAAAAGACCCACCAGTGTCATACAAAGGTCCGTCTAGTCAAAGCTATGGTTTTTCCAGTAGTCCTTTATGGAGTGAGAATTAGACTATAAAGAAACCTGGGCACCAAAGAATTGATGCTTTTGAATTGTGGTGTTGGACTGCAAGGAGATCCAACCAGTCCATTCTGAAGGAAATCAGTCCTGAATATTCATTGGAAGGACTAAAGATGAAGCTCCAATACTTTGACCACCTGATGTGAAGGACTGACTCACTGGAAAAGACCTTGATGCTGGGCAGGATTGAAGACAGGAAGAGAAGGGGATGACAGAGGATGAGATGATTGGATGGCACCACAGACTCAATGGACATGAGTTTGAGCAAGCTCTGGGTGTTGGTGATGGACAGGGAAGCCTGGCATACTGCAGTTCATGGGGTCGCAAAGAGTCAGACACAACTGAGCGACTGAACTGACTGACTGTTATGTAGCCATTGGGATTTATACATCCCCAGTCTTGGATAACCCTGAAGAATATTTCCTTACATATCTGTCGTGTATAGAGAAGCATGCATGTGTGTTTGCTCACTCATGTCTGAATCTTTGTGACCCCACAGACTGTAGTCACTGGGCTTTTCTGTCCATGGGATTTCCCAAGTAAAAATAACTGGAGCAGGCTGCCATTTCCTTCTCCAAGGGACCTTCCTGACCCAGGGATTGAACACAAATCTCTTGCATGGCAAGTGGATTATTTCACTGCTGAGCCATCGGGGAAACCCTACATGTAGAGAAGAATCTCCTAATTCTTAATTTAGGAAAGACGTTCTAAGGAGAAAATTGTCACTAAAAAAATATAGTTTAAAAAAATAAAATCAATAGAGGTTAAAAAGTAAACATTTTTCATCTAACTTGCTTTGAAATAGTTTTAGAGCTTCACTATGAGAAGGCAATGGCACCCCACTCCGGTACTCTTGCCTNGGTCACTTGGTACATTTTATTTTTAGTAGTCTCACAGTATTTTAAATCTTAACACTTTACTCCTTTCCCGAGTAAGGAACCAAGGCCAGCAATTGCTCATGGTGAGGCTGCTCCATTTTTCAAACTCGCTGCTCAAAACCCAAGGAGCTTAAGAAAGAAACCAAGATATCTTAGGTTCTTCTGCTTTTGTGTTCTCTTTTAAGGTTTAACACAGGTAGATTAACTTTTAGTTTTGAGTTTAATAAACTTGTTTTTAAAGTGAGATTTATAGGATCAGAGTGTATGTGTGTGCATGTATGCAAGCTTGCAGTAGGACATTGACTGTAGCAATGGAAAACAAAGGCCTGTGGCTTAAACATGGCAGATGTTTATTTCTCTCACGTGAAAGTCTGAAAAGTGGTCCGTGATCTGTCTGAATGCTTGGTCCACATTCATCGGGGACCATATTGTGTTGCTCTGTCATCTTCAACACGTAGCTTTTATCTTATGGTCTAAGATGACTACTCCTTTCACCATCATATCTTCTGTGTAACAGAAAAGAGGGAAGAGATATGGTGCCTTTAAGGGACAACTTTAAGGGACAACCTAGAACTTGCAGGCAGTTTAGACCTTAAGGAGCAAGGGAGTTTGGCAAATCATGTACCCAACTAAATTTTCTTAACGTTGGCTACTCATCAGTATTTACCAAAAGAAAAAAAGACCCACCAGTGTCATACAAAGGTCCGTCTAGTCAAAGCTATGGTTTTTCCAGTAGTCCTTTATGGAGTGAGAATTAGACTATAAAGAAACCTGGGCACCAAAGAATTGATGCTTTTGAATTGTGGTGTTGGACTGCAAGGAGATCCAACCAGTCCATTCTGAAGGAAATCAGTCCTGAATATTCATTGGAAGGACTAAAGATGAAGCTCCAATACTTTGACCACCTGATGTGAAGGACTGACTCACTGGAAAAGACCTTGATGCTGGGCAGGATTGAAGACAGGAAGAGAAGGGGATGACAGAGGATGAGATGATTGGATGGCACCACAGACTCAATGGACATGAGTTTGAGCAAGCTCTGGGTGTTGGTGATGGACAGGGAAGCCTGGCATACTGCAGTTCATGGGGTCGCAAAGAGTCAGACACAACTGAGCGACTGAACTGACTGACTGTTATGTAGCCATTGGGATTTATACATCCCCAGTCTTGGATAACCCTGAAGAATATTTCCTTACATATCTGTCGTGTATAGAGAAGCATGCATGTGTGTTTGCTCACTCATGTCTGAATCTTTGTGACCCCACAGACTGTAGTCACTGGGCTTTTCTGTCCATGGGATTTCCCAAGTAAAAATAACTGGAGCGGGCTGCCATTTCCTTCTCCAAGGGACCTTCCTGACCCAGGGATTGAACACAAATCTCTTGCATGGCAAGTGGATTATTTCACTGCTGAGCCATCGGGGAAACCCTACATGTAGAGAAGAATCTCCTAATTCTTAATTTAGGAAAGACGTTCTAAGGAGAAAATTGTCACTAAAAAAATATAGTTTAAAAAAATAAAATCAATAGAGGTTAAAAAGTAAACATTTTTCATCTAACTTGCTTTGAAATAGTTTTAGAGCTTCACTATGAGAAGGCAATGGCACCCCACTCCGGTACTCTTGCCTGGAAAATCCCATGGACGGAGGAGCCTGGAAGGCTGCAGTCTATGGGGTCCCTAAGAGTTGGGCACGACTGAGCGACTTCCCTTTCACTTTTCACTTTCATGCATTGGAGAAGGAAATGGCAACCCACTCCAGTGTTCTTGCCTGGAGAATCCCAGGGACAGAGGAGCCTGGTGGGCTTCCATCTATGGGGTTGCATAGAGTTGGACACGACTGAAGCGACTTAGCAGCAGCATGTCGTACAACATTGCACCCTCCTCATGTTTTTTGAATCTTCAGCATCTTTCTGTATCAGCAGTATAGCTCTGTCTCACTTGACAAAATGTTATTTAGCAATTATTTGGGGATTTTTTAAATTAAAATTTTAATTGGAGTATAGTTGATGTACATCATTGTGTTCAGGTGTTCAGTGAAGTGATTCAGTTCTATATAGATCATTTTTCAGATTCTTTTCCATTATAGTTTTTTACAAGATGCTGAATATAGTTCCCTGTGCTACACAGCAGGTCCTTGTTTATTTTATATATAGTAGTGTGTATCTGTTAAGCTATTTGGGGAATTTTTAAACAGTGCTGTTAATGTAGCTGTCACATACTTCATTTGTGATTACATTTTTTTTGTTGATGAATTATAGATCGCTCCCTGACTAAAACAGGAGGTTTATAAAGCTTCTTAGTTCATTTTGTTCTTGCCTCAGAAATGTATAGCTTGGTCTTTCAGTGTTCTAAATTTTCTCTGGGAATACACGTCATGTTGAAAGTCGGAGGCTGTTGGCATGAAAAGCAGACAAACAAAACCTGAGATGGTTGCCCACTGTGAAATTTAGAATGAGGGACTTCCCTGATGGTCCAGTGGATGAGACTTCATCGACCAATGCAGGGGGTGCAGGTTCAATCCCTGGTTGGGGAGCTAAGATTCCACATGCCTTGTGGCCAAAAAACCAGAACATAAACAATGGAAGTATTGTAACAAATTCAGTAAAGACTTTTAAGACTTTTTTTTTAAATAATGTGAACCATTTTAAACAATTCAGGGTGAAACATTAAAAAATAGATCCTGTTTTTAAATTCTGGATCACTTGTGCATAACTCCTTTCTGTTAATTAGAATATTAGAGTTTAACAGACTGTACCTGAGTAAAGCATTAGAATAATTGGTATTTTTCACATGTTATTTGAATGCTGTAACATTAAGGATGTGTGAAGTCCTTTGTATGCTTTTTAAAAAAATGTTTAGCGTGACAACGTAGGTGGAAGATGCCAAGAGACTTGCGAGGTTGTGCACTCCCAGCGGGTGGCCCCCATATCCTTTCTACCATTGGCACAAGGATCCCCTCCACCACTGTTGCCAATGTATACCAGCATGCTCCGTCTGTCAGTTGTGTCCGACTCTTTGCAACCCTATGGACTGTAGCCCGCCAGGCTCCTCTGTCCATGGCATTTCCCAGGTAAGAATACTGGGGTGTGTTGCCATTTCCTACTCCAGGGGATCTTCCAGACCCAAGGATAGCACCCAGGTGTCCTGCGTCCCCTCCATTGTCAGTGGATCTCTACCACTGAGCCACCTGGCAAGCCCATTGTTGCTGTTAGTTGCTAAGTCGTGTCCGACTCGCTGTGACCCCTGGACTGCAGCCTGCCGGGCGCCTCTTCTCCAGGCACGAATACTGGAGTGGGTTGTCATTTCCTTCTCCAGGAAGCCCATACTTGGGCCTAAAAGAGATCAAGCCCCCAAACTCACTCTTTTGTTTTTAGCATTTGTAAACTTGGGGTGTTGGTTAAAATACTGGGAATCTCTAACATGATCCTCCTCCTCTGACTTAGTCCTGTATTCTTATATCCAGGAGCCACTTAAGTTGTGTCTCCTTTTCCCCTCCAGCCTTTAGTTCTTCTAGGTCATGAAGTCTGTCCTTCTCACGTACCACCTCCTCTCAGGATGCCAGCCCTGGCACCTCACCTCGGACAGGGAGAGACAGCTCCCGGCGAGATTGACCCAAAGATATACTAGGGGGTTTCTGCCCCTCTGATAGTCTCTTAGGCGTTTCGTCTTTCAGAGTACTTTTCCATTGTTTTAGAAACAGCTTCTTGAGTACCAGAGCCTACAGTTTTATGGGCAGAGTTTAGTTTCAACAGCAAATGATGAAAAATTACAATTTACGTTTAGTTATATTCTAAGTCAACTTGCACGTCCTGTTAGAAGCAGGGTTCCCAGCCTTTTTAAAGAACAGTTTATCTTTCTTTTAAACAAATGGAGGTATTACAAGGGACACAGATGGAAGACAGGTTGCCACACCAAAATAAATTAACGCAGTTTCCTTCTCCCAAAGAAGTTTCCTCTTGAAATGAAGGGTAGGAGAATGGATTGAATGTACAGAACTTTAGATTGCTACAGTTAGTCCCTTTACAGTCAAGAAGCACAGTGACTAGCCAGCCTTCGAATAATTGTTTTCAAAGTAGATGGCTTGAAAAGCCCTGGAGGTAGAATATTTAATTGCTTGCGTGCTAGTTCCTAAGAATTAATAATTAAGCAGTTCAGCATGAAATGGACTTGCAGTCTACCAAGTAGACTTTCTTTCAGTCTGGTGGAAGCTCTGGATGGTTACAACCTGATTTATTTGCTTCTATTGCTTATTCCCCAAACCAGACTTTGAAGGGGAGGTAAGACAGACCCCCGTTGTGGTCACTTTAGGGTAGGGGCGGGAAGGCTGTGAGCAGAAAGCCAAGCCCATACCTGTGGCTGGAACTTCACATGGTGAGCACATGGCAACTTCTGATAAACAGCCAGTTTAGGCTTTCAGTCCCACTTCCTGCCTTGAAACGTATGACAACTTGAATGACTATGAAAAAATAACTGGCGTTCTACAGACTCAGACTTAGAGGACGAACTTTTGGTTGGTGGGGAGTGTGGCGGGGGGCATGGGGAAAGGAACAGGGAGCTTAGGATTGACATGTATACACTGCTATATTTCAAATGGATAACCAACAAGATCCTGGTGTATATATAACACAGGGAACTCTGCTCAGTGTGATGTGGCAGCCTGGATGGGAGGGGAGTTTGGGGGAGAATGGCTACATGTCTATGTGTGGCTGAGTCCTTTTGCTGTCTACCCGAAACTGTCACAATATTGATAATTGGCTATACCCCAAAAACAAAAGAAAAATTAAAAAAATACATATATATAACTGGCAATCTAAAAGCTAGCATAGTCTCCTATTGCAGCAGGGGTGACCATGGCTGTTAATTTATTGATCATTTTTTATTTTATCTGGTTTCCCTTTGACTGAAAGCAGAAGTAAGGTTTTCCATTGGAGAAAACATTCTTTAATAATAGAGAAACTTCAGAGGAGAATTATTTTTCCTTAGTCTTGTGATACTCACTGATGAAAGGCAGGTGTGTTTCTTAAGCAAAAATCCTGCTACATATGTAGAAATGAGTAGAAACCATATGATGAGCATGGTGACTAGCCAGCATTTAATACTTGTTTAAAAATGGACTGCCTTAAAANGAATACTGGAGTGGGTTGTCATTTCCTTCTCCAGGAAGCCCATACTTGGGCCTAAAAGAGATCAAGCCCCCAAACTCACTCTTTTGTTTTTAGCATTTGTAAACTTGGGGTGTTGGTTAAAATACTGGGAATCTCTAACATGATCCTCCTCCTCTGACTTAGTCCTGTATTCTTATATCCAGGAGCCACTTAAGTTGTGTCTCCTTTTCCCCTCCAGCCTTTAGTCCTTCTAGGTCATGAAGTCTGTCCTTCTCACGTACCACCTCCTCTCAGGATGCCAGCCCTGGCACCTCACCTCGGACAGGGAGAGACAGCTCCCGGCGAGATTGACCCAAAGATATACTAGGGGGTTTCTGCCCCTCTGATAGTCTCTTAGGCGTTTCGTCTTTCAGAGTACTTTTCCATTGTTTTAGAAACAGCTTCTTGAGTACCAGAGCCTACAGTTTTATGGGCAGAGTTTAGTTTCAACAGCAAATCATGAAAAATTACAATTTACGTTTAGTTATATTCTAAGTCAACTTGCACGTCCTGTTAGAAGCAGGGTTCCCAGCCTTTTTAAAGAACAGTTTATCTTTCTTTTAAACAAATGGAGGTATTACAAGGGACACAGATGGAAGACAGGTTGCCACACCAAAATAAATTAATGCAGTTTCCTTCTCCCAAAGAAGTTTCCTCTTGAAATGAAGGGTAGGAGAATGGATTGAATGTACAGAACTTTAGATTGCTACAGTTAGTCCCTTTACAGTCAAGAAGCACAGTGACTAGCCAGCCTTCGAATAATTGTTTTCAAAGTAGATGGCTTGAAAAGCCCTGGAGGTAGAATATTTAATTGCTTGTGTGCTAGTTCCTAAGAATTAATAATTAAGCAGTTCAGCATGAAATGGACTTGCAGTCTACCAAGTAGACTTTCTTTCAGTCTGGTGGAAGCTCTGGATGGTTACAACCTGATTTATTTGCTTCTATTGCTTATTCCCCAAACCAGACTTTGAAGGGGAGGTAAGACAGACCCCCGTTGTGGTCACTTTAGGGTAGGGGCTGGAAGGCTGTGAGCAGAAAGCCAAGTCCATACCTGTGGCTGGAACTTCACATGGTGAGCACATAGCAACTTCTGATAAACAGCCAGTTTAGGCTTTCAGTCCCACTTCCTGCCTTGGAACGTATGACAACTTGAATGACTATGAAAAAATAACTGGCATTCTACAGACTCAGACTTAGAGGACGAACTTTTGGTTGGTGGGGAGTGTGGTGGGGGGCATGGGGAAAGGAACAGGGAGCTTAGGATTGACATGTATACACTGTTATATTTCAAATGGATAACCAACAAGATCCTGGTGTATATGTAACACAGGGAACTCTGCTCAGTGTGATGTGGCAGCCTGGATGGGAGGGGAGTTTGGGGGAGAATGGCTACATGTCTATNGAAGGTGAGGAAAATGGGGAGATGTTGGTCTAAGGTTACACACTTCAGTTAGAAAGTGAGTAAGTTCTGGAGAACCTGATGCACAGTCCTGTATTATAGGTGCACTTGAAGGTTACTGACAGTAGATCTTAAATGTTCTCACTACAGAAAAAGAAATGGTAGTTACGTGATTGATGGCGGTGATATATCTCAAAGCTCAGGGAGTTAGGGGATAGAGTGAAGGCATGCAAAACAGACATTCTTTTTTGTGTGCGGCTGAGTAATATTCCATTGTGTATATGTACCTTTTTCATACTGAGTTTAGTCANTAGTTACGTGATTGATGGCGGTGATATATCTCAAAGCTCAGGGAGTTAGGGGATAGAGTGAAGGCATGCAAAACAGACATTCTTTTTTGTGTGCGGCTGAGTAATATTCCATTGTGTATATGTACCTTTTTCATACTGAGTTTAGTCAGAGAAAGACAGATATTGTATATCACTTATGTAGAACCTAAAAAATGGTACAAATGAACTTATTTATAAAACAGTGACAGATACCAAGAGGGGAAGGGGGTAGGAAGGATAAATAGGGAGATTGGGATTAACATATACACAGTACTATCAGAAGTGATAAAATGAAATAGATAACTAATAAGACTCAATAATAGCACAGAAACTCAATACTCTTAATGGCCTATATGAGAAAAGAATCTAAAAAGCGGTGGATATATGTATGTATATAACTGGTTCACTTTGATGTACAGCAGAAACTAATACAACATTGTAAATCAAGTGTACCCCAATAAAATTATTGCAAAACTCTTTTAAAGATGAAAGATAATATATGTATTTCTTAATAAGTTTCAAATAAAGTTTTAAAAAACACACTAAGTAGAAACATATTGTGGTGATGATAATTCAGTGGTGACTACTTGCCAATTCATGGGGTTCTCGAGGCAAGAATACCGAAGCGGTTTGCCATTCCCTTCTCCAGTGGACCGTGTTTTGTCAGAACTCTCCACCAAGTCCGGTCCGTCTTGGGTGGCCCTACAGTACGGCATGACTTAGTTTTACTGAGTTAGGGGTCCATGTTTGGACCACTTGGTGGCTGAATTATGACCATATATCTGTGCTGATGACTTGCTGTTTCTGTGCTTTGAGCCCCCATTTCCCGTCAGTTTTGGCTGGCCCTTCTCCCAGAACGCACTCTGCTATCCCCCTCTTTGCTAACTGGTTGAAGCTTTTTTTCTGCCTGTGCTTTCCCCTACCTCAGCCTTTATATATCTGTGTGGTAAACTCCTACCTGTCCTTGAAGGATTCCATGCAGATGCCAGCATACTCTGAATAAACATACTCTGATCCTCCCAGCTGGAAACGTCCCCTGCATTCTGTGTTTCGGTACACATTAAGTACATATTTTGTACCCTGGGCCTTATGGGTACGTATAGGTTGGCCACATCTGCCCTGCTTTTCCAGAACTGAACAGACGTAGGGCTAGTCATTTGGCTACTGTTGATACATAGATGCATTTCAGTTGTTTAATAAACTTCCTCACTTACTAAATTGCTATAACTATAAATGCTGATGAAGAAAGCAATGACGGGAAAAGCAGAAGTAAACAAAAATTGTTTGGGGACTTCCCTGGCAGTCCGGTGGTTAAAATTTCATCCTTCCAATGCAGGGGTCCTGGGTTTAATACCCTGGTCAGGGAACTTAAGATCCCATATGCCACAAGGCGCAGATGAGAAGTTTAAAAAATAAAAAAATATAAAAAACTTTTTTTCCCAGAGGTTCAAGAGTGAGTGAGGGGACATACATATAACTGTGGCTGATTCATGTTGATGTTTGGCAGAAACCAACACAATATTGTAAAGCAGTTCTGCAATTAAAAAATAATTTAGTATTAAATTTTTTTTTAATTGTGTTTATGAACCACATTTACTGTCCCCATGACACTTTTTTTTCCCCTTTAAGCTAACATTTTAATTATGAACCCTCTCTTCCCCTCACAGTCTTAGAATCAGGCAATGGCAAGGAAAAGAGAGGTCAGTTTGTAAATTTACATTGGCTAGAAGTGATCCACTCTGATAATTCACACAGAACTATTTAAGAGTTGGCTTAAGAGCATCTTAACATTAGTCACTGTGTCATAAAAAGAGCATGTATTGGGTAGGAGTTGTGGAATATCTGAAGAAACATGTTTTTTTGGATTTCAAGTGAGCTGTTCTATGACTGTCCCCCACCTTGATCGCTTCTCATATTTATTTTCCAGGTCCGGACTCTCTTTGTCAGTGGTCTCCCTCTGGACATCAAACCTCGGGAGCTATATCTGCTTTTCAGACCATTTAAGGTACCTTTTCTATCTTTTAGAAATCGTAAAAGGAGACAAAGTGGGTCTGTCTGGAGAAAGAAATGAAATGTTTGAGAAACGCCTATTTTTTAAAGTGGTTAGTGAGTCAAGAAGATTTAACAACTCAGTTCTAATATACATTCTCACTTTGGAAATACTGAAACAGCCTTTTGTCCTCCCAGCCGCTAATCTCAAGAAGCTAATCTGTCCTAATTTAGAACAGCCTCAGTTTCCTCCTTGTGTATTCTCGGCCAGTTGGGGGTATTTTGAGTACAGATCAACCCAGATACAATCAGTGACTTACTACGTATTTATATCTCAAACGCAGGAGTATAAGTCAAGCCCTACCCCTAGGATGTTCCTTATTAGCTGAAATACTGCTGTTCATACAATTCCTAGGCGACATAATAGGTTAAATAAGCTTTAATGAACTTGACAAGGAACCTAAAACCATTATTTTTATGTTGGCAAAATGTCTAACATTGCTGAAACAGTAGAACAGAATTTTAAAGAACTGCTTGGCAAGAGTTGAGGGACGTCTTCCCTGGTGCTTCAGGCATGCTCAGTATCTCAGTTGTGTCTAACTCTTCGCCACCCTATGGACTGTAGCCCGCCAGGCTCTTCTGTCCATGGAACTTTCTGGCAAGAATACCAGAGTGGGTTGCCCTTCCTTCTTCAGGGGATCTTCCAAACCCAGGGACCAAACCTGCATCCCTTATGTCTATGTTGCCCAGTGGATTCTTAACACTGTGCCACCTGGTAAGATATGTAATACAAGTTGTCTGTTCATTGTGATTATCAAGGTAAATTTACTTTAGAGATCGTTAATGTTGTTGGGATTGAAAGTTTAACAGGAAATTGAACTAAGGCTGAAATAACCGTGCTGCACAGAGAAACCTTGAAAGTTAGCCTTTGGAGGGTCAGAGACAGCTGGGATTGGTCACAGTGTGGGCTGGAGGCCTTGGCTCTCAAGGAGCAATCCTGCAAGTCATGGCAGATTCAGGCCCTGTGTCTGAGCTGGTCCCGTCGGCTGAGGACATGTCAGCAGCAGTGTCTGGCCAGGGCCGCACTTAGGACCTGAATGATGGACCGTCTTGATTGCTGGTTAAAGATCCATTCTGATGGAAGCAGGATCTGAGCCACNGTGGCTGATTCATGTTGATGTTTGGCAGAAACCAACACAATATTGTAAAGCAGTTCTGCAATTAAAAAATAATTTAGTATTAAATTTTTTTTTAATTGTGTTTATGAACCACATTTACTGTCCCCATGACACTTTTTTTTCCCCTTTAAGCTAACATTTTAATTATGAACCCTCTCTTCCCCTCACAGTCTTAGAATCAGGCAATGGCAAGGAAAAGAGAGGTCAGTTTGTAAATTTACATTGGCTAGAAGTGATCCACTCTGATAATTCACACAGAACTATTTAAGAGTTGGCTTAAGAGCATCTTAACATTAGTCACTGTGTCATAAAAAGAGCATGTATTGGGTAGGAGTTGTGGAATATCTGAAGAAACATGTTTTTTTGGATTTCAAGTGAGCTGTTCTATGACTGTCCCCCACCTTGATCGCTTCTCATATTTATTTTCCAGGTCCGGACTCTCTTTGTCAGTGGTCTCCCTCTGGACATCAAACCTCGGGAGCTATATCTGCTTTTCAGACCATTTAAGGTACCTTTTCTATCTTTTAGAAATCGTAAAAGGAGACAAAGTGGGTCTGTCTGGAGAAAGAAATGAAATGTTTGAGAAACGCCTATTTTTTAAAGTGGTTAGTGAGTCAAGAAGATTTAACAATTCAGTTCTAATATACATTCTCACTTTGGAAATACTGAAACAGCCTTTTGTCCTCCCAGCCGCTAATCTCAAGAAGCTAATCTGTCCTAATTTAGAACAGCCTCAGTTTCCTCCTTGTGTATTCTCGGCCAGTTGGGGGTATTTTGAGTACAGATCAACCCAGATACAATCAGTGACTTACTACGTATTTATATCTCAAACGCAGGAGTATAAGTCAAGCCCTACCCCTAGGAGGTTCCTTATTAGCTGAAATACTGCTGTTCATACAATTCCTAGGCGACATAATAGGTTAAATAAGCTTTAATGAACTTGACAAGGAACCTAAAACCATTATTTTTACGTTGGCAAAATGTCTAACATTGCTGAAACAGTAGAACAGAATTTTAAAGAACTGCTTGGCAAGAGTTGAGGGACGTCTTCCCTGGTGCTTCAGGCATGCTCAGTATCTCAGTTGTGTCTAACTCTTCGCCACCCTATGGACTGTAGCCCGCCAGGCTCTTCTGTCCATGGAACTTTCTGGCAAGAATACCAGAGTGGGTTGCCCTTCCTTCTTCAGGGGATCTTCCAAACCCAGGGACCAAACCTGCATCCCTTATGTCTATGTTGCCCAGTGGATTCTTAACACTGTGCCACCTGGTAAGATATGTAATACAAGTTGTCTGTTCATTGTGATTATCAAGGTAAATTTACTTTAGAGATCGTTAATGTTGTTGGGATTGAAAGTTTAACAGGAAATTGAACTAAGGCTGAAATAACCGTGCTGCACAGAGAAACCTTGAAAGTTAGCCTTTGGAGGGTCAGAGACAGCTGGGATTGGTCACAGTGTGGGCTGGAGGCCTTGGCTCTCAAGGAGCAATCCTGCAAGTCATGGCAGATTCAGGCCCTGTGTCTGAGCTGGTCCCGTCGGCTGAGGACATGTCAGCAGCAGTGTCTGGCCAGGGCCGCACTTAGGACCTGAATGATGGACCGTCTTGATTGCTGGTTAAAGATCCATTCTGATGGAAGCAGGATCTGAGCCACAGAGGCAAGACAGGTTCTAGCTTCTTAGGGAGAGAGAGTAAATGTGACAGCTGAAAACAGCTGGGTTGGAGAGAAGAACGGGGGTCAAGGGGGCGGCCAGTGAAAACCAACAAAGATAAAATAGTCTAGGTTATGTGCCCCAAAGGCACCAGGTGATAACGGACATAACTCCTGACAGCTCTCCTTTTTTCTGCGTTTTTCTTTTTTTTAATTGGAGTATAATTGCTTTACAGCGTTGTTAGTTTCTACTGTATAGCATTGAGAATCGACAGTATATACATATATCCCCTCCCTCTGCCCATCACACCCCTCTGGGTCATCACAGAGCTCCCTGTGGTTTACAGGAGCTTCGCGCTAGTTAACCTGTTTTGCATACGGTAGTGTATATAAGACAGCTCTCCTTTTAATGCAACGATGATGATGTTACAGAGGGAAACAAGTTAGCCGAGGGGTTAGCTGGAGGAAGTGGGGAAGAAAGAAGGTGCTGTGGGAAGAGTGTNTGTGTCTGTGTTTCTAGATGAGGTTAACATTTGAATCTGTCGACTGAGTAAGGCAGATTGCTCTCCCCAGTGTGGGTGGGCCTTATTCAATATCCAGTGGAGGCTTGGATAGAACAAAGCCTAGGTTAGGGAAAATTCACTTTCTGATAGCTTGAGATGGAATGCAAGTCTTCTCTTGTCCTCAGATTAGGATTTACACCATTGGTTTTCCTGGTTCTCAGGCATTTATATTCAGACTGGGATTTGCACCACCAACACCCAAGAATCTCCAACTTGCAGATGGTATATCTGAGACTTTGCAGTTTCCATAATCATGTGAGACAATTTCTCATAAGAAGTCTTTTTCTCTATATATATCCTATTGGTCTTGTCCCTCTGGAGAAGCTTGACTAAGACATTTCCTATTTCATATGTTTGGGGACCACTGCCTTGGCTTCAGTTTGAAGTCCAGATGTGATTGGGGGCAGGGAGAACAGGGGAATGAGTTGGGGTAAAGGCTGGAATTAGAGCAGGGGAAAGGGGTGTGGATCAAGAGCTGCCAGTGAGGAACAGTGGCAGGGCCACTGAATTACTAGGTGTGGGATGGGAGAGAGGAAAAAGTCCAAAGGATTCTCCAGCTGGCATGACTGGGGTCCACGCCATCCTACCTCAGAAGTACAGCATCCTTGGATGCCAGAACATGGATAGGGCAAGGTCATTGCTCTTGACTCATGTCCCTGCCCACAAAGGAGCCCCAACTTTCCTGACACAAAGTCAGAAAGAGGACTAGCTAAATCTCAAGAAGAAAGTCCTGCATGTGGGTGCTGAAACTCCTGAGAAGAGCAGAGGTCATGTGGTTGATATTCTTTCCTTTATGGAAATGGGTTAAAACAGGTCCTAACAAGGCTGGGCTCCTGCAGGCAAATGTACTTGGAATGCATTTCTAGATGGAGTCCAAAACACTGATTAAAATCTCACCATTACTGATCAGAGAGCTGTGGCAACTGGCTGCACATGGCATTGAGCTGTGAGGCATAAGCTTCTGAATAATGGAAGCTCAACTGTCTCCCAATCCAATTTAGACTGAGACTTAGCTGAAAGGTAAGGGCAGTCTCTCCAGGACGCTTACTGAGAGACCCTCCTTTAATGAGAGCCCCTGCTCTTACTGACAGAGGCCAACACTCACAGATATAAGTCTGTCTCCCTTCCAGGGAGTTTCACCACCTGCATAAGATGAGGGACCTGTATAAGAAAATAATAATAAAAAAAAGAGTGGATATATGTATAACCAATTCACTTTGCTGTATACTTGAAACCAATACAACACTGTGAATCAACTACACTCCAATAAAAAAATTTTTTTTAAAGAAAAACTTAAAATAAACAAACAAACAAAAAGTTGAGGGACCTGGAAAGGGACAATCTTTTGAAGCTTGAACGACTGTTTACAGTTTCTTAGAATGCAAAGACTAGGGTTAGTGCCCTTGGTTAGTCAACCTAGTCAATAGTTACGCATATG
Source organism: Raphicerus campestris (assembly GCA_006410735.1). NCBI lineage: Eukaryota > Metazoa > Chordata > Mammalia > Artiodactyla > Bovidae > Raphicerus > Raphicerus campestris. Next base: position 212,108 of record SJYW01029128.1, on the reverse strand, counting down.
TATTGCAATACTTCTTTTGTGAACAAAATCAATACAAAAAAGTATTTAAAAATCAATACAAATAAATCTTAATATCTCTCACACAAAATATTTTTAACAGAGAGGTAATCCAAATAAAAGCATCAAAATCTATAACCACAGAAAGAAACAAAATCATGTGAACTTTATAGCAGAAAAAGCAGCTCTTCAAGTCTGCCTGCTTTAGGTTACATATTATAAATGTAAATTTGTAATAATTTATAAATTATTATAATAATTTATAAACTCTGAAAGCAGGTTTTCTGTGCACATCTATATGGACACACATATCCATTTGTTCCATACAAACAAGACCACACTGAGTGCTAATGTTATTTTACACAGCGCTTAACAGTTCACAAAGCATCTTCACAAGGTAAATCCCATAGAATGAAAAATAAATATATTGAATATGCATTCTAAAGGGGATTCTTATTTTCTCCACTGTTCTCTGTGTGTGGTGGGGGATAATCTCTTTAAACATTTTCCAATCCATTTATTGTACCATCTACATAATCCTCAGACAAACAATATGTTTCAAGTGACATAGTCTTGTCCAAATATGACATCAAAACCCACAGATTGATTTATTACATGTGGGTCAGCTTTGCAAATTGTCCTTGCAGTCATGGCTGAATTTCTGTGTTCTGGCAGCATGTGGCTTTGAGATGTGTATAAGAGACAGGCTCAAGGCCTTTGAGGTAAAATGTTTACAGTAGCTAATTGGTAACATAGTTCTCTGCTGGGAAGATAGGAGGGTGAATCAATTGAAACATGCTGCCCGGAAACCCCAACGCGAAAGTCAAGACCCTGGTACATTCCTACCAACCCTTTTTTAATTAAAGGCCCTGGTGGCTGACCCTCGTCTGCAAATCTGTCTCTGGACCAATATGTGCTGAGGTCTATCATGTCAGGTAGTGTTTTTTTTTTGTTTTTTTTTTTTTCTTCTCCTGGGTCATCTGTCAGTGCAAGCCACCTGCCATTGATTACTTTCAGAAATAAGCAGACTTTGTTATCTTCATCCTGGGGAACCAGGAGGGATCAGAAAAGGAGTGAAAGGGAGTGTTTCCATCTTCCTTTAGGATGAGCTGGACTAAAACCCAACAGGGAGTTCTTGCATCTCCCAATCCTAATACCAGCATGAAAACAGATGGCTGCAATAAATAAGCAAAATAACAAAATCTAGCATTACTGCCTGTTTAACTTTGCCAGGCAATTTTGAAATTTTCATCGACAAGTTTTACTAAGTACATTATCAGTGTTTTGTTGTTGTTTTATAGCAAATATATTTTTCAGTGTGAACAAGTCATCACATACTCTTCTTAACTGCCTTTTCTTCTCCTGTCGCTTAATTTTGCCCACCTCTTTTCGACCCCATGGACTGTGGCCTGCCAGGCTCCTCTGCCCATGAAATTTCCACGGAAGAATACTGGAGTGGACTGGCTTCTAGCCTATATATAAAATGAAAAAGACCTGTTGTTGACATAGATACCATTTTCCTACTGGTTCCCAATTTCATAAGAACATAGAAAAGAAATGTAAGAGAGGGAGTTTCAGGGCTTGATCTCTCTTAGGCCCAAGTGTGGGCTTCCCAGGTGGCTCAGTGGTAAAGATCCACTTGACAATGCAGGAGACTTGGGCGCTATCCTTGGGTCAGGAAGATCCTCGGGAGTAGGAAATGGGCAACCCACTCCAATACTCTTGCCGGGAAAATTCCATGGACAGAGAAGCCTGTCGGGCTACAGTCCAGGGGGTTGCAGAGAATCAGACACGACTAAGCATACATTACATATATACATAGTTAGGCATATACATCGTGTGTGTGTGTAAAACTTATTGTATAGTTAACAGGCATTTGTAGGAAGAGTTAGTGGTCATAAAGNATGCAGGAGACTTGGGCGCTATCCTTGGGTCAGGAAGATCCTCGGGAGTAGGAAATGGGCAACCCACTCCAATACTCTTGCTGGGAAAATTCCATGGACAGAGAAGCCTGTCGGGCTACAGTCCAGGGGGTTGCAGAGAATCAGACACAACTAAGCATACATTACATATATACATAGTTAGGCATATACATCGTGTGTGTGTGTGTAAAACTTGTTGTATAGTTTACAGGCATTTGTAGAAAGAGTTAGTCAGTGGTCATAAAGGACTCATTGTCACTTAAGCAAGATGGTATTACAATTGCTTATTTTCCTGGCGTATTTTTTTGTGTGTGTGTGGTCTAAATCTGGTTCTTTATTTTCAGGGCTACGAGGGTTCTCTTATAAAGCTCACATCTAAGCAGGTAAGCATTTCAAACTTGCACATAAATGATCACTTCTAGAATAAGTTTTGGTTGACTTTCCTCAGGATTGTCACAAGGGCTTAACATCCTTTTTTTAATTTCCATTAAGATTTAATTTTTCTTTATTGCTCTAAAATTAAGGATGAGATCAGTTAGGAATTAGCAGAGGAAAATGATTCCTAATTCCAGAGCCTCCAGCTAGAGTGTCTGAGACTGTCCTCAAGGAAGGCAAATATAATGCCTCCAGCATGGTTATATTGGAATTGATCTGTATCTTCAAAAGAAATTATTTTCCAGATTCACTCTTACTGCCAATTCTTTTTTTTTCCAATACAGTTAAATAATCAGACTTTGCACAGTCAGTATGAGAAGCTGATGGTAAAGAATCAGGCTCGCTCTCGTACCCTCACTGACCACGTGCAGAGTCTTAAGTCTAGAATGGCGCATAAAAGGCACAGGTGCAGAATGGAGGTAGTAATCAGTGACCCTGACAGCGGCTTCAAGTGCCTTGAAATGTTTTAGCTGTGTGCTTTTTTTTCATCCTGAGCAACCGGCATCTCACTTTGGGTCACTTTTAATCTCAATATGGTATTCTCTGGTTCATCAGGAATAAGCTGTGTTGCAACCATCCTTCTGGACTCAAAGATACTGAATCCAAAACATTTAGGAGGCCCCTCTTGAGTGGGAACAGTATGGTTTACACACCTAATTAAACACAGAACTTTTAAAAAACATCCCTTGGGATTTGAGATTAAAATGTTCATTATATAATTTTGATCGTGCAGTGAGACTACAGGGCTTTTATCACTGTGTCATTATATTCCTTGCACTTACAGTGTACCAAAAGGTGATTCGGTTCTCTTTGCATTTTAAACGATGAAGATGCTGAGGTACAGTGAGTTCGATGTAGGCCAGTAGAGCCCCTCCACCCAAGTTTCCGTCTGTTCCCTGGTTCACTGCTGCTCACCTTCCAGCCCCTTCTAGACTTTATTTTTTTTAATGATTCTCTAAATCTCCAGCTGTCCCCTGAAGAACCACCCTCACCGTCCCTTTGATCCATGTTAGAAATTTGGCTAAGCCACTGAGTCATGATTCTTCTGGACTGGCTTTCTGATTTCTCCCCATTGCCTGCGGTCATTTCTTTATCTGAGCTCTTTGGTTTGATGTCACCTTTGACCCGGAAACAGAGACATTCCCTGATATTTTTTTCTTCATATTTCTCTTTCTTTCCTTAGCCCGTAGGTTTTGTCAGTTTTGACAGTCGCTCAGAAGCAGAAGCTGCCAAGAATGCTTTGAATGTAAGTACGAACGATGTTCATCTTTGGGGGTTTCCTTATGAGGTAAAGGGAAAGTAATAGAACCTCTTTGGACAGGAAAGCAAATGGAAGGGATATGACTACTTGATCTAGGAGGAACCAACTCTAATTAGCCACATAAAGAGATTTTGCCTAAAATTGTGGTTAGATGTGCAGACTATTAAATAACACTTTGCTCATCTCTAGCCCTTACTGTATGCTCAAGATACCTGATGCTGGGGATTTTAATTCAGCCCAATCTTATCCCATGGTGGTGTGCAGTTTACTTCAGCCCCCATTATATTCTCAGTGGCTAAGCCCAAGTCAAGAATGGATAAAAATACTGGCTTTCCTTAACATACGAGGTTTTTAACTTGTGTGGCTTTTAAGGGCTTCCCTGCTGTCCAGTGGTGAAGACTCTGTGTTCCCAATGCAGCAGGCACAAGTTCCATCCCTAGTCAGGGCTGCCTAAAAATATATATTTTTAAAGGTATGTGACTTTAAAAAAAAGGTTGTAGTCTTTATTCTGATTGATTTAAAATTTGCATATACTGCTTCCCCAGAAGACACTCCGCATTGTGGTGTATAATAAAGGATTTCCTTCTCCAGTGCATGAAAGTGAAAGTGAAGTCACTCAGTCGTGTCCGACTCCTAGCGACCCCATGGACTGCAGCCTACCAGGCTCCTCCATCCATGGGATTTGCCAGGCAAGAGTACTGCAGTGGCTTGCCATTGCCTTCTCCAATAATAAAGGATAGGCAACTACAATTGAGTAGAGATTACCTGTATTTGATTTGTAAGCATTTTGTTTGCCATATTTTTAAGACTTTTTACCAACTTTAATTTAGTAAGATTTTTTTTCCCTCCCTTTGGTATGTTTAAAAAAAACAAAACCAAAAGCAATTTAAGAGGAATCAACCCGAGAGAAGGTGGTAGGAAGCAGAATTTAGTTCTGGGTGCCAAGGCCTGATCCAGATGAGGCATCTCAGTGAAGAGCCTGGCTCCATCCTTCTCCAGACAGTTGACTTAAGCAGCTATGAATGAGGTGTGAGTATAGCTGCCAGGAGTGATGGAATACTTCTCGGAGGGTCGGCTTATGTGAACTTGCGGCTGTGGGTCCTGCAGGTGTCCTCCCAGCTGTTCCTTGGTGCCTGGAGGCCCAGGGACCCTGTGGGGAGGGGGGCTGCAGGAGGGACCTTCCCTCATGACTTGGAGACCCAAGGGAAAGGGCCTCCAAGGGAGACTGTTTACTTGGCGTATTGGTGTCATTGTGACACAGCCTTGTAAGGGCTGTCAGCTTTGGAAAACACGTGCACTCAGAAGAACAGTTTGCTCGTTATTGTTGTTGGTTTTTCGTGAAAGTGTACAGGCACATCTGAGGAATCCAGGAAGTCCAGAGAGTTTAGGATTTTTTTGGATTTGGACTAGGGACCTCCTGGTCAGAATAACTGCTTCCTTTGTTCCTCTCCCACAGAACAAAATGTAATTATTTCCTTCACTTATACATGCTGAAGCACAGTGTATAACTAAAAATTTGATAGAAAAATGGTTTTGTGAATTTTACATTAGATAGATATAGTCAGAATCTTCTCAGTATAACCAAATTTTAAAATTAAAATGGATTTCTATTTAGGAAATGTTTCCTTTCATTCTGGCCTAGTGGCATCTTTCTTTTTCAATTTTAAATTTTTTTAATTAAAAAATTTTCTTAATTTAAACATTTATTTACATGTAGTTGACTTACAGTGTGGTCTTAATTTCTGCTGTATAGCACAGTGATTGTTATACATGCATATACATTTTTTTTTTCCATTATGGCTTAGCACAAGTTCCCTGTGCTATAGAGCAGCTCTTTGGTGTTTATTCGGTCTATATATAATAGTTTGCGTCCGCGAATCCCGAATTCCCAATCCATTCCTTCCCCCTTTCCCCTCACCTTGGCAATCACAAGTCTAGTCTCTGAGTCTGATTCTGTTTCGTAGTTAAGTTCATCTGTGTTATATTTCAGAGTCCACAGGTAAGTGATGCCATATGGTATTCGCCTTTCTCTTTCTGCCTTACTTCCCTTAATACGATAATCTCTGGGTCCACTCGTGTTGCTGCAGATGGCACCGTGGCATTCTTTTTGTAGCTGAGTAGTAGTCCATTGCATGGACGTACCACATCTTCTTTATCCAGTTCGTGTTTTGTTCCATTGTTCTTCAAAAGGAAATAACAGCAGCTGAAGCTTGTCCGCAAAGTGGGCTTTCTTTCTCCTTACTTTATCTCTCCTCTGCGTAGCAACATGTTACTGACTCCCTGTCTGAAGAACAGTAGGTTTTTATAGTGCATTGATTTTTTTTTTCTAACAAGAATTTAAGTTTTAGATGTTTAGATGGTCATAGTCACAAATTGTTTCTTTGCCTTAGTAAGAGGACAGCAAGTGTCCTTTCATTTTTTCTTAATGCTGAGAGTTCACTTCAGTCGTTCAGTCATGTCCGTCTCTTTGTGACCTCGTGGACTACAGCATGCCAGGCCTTCCTGTCCATCACCAACTCCTGGAGTATACTCAAAATCATGTCCATTGAGTTGGGGATGTCATCCAACCATCTCATCCTCTGTCATCCCCGTCTCCTCCCACCTTCAATCTTTCCCAGCATCAGTGTCTTCCAACTGGTTCAATATCCTTGCCATCCAAGGGACTCTCAAGAGTCTTTTCCAGCACCACAGTTTGAAAGCATCAGTTCTTCTGCACTGAGCCTTTTTCATGGTCCAACTCTCACAATCCGTATTTGAATATTTACTGGTGGAGTTTTAAACCTGAGCTTGCTTCTGCTAAGAGGTTGCCTTGTGAATTTAGAGCATCTATTAAAGTGCTGGTTGATCTGTTTCTTGATATTTTTAACTTCTATAAAAGTATTGTATTAGAGTTTTTGGTACCTTAGAAACTATCCTGTTCGGAGAGCTGAGACCAGAAAGGATGGATGGCCCAGCCAGGAAGGGCAGGTTTGCAGCTACAACTAGAAGGAAGCCTCCCTTCTGTCTACTTCATACAACATCTTGCTGTTTGCTTAGTCATGGAATGTGGCTTCACTTTTCCTAGTGGCAGTGACAGATGATCTAAGTCTCTTTTGTCCAGGACAGAAGCCCACGATAACGTTTGGTGCAGGACCATGGAGCAGGGTTTCTTTCTTCTCTTTACAGAGAACATGGGCCCGTTCAGGACAACATACTTAATCACGAAGCTGACACGTCTCTGTGACCCAACCTGGTGTGATGTTTTTCACCCCTATCTTTTCTAATTGGTGAATTAAAAACAGACGGTGCTCATAACCATGACGAAATCTTCTCCTTATGCCATTCGTCCAGGCTTCCCTTAAAATCTTTTCTTCGCATTCCTTTGGGGGAGAGTTCCCTGTTGTAATGTTTTGTTTTCCACGATTGAGAAACGTAAGCCTCATTCCAGTAAGTCCCTCTTTGTAGAGTTGTTCACAGTATTATGAACCACTTGTCTATGTTTAGAGCATCTCTTCTTGTTGTCTGTCTGTCTTGGTTACTGTTTCAGTTATGAGTACTAAGTCTTTTCCCCAGATGACTTGAAGTGATTTTTAAATCCATTTATTTTTTTCCCCCAGTTTTGGACTATGCTTTAGTTAGTTTGATAATTTTATGGAAAAACATGCCCAGACTGAATTAAGTGGCAACACTGAACTTTTATCAGGGGGTTAGTCAAATCTTCTAAAGTAAATACAGTATATTTTGGTTTTATAGTAAAAACACTCAAGTTAGGCTAAAAAAATAGCCCAAACACAGACTTGCCTTCAGGTTATCTGTTATCTCATTAATCCACATGACTAGAAACCCCATCCGTTCTTTAACCCGACAGCAGAATATCTAACCTGTCCTTTACCTCCACTCACGTTTATAATTGCTGTGCGAAACTTTCTCCATTTTCCATGCTAATGGAAGAGGGAGCTGATAATCCACACTGTCTGGTTATTTTTTTCAGATTTGTTTTTAATTTTGGAATGTAAATCAAGTGCAGCCATATTGACAGTTAACAGTCTTAATTTAGTAAAAATATGAAGAAACACAGGAAACAAGACTGGCCTGGAGGTGAGGACCCTGAGCAGAGGTGGAATAAACCATCTCTGGCTGCTGCTGCCAACTGTGGAAACCCTAATGTTGCCACTGCTATGTAGCCGGAATTGTGTTTCATAAACAAGAAGGTTTGGAAGTTAACTCTTAAAATACACAGACCTGTCAGTGGATTCTGTTTTATGTCCATTTGCACGGCAGGCATTGTCTTACGTTGGTGTTTGAGATTCACTCATCTATAGTACTTTAAAAAGTTGTATGTGGCCTGTTGAGTACATGTGCCATCTTGTTGGATACCCCTTCTCACCTCTTTTTAAACAGTTGTCATTGGCCTAGGCTTCATTATAAATTTATCAGAACTTGAGAAGTGTGGTGCTGTGTAACCATGAACATCATTACAAATTGCCTTCACAGCTGAACCTTGCTTGGGATGTCACAATAATTTGCTTTACTCTCCAATCTAAACTCACTGACTTTAGTGATCTCTAATTATCACTACACCCTCAAGTCTATTGGATTCTTTTTAAAGTAGCTTTCTTGAGGTACAACTCAATGATTTTTGGTATGTTATATTTTTGAAGTATATAAAACATATATACCGCTTTGAAATTTTAATGATTTTTTTAAAGTGTACATTTAATACATTTACCATGTTATGCAGCTAGCCCCACTATTTGTATCTTTTCATCATCCCAAGCACAAACTTTGTAACCATTAAGCAGTACCTCTCTGTTACTCCCTTCCTCTCACCCCTGGTTACCTGTCATCTATTCTGTATCTCTTAACTGGTCTATTCACGGAAATACTTGTCCTTTTGTGTCTGCTTTCTTTCAGTTAGCATGATGTTTTCATGATTATTCCATGTTGTAGCAGATACCAGAACATCGTTCCATTTTATGGCTGAATAGTATTCCCTTGGATGTATATTCCACATTTATCTCTTCCATTTATCTCTGTTCCACATTTATCTCTGTTGATGGATACTGGTGCTCTTTCCACTTGTTGGCCATTGAGAAAAATGTTTCAATGAATGGTGGGTTACAAATATATGGGNGAACATCATTACAAATTGCCTTCACAGCTGAACCTTGCTTGGGATGTCACAATAATTTGCTTTACTCTCCAATCTAAACTCACTGACTTTAGTGATCTCTAATTATCACTACACCCTCAAGTCTATTGGATTCTTTTTAAAGTAGCTTTCTTGAGGTACAACTCAATGATTTTTGGTATATTTTTGAAGTATATAAAACATATATACCGCTTTGAAATTTTAATGATTTTTTAAAGTGTACATTTAATACATTTACCATGTTATGCAGCTAGCCCCACTATTTGTATCTTTTCATCATTCCAAGCACAAACTTTGTAACCATTAAGCAGTACCTCTCTGTTACTCCCTTCCTCTCACCCCTGGTAACCTGTCATCTATTCTATATCTCTTAACTGGCCTATTAACGGAAATACATGTCCTTTTGTGTCTGCTTTCTTTCAGTTAGCATGATGTTTTCATGATTATTCCGTGTTGTAGCAGATACCAGAACATCGTTCCATTTTTATGGCTGAATAGTATTCCCTTGGATGTATATTCCACATTTATCTCTTCATCTGTTGATGGACACTGGTGCTCTTTCCACTTGTTGGCCATTGAGAAAAATGTTTCAATGAATGGTGGGTTACAAATATATGGGTCCTTAGTTTTCAGTTCCTTTGGGCATATACCTAGAAGTGGAATTGCTGAGTCATATGATATTAATATTTTTAGCCTTTTTGAGAGACGTCCAAACTTTCATATTGGCTGTGCCATTTATATTCCACTGGCAATGTTTGGGAATTCCAGTCTTCACTATTGTCACTAATTCTTATTTTTCTGTTATTGTTTAATAACAGCNTATGATATTAATATTTTTAGCCTTTTTGAGAGACGTCCAAACTTTCATATTGGCTGTGCCATTTATATTCCACTGGCAATGTTTGGGAATTCCAGTCTTCACTATTGTCACTAATACTTATTTTTCTGTTATTGTTTAATAACAGCCATCCTGCTAAGTGTAAAGTGGTCATTGGTTTTTTGATAAATACTTTTTGCCTAATTTCAGTAGTAGAGTTGATTATTGGTCAGTTGGAGATTTTATTTCTCTTGGAATCCCATATGAGTTAAAATATTGTTTCTTTTAATGGTGATTAGTAAGATTTCTGTGATGTCAGTTAAAAGTAATGGAACTGTGTTACCCTTAAATAGTTTGAAACGGAGAAGTGAAATTGTTAGTTGCTCAGTCTGTCTAACTCTTGACACACCATGGGCTGGAGCCCACCAGGCTCCTCTGTCCATGGGATTTCCCAGGCAAGAATACTGGAATGGGGTGCCATTCCCTTCTCCAGGGGATCTTCCTGGCCCAGGGATTGAAGCCAGGTCTCCTGCATTGTAGGCAGGTTCTTGACTGTTAGAACCACCAGGGAAGCCTATAATTGTTTACCTGTTCATAAAAGAAAGGAAGGGAAGAGCTAACCCTTAGATGATTCATTTAATAAGGTAAGATTAGGATTTTGTATTCTCTCATATACAATATGCCACACANATGGGGTGCCATTCCCTTCTCCAGGGGATCTTCCTGGCCCAGGGATTGAAGCCAGGTCTCCTGCATTGTAGGCAGGTTCTTTACTGTTTGAACCACCAGGGAAGCCTATAATTGTTTACCTGTTCATAAAAGAAAGGAAGGGAAGAGCTAACCCTCAGATGATTCATTTAATAAGGTAAGATTAGGATTTTGTATTCTCTCATATACAATATGCCACACATGAAGAAAAAGTGTTTTCTGAAGGTCTCAATAGACCTTGGGTTAAAAAGAAAAAAGCAGCTTGATTTTGAAGAGGGAAAATGTAACAGTTGAAGATCTTAGTAAGAAGAAAATGAAGAGGACTTGAGGATATATAGTATTATTTATTGGTTACTGAGGACATTTATTCGACTGTGTGGTAAAAAGAATTTTTAGAAAAATCTTTGGTAGTTTGTGAGAAAGCATGCTGAAAAGGTACTTGGGAGTGTGTGGGGAAATCAAGGAAAAATACTTGCATGCTTACTCAGCGGTGTCTGACTCTTTGTGACCCCCGTGGACTATTAGCTTCTCTGTCCATGGCACTTCCCCAGGCAAGAATACTGGAATGGGTGCTGTTTCCTGCTTCCCAGCCCGGGGACTGAACCCGAGTCTCTTGCATTGTAGACAGATTCTTTAGCACTGCACCACCTGTGAAGTAGATGTTCTCAGCGTGAACCTATTCCGTTCAGTTCAGTCACTCAGTCATGTCCGACTCTTTGCAACCAGCCCCATGGACTGCTTTTGCAACCCCATGGACTGCAGCACGCCAGCCTCCCTGTCCATCATCAACTCCCAGAGTTTACTCAAACTCATGTCCATTGAGTCGGTCATGCCATCGAACCATCTCATCCTCTGTCATCCCCTTCTCCTCTCACCTTCAATCTTTCCCAGCATCAGGGTCTTTTCCAGTGAGTCAGTTCTTTGCATCAGGTGGCCCAAGTATTGGAGTTTCAGCTTCAGCATCAGTCCTTCCAATGAATATTCAGAATTGATTTCCTTTAGAATGGACTAGGTGGATCTCCTTGCAGTCCAAGGGACTCAGGAGTCTTCTCCAACACCACAGTTTAAAAGCATCAATTCTTTGGCACTCAGCCTTCTTCACAGTCCAACTCGCACATCCATACATGACCACTGGAAAAACCATAGGCTTGACTAGACGGACCTTTGTTGGCAAAGTAATGTCTCTCTGAACCCATTGCCTGAATGTATTTTCTCAATGAAAAGATGTATAAACTGTTGAGCACCGAGTGATGCCAGGGGAGCTTGAGACAGGTACTGGCCACACAGAGACAGAAGTTTAGATGACAGTCTCTGTGTCCTATATCACAGGTTTTGCTGACAGCTTGTGTGAGTCAGGACTTTTGATCTTAATATTTGTACAGCTTGCGAGTTCGGTGAATTGTTTCCACTAAACAAAACCTTTTGCGTGCACAAGCATCCAGATGGCCTGTCTCAGCTCCCTGTTCACCAGGCACCCTGTCAATATGTTTCTTATCAGGTCTAAAAATTTCTCCCTGAATTTCTCTTAGCCTGTTGCCCAGAGCGGTTGAAGAGGCCCATTTACTGTGATCCCAGCTGGGAACTGTGCAGGGCTGCCAGATGAGATCATGTGTCTGATCTAGTGTTTATCTGTTAAATCTGTTGATAACTGCTTACTCTTGACTTGAGTTTGGAAGCAGCCATTTGACCTCACCAAGTTGGGGGCTGCCTGTGCCCTTCCTTGATGACTGGATCCTCCTCTTTTTCTCAACAACTGTGTGCACTTCGGGGCTTGGCAAACAGCTTAATTAGGCTACCCTCCTCACAGAAATTTGAAATAGGCCCCCTTTTTTTCATGTGTGTGGGCGAAGGGGGCTTCGGTCTGCTCTTTCTTGCAGTTTTGGATTGTTATAGAACCTTGCTAAGGATACTGCAACATAGAAATTAAAAGTTGTTCTGAAAGAGCAATTGAAGATGAATGTGAGGAATTTGCTGAATTCCAAGTTAGTCTTTGAAGAGAAGCATTCACGTAGGAAAGTGGGAATTGGGATGCTAGTAAAAGACATTCTAAGGACGTGTGAGGAAGGAAAAGAAGCTGGAAGAGTTTGCATCACCAGTTCCCCGAGGGAAGCGGCAGATGGAAGCCCAGGGTCTTGTACATAAACCCCTGTTTAGTCCAGTGACACATGTGTGTGGAAACCTCAACTCTGCCCAGCTTTTCTCTAAGTGAAATAGTTCATCAAATATTACATGGCTGTGTGAAACCGCCCTCAGACTTCACATTCTAGCCTTTTTTTTTCCCCCTGAGGATCTATGTGTTTAAACTTACCTCGATTCTCTTTAAAAGGCTATCTATTGACCTTGCTTGCCCTTTCTCCGTGGTTCTTCAGGTATTTCAGAAATGCTGAGACGCTCTTTGCCCCTGTTGTAAATGAAAGTAGAAAATATCGTTAGCGTTCCCAGATCCTGTAGTGCAACGAATGATTTATTGGCTAGGATTGACACTCTAGGCCATATACATTCCTGATTATTCTGCAGTGCAGCAGATTTGGGGACTTCAAATCCCAGTGAAGTGAAAAAGTGTTAGCTCCTCTGTCTCGTCTGACTCTTTGCGACCCCATGGATTATAGCCCACCAGACTCCTCTGTTCGTGGGATACTCCAGGCAAGAATATTGGAGTGGGTTGTCATTTCGTTCTCCAGGGGATCTTCCCAACCCAGAATTATAACCCAGGTCTCCTGTACTGCAGGCAGATTCTTTACCATTTGAGCCATCTGGGAAGTCTCTGCTGTAAAATCACTCTTCTACATCTTAGTGAACGATCAAACCATCATAATGACAATGGTTTAATGTTTCTGACGATTTACGCAGATTTGAAGTTTTGGTCCACAAAGCTGAAACTCTATGCCTTCCTCTATAATTAAAATGCATTAGAACGTTTTTAAACCTTGGGGTGGGGAGGGGTAGGACTTAATGGGGGAATAGGTTATTTTGACAGGACATTTGTCAATTATTCTACTCTTATTTCCTTTCACATATATACAGTATTTCTTTATGATTAAATGCAAACTTTGCTTGCTGCTTCAATAGACTTTAATTATTATTACATGGAAACATTTTAAAAAATGAGAGAAGCACAAATAGTCAAGGATTGTTTTGTACCTAAAAATAGGAGGAGGTAGAGTAAAGGTTTCTAGAATGTGAAACATACATCAAATGCATGATAAACATGGGAAAAAGAGGATAGGAATGAAACAATTCTAGTGAACATCAAACTGACTAACTTAGAGCGTTAAAAGTAATAAAGTCTGCCTTAAAATGCTAACATCTGTAGAAAAAGAAACCATGAAATATATTGACTAAAATTTCTCTTCTAAAAATACAGTGATAAGTTTCAATAGAAAACAGTTGGGAAAAATTAAGGGATACCTCCAGTAACCTTGACATTGCGTAAAAGGAAGTATGTTTTGGTTTTCTAGGCATTGTGGCAAGTCGATTTGAAAGACTGTTTTTAAATGAAAAGATTCAAATAATTTCCCTGGGAAATACAGCCTGGTAGAAAATTCCTAGTGTGAACTTCCCCCTTGGTAACTTGTTTTTGCATCTGTGACTCTATTTCTGTTTTGCTGATAGGTTCACTCAGTCAGTTCAGTCGCTCAGTCATGTCCGACTCTTTGCGACCCCACGAATCACAGCACACCAGGCCTCATTAGTAGCATATTTTTTTAGATTCCACATTTAAGCAATATCACATAGTTGTCTTGATTTTTGTCTTTGACTTCACTTAGCATGACACTAAGTTCAAATGGCATTATTTTGTTTTTTTCTAAAGGCAGAGTAATACTCCGTTGGATACATGTACCACATCTTTATCCATTCCTCCATTGATGGACTTAAAGGTTACTTCCGTGTTCTGGCTATTGTAAATGCTGCAGTGAGCATTGGGTACATGTATCTTTTTAAATTAATGATTTTCTCTGGATATATGCCAGGAATGGGATTGCTGGAGCATGTGGTATCTCTATTCTTAGTTTTTTAAGGAACCTGCATACTTTTCTCCATAGTGACTGTACCTGTTTACACCCAGTTTTTGTATATGGATAGCATAGGCATTTTCACAGTATTGATTGTTCCAGTCCAAAACTTGGTNCTGGAGCATGTGGTATCTCTAGTCTTAGTTTTTTAAGGAACCTGCATACTTTTCTCCATAGTGACTGTACCTGTTTACACCCAGTTTTTGTATATGGATAGCATAGGCATTTTCACAATATTGATTCTTCCAGTCCAAAACTTGGTATATCTCTTCATCTATTTGTATCATCTTTGATTTCTTTCATCATTATCTTACAGTTTTCTGAGTATAAGTCTTTTGCTTTCTTACATAGGCTTATTCTTAGGTATTTTATTCTTTTTGATGTGATGGCAAATGGCTTTGTTACAGTATTGTTTTTCATAGAATTTTAGCATTCATTTAGAAAGCCGGTATAATGTTGCCAATAAAGGAAAACTGAATAGAAGGCAGGAAAAGCCCATCTTGGGTTACAGGTCACAGATAGGCCTCAATGAAAAAAGTGAACAACCAGATTATAAAAGAGAATCTGACTGTTTTACACACCTTAGAATGCTCAATAAATGACAAATGGAGCAAACTATTAGAAAAGTTCACAGTTGATTTTTTTCCAACCATTGCTATATCTTCTTAGCTTAATCTGTGGGAGTGTTCACTAAATTCTAAAAACATTTAACGTATTCCTAAGAATGAATGTTAATTCACTGATATTAAAAGTATATTGCGTATTTGATTTAGGTGGGTGGGTTTTTTTGTATTTGTGCATGACACTAAGTGTATACTTGTGAAAGGGTACTAAATCTCTAAATTGTGGCTGAGAGAACAGAAAGCGTGTCTTCTTGGTAACCACTTAGCATGTCTGAAGGGCTTTCTGGTCAAAGGCAGTGTAATAAATAAAGGTGTCGAGCAGGCTGACCTGGCTCAAATCCAGGTTCTGTCACTTACTAAATCGAGGTTTTCTGCACCTAAATTTTCCTTCTGTTAATACTAACAGTACCCATCACAAAAGGTTAGGGCATCAAATTAAATGATATAGGTATTTTTAAAGCCACTAGTACTCAATAAATGGTAAAAATTCTGATAATTGGTGATAACTGTCAAAAAGAACTGATTTTAATTCCTTAAGTCCCCTTTTCTGCAGTTTGATTTAAAAGTAATTTCTGTGGAATCCCAAATTAATCTGTGTTCAGAGTCCTTCTAAACATTTATTTGTTTTATAGTATTGTTAACAGTAAGTTGATTCTTCAATCTTTGGAGTTTTTTTAGGGAAACAAAGTAATAGTGTTGTCCTAAATATTCAAGTATCCAGAGAGGGAGACTCAAAAGGGAGGGGATGTATATACGGCTCTTTCATGTTGTTGTACAGCAGAAACACAACATTGTAAAGCAATTCTCTGCCAATTAAGAAAAGAAAAAGCCTCAAATACTGTGAACCCAACAAGCACACTCTCATCTCACATTTATTCTGTTAAGCTGACTACGCACATGGCTTTCTCCATTTCCGGTTCCAGTCCAATCTGTTTAAAACCAGACACCGTGCCCCCCACCCCATCAGTTCCATAGGAATTTATGTAACAGCCAGTGAGATTCTTTAGAGTTTTGTGTCTAGACGAGCCTTTTAGAGAGGGAGAAATTTGGACTCTGCCTTGTCAGATCCCGGTAAGTGTCCTTGAGGTGCCGCTTTCGAGAGGAGGAAGTGTGCTGATTCACGTTGCTCAGAGATGAGATCCGCTTTGACTCACTTTATTTTGGCTCCCTGTGCAGCACAGGAAGTACTTTGCAGTGAACTTCCGAAGTTTGGACTTCACTGTTTACATTCTTTTCAACTAATTCTTGCTTAAGCCCCAGATTCTTGGTTGGAAAGAGCCTGCAAGCCATTTGATGATCTGGGCTCGAGGTTTTTTAAAAACCAGTTTAAGGAACAAATGCTACCTTCTCTTAAAAATTTCTTTATTTTTGTTGTATTCATCAGAACACATTTCCCACCCACAGATCGATTTATCTGTTGTCATGTTAATAAGTGACTTTGGGGACCAAATACATAACTTATTGGTTAAAAAAAAAACTCAATTTTTATCCTCTATGAAGTTGAGGATATACCATCATTGACTTTTTAAAAATGTTTAATCTTTAAATGTAATGAAACCTTTACTTTCTAAAGACTTGTCTTTTTCCTGATGTCTGGCTGAAAAATGGATAACTTGGAGGTACATGTTTTTGACTATTCTTAGTATTTCACTTCATTAAGATTATCCTAAATTTGGTTACACACACACAGTATGGGACCGTCCACTGGATCCTGTTGGGGTGAGGGCTGTTCATTGCTGATAAACTAGAGAGCAGAAACAGGGCTGTAAAAATATTCTTGGAGGCCTGTTGTGGGCTGTATCTGATCTTTAAATGGAAGTCTTCTGAAATGGTTTCGGAACGTTTAGGCAACTGCCTTTTTTTCAGTTGTAGGGTTTGTATATATCACCACTGTTCTCCCCCGACCCCTCCTATTTGCTTCTGCACCAGTCACTAATAAAGACTCCAAGTAAACTTTGCACAGCGATCCTTGAAGCATATACAAAAAGTTAAGATGGGTGCTCAAATGACTTCCCATGCACTGTCCGTGAACCTGAAAGAAGGGTATGTTAAATGCATTCTCTTTGCCTGCCTACCTCACAAGTAGGACTCACTCTTCATAGGCATTTCTACGTAGACATAGAAAGACTTGGTTTTTATAATTCCAAGACTGTTTATATTGCGCAGGATTCATCATTCAAGATATCTCAGAGTTTAGAAAGTACCTTAATAATACAAACTCACATATATCCACTGTTTTTATTTTTCCTGGCATACACCTAATATGTGCAAGAGCGTGTTGGTTTCTTTCTTTGCAGTAATTAGTGTGTAATTAGTATGATTATTCTTTGCCTTAAAGAACTGACATCACTCTTTTAACTTTAGTCTCAACACTAGTAAACACCAGTAACCCTTTTATCTTTAAAGAACCAAGTCATCTATTCATGATACGTTGGATTCGGAATTAATAAGCATTTAGAAATGCACTCCTTTGTAGTTTAATTCTGGGTTTGGTGATTTGCACAAGCTGTATGAACACGTGTGTGGCCTTAATGAAAGTGATGCCCTCAATTTGCCATCACTAGGAAAAGAGATTTACACTATTATTTTCCAGTTGTAATTGATAGGAATTTGAACATAAACACCCTTGCCTTTTCATCAGATACACTGTGTAACCAGCTGTATATATTTTCTAGACTGGCTGGTTTAGAAATATACACTATGGCTAGGGACAGGGTTGTGATTTCTTTTGTTAAGTTTTATCGTTTAGCTTTCCTTTTTCTTCGGTGCCAGATTTGCTAATTTAAGCTCATGATCTGGGCTTTACAGAGATGAAGCACACACCCTAGGAATCATTTACCTTGGCCTAGCACAGTTTATCTCTTAAATTTCTTTAGGCTCCCTCTTTGATTCCAGAAGTTTTTGCTGTGACAGCTTATAAGGTTTTGTACAAATAGCAAGTAGTTGGTTAAGGCAGAACCTCTTTGTTGATTCCTCAAATAAGTTAACCATCAAAATTCTGAGCTTCCTCCGGTGTCCAGCAGAGGAGCAACAGACATCAGACTAATCAGAGATTGTGTGCAGGTTTGCTCCAGATCACATTAAGATCTTCTCAGAAATAGAGACACAGGCTTGGAGAACAGACTTCTGGCCACAGTGGGGGAAGGAGAGTCTGTGTATATATTGAGGGTGGGCTGAATTGAGACAGTAGCTTGGAAACATACATTACCATAGGTAAAGCAGATAGCTGGTGGGAAGTGGCTGAATAACACCTGGAATTCAACCCAGGGCTCTGGGATGACTTTCAGGGGTGAGACGGAGGTTCAGTAAAGATGGAACGTGTATATACTTGCAACTGATTCATGTTGTTGTACAGCAGAAACCAATATCACATTGTAAAGCAATTATCCTCAAATTAAAAAAAAAATCTTCCTAGAGTCAGAAACTTAAAAACCATTGCTGAGTATCTACATTGTTTTAAACTTTCATTGTGAGAGCCATTTTGTGCCTTCGATCAGCAGATAGCTGAATGACCGCCTTTTACTCCCTCCCCAGGGTGAGTGAGGAGATGCTTAGGTTTACAGTCACTGTCCCATTAATGAGACAGGAAAGAAAGAGTCTTCAGGACTAAACAGTAAGAGGGGCTGCTGGCAGCGCAAGTCACATTTGGCCTTTGTGGTTTAAGGATTCCAAGAGATGCCTTTGTCCCCACTGGAAGAGTTGGCCCTGGGTGCCTTCAGAGGGAAAATAACATCAGGATTCCTGAATGGACGCGTGCTCTCTGCACTCTGGCCTGTGCTGCCTCTGTGTAATATTATTTGTCTCCAAGCGTTACTATAAAGTAGTGCTGTAACAGGTTAACTGATGGCGCTTGGAGTGGAGACGTCCCCTTCCTAACGTCGTCAGGGCCCAGCTCTCTCAATCTTCCTTTTCAGGACAGTTTGAGAACATAGTGGCAAAAGTTAAAACAATCATGCCCTCTCAGCCCTTTGGAAAATAAACTCCGTTTGACTCGGATTCTGTTGACAAGTTAAAGATGGAGTTTATAGCGTTTTCAAAGGATCTGTCATGACTTTATAGTCATCCTATACAAAGCAGATTCTTCCAGGGCATGGTTATGTACCAGCGGGGGTGGGGAGAGCTGCCTAACAAAAAGTGTGCTTTACTGGAAAAGAAATAAATTTAGCCGAGGTGAGTGGTAGGGAGACCCAGATCCAAAGGACTTTCACCTAATTTCTCCTCCCTGGTGGATTCAGTCTCTGGAGTTACCCAAGAGCTACTCAGACTATGAGAAACCAGATGGGCTAGAGAATTCCAAGGTCACACAGCCGTTCCCTGTGGGAGAAATGAAACCAGAGAGAATAAAACAATATTTTGAACCTGTCCATCACTAGCTTCTCAAACGGCAGCTCAGGTAACCTGCTTCCTGCAGTTGGAGGAAGTCTGATAGTGGAATATGGACGCATCCTTCTCTTTTACATGTGGTAGAAGCACCGTTCCAGAAAGTCCAGTGGAGAAGAAACCCCATCAGTCCATGGTAGCTGGGCCGCAGGAGTGTTGCCTAGGCTGACATTGATCTAACTATGGAGCAGAACTCGTTTTTTCTTACAGTCAACTGTGTGATGTATGGACAGTTATTCCCAGTTCATAGATTGTGAAACTGAGGCACAAAAGTTAAACATACCCAAGATCAGTAGTGGAGGTCGATATGAATGCATATGGGCAGACTGCAAAACCTAGACAATTGCTAAATTTTAAGTCGATTTTTGGAGGGAGTTCTACTCAAAATTGTTTGTGACCCTGAATGGAGTATCTCCTTATGATTGTCATTATAATTCACTACAAGTGATGGTTGTTCTGGAGATCCTTTTTCTTGCTTCCTTCACCAATATGTGGAAAAGTATTCACCAAGACAACTTTCTATTTGTTCTTCTGATCATTCTAGATTAGCTGTGGAGGAGGGGCATCAGAAACAAGGTTTCCCTCATTTTTTTTTGCGTCAGATTAAACGTAACCTTAACTACTTGTAGGTTTTACTGTAAGAGTCTGGCTTAGTTTTGAGACGATCTGAATTTGAATTCTGCTCTTCACACAAAAGTGAAGCCAGAGATAAACTGAGTTTCACTAAGTGGCCTAGGAAATTTAAAAAATTTTTTATTCCAAGCTAAGGTTGGCTAGTGAGGGATAATCGTGGGTTTCTCTGACTTGGCCAGGCTGGTTCCATTATGACACTCAGACCTGAGCTGGTTCCACAGTATTATCAGGGGAGGAATTATTCAATACATAGGCTTCAAATCAAGGGTAAATCTCAAGACATTTTAGTCTAGATGTGGACATAGCATTTCTTTCACTGAGCTTCTCAAAACAAGATAAAGCTTCATTGTAAAAACAAAATTCTACAATTTTTTTTTTTTTAATTCAAAGAGTTANATTGGTTTCTTTCTTTGCAGTAATTAGTGTGTAATTAGTATGATTATTCTTTGCCTTAAAGAACTGACATCACTCTTTTAACTTTAGTCTCAACACTAGTAAACACCAGTAACCCTTTTATCTTTAAAGAACCAAGTCATCTATTCATGATACGTTGGATTCGGAATTAATAAGCATTTAGAAATGCACTCCTTTGTAGTTTAATTCTGGGTTTGGTGATTTGCACAAGCTGTATGAACACGTGTGTGGCCTTAATGAAAGTGATGCCCTCAATTTGCCATCACTAGGAAAAGAGATTTACACTATTATTTTCCAGTTGTAATTGATAGGAATTTGAACATAAACACCCTTGCCTTTTCATCAGATACACTGTGTAACCAGCTGTATATATTTTCTAGACTGGCTGGTTTAGAAATATACACTATGGCTAGGGACAGGGTTGTGATTTCTTTTGTTAAGTTTTATCGTTTAGCTTTCCTTTTTCTTCGGTGCCAGATTTGCTAATTTAAGCTCATGATCTGGGCTTTACAGAGATGAAGCACACACCCTAGGAATCATTTACCTTGGCCTAGCACAGTTTATCTCTTAAATTTCTTTAGGCTCCCTCTTTGATTCCAGAAGTTTTTGCTGTGACAGCTTATAAGGTTTTGTACAAATAGCAAGTAGTTGGTTAAGGCAGAACCTCTTTGTTGATTCCTCAAATAAGTTAACCATCAAAATTCTGAGCTTCCTCCGGTGTCCAGCAGAGGAGCAACAGACATCAGACTAATCAGAGATTGTGTGTAGGTTTGCTCCAGATCACATTAAGATCTTCTCAGAAATAGAGACACAGGCTTGGAGAACAGACTTCTGGCCACAGTGGGGGAAGGAGAGTCTGTGTATATATTGAGGGTGGGCTGAATTGAGACAGTAGCTTGGAAACATACATTACCATAGGTAAAGCAGATAGCTGGTGGGAAGTGGCTGAATAACACCTGGAATTCAACCCAGGGCTCTGGGATGACTTTCAGGGGTGAGACGGAGGTTCAGTAAAGATGGAACGTGTATATACTTGCAACTGATTCATGTTGTTGTTCGGCAGAAACCAATATCACATTGTAAAGCAATTATCCTCAAATTAAAAAAAAAATCTTCCTAGAGTCAGAAACTTAAAAACCATTGCTGAGTATCTACATTGTTTTAAACTTTCATTGTGAGAGCCATTTTGTGCCTTCGATCAGCAGATAGCTGAATGACCGCCTTTTACTCCCTCCCCAGGGTGAGTGAGGAGATGCTTAGGTTTACAGTCACTGTCCCATTAATGAGACAGGAAAGAAAGAGTCTTCAGGACTAAACAGTAAGAGGGGCTGCTGGCAGCGCAAGTCACATTTGGCCTTTGTGGTTTAAGGATTCCAAGAGATGCCTTTGTCCCCACTGGAAGAGTTGGCCCTGGGTGCCTTCAGAGGGAAAATAACATCAGGATTCCTGAATGGACGCGTGCTCTCTGCACTCTGGCCTGTGCTGCCTCTGTGTAATATTATTTGTCTCCAAGCGTTAATATAAAATAGTGCTGTAACAGGTTAACTGATGGCGCTTGGAGTGGAGACGTCCCCTTCCTAACGTCGTCAGGGCCCAGCTCTCTCAATCTTCCTTTTCAGGACAGTTTGAGAACATAGTGGCAAAAGTTAAAACAATCATGCCCTCTCAGCCCTTTGGAAAATAAACTCCGTTTGACTCGGATTCTGTTGACAAGTTAAAGATGGAGTTTATAGCGTTTTCAAAGGATCTGTCATGACTTTATAGTCATCCTATACAAAGCAGATTCTTCCAGGGCATGGTTATGTACCAGCGGGGGTGGGGAGAGCTGCCTAACAAAAAGTGTGCTTTACTGGAAAAGAAATAAATTTAGCCGAGGTGAGTGGTAGGGAGACCCAGATCCAAAGGACTTTCACCTAATTTCTCCTCCCTGGTGGATTCAGTCTCTGGAGTTACCCAAGAGCTACTCAGACTATGAGAAACCAGATGGGCTAGAGAATTCCAAGGTCACACAGCCGTTCCCTGTGGGAGAAATGAAACCAGAGAGAATAAAACAATATTTTGAACCTGTCCATCACTAGCTTCTCAAACGGCAGCTCAGGTAACCTGCTTCCTGCAGTTGGAGGAAGTCTGATAGTGGAATATGGACGCATCCTTCTCTTTTACATGTGGTAGAAGCACCGTTCCAGAAAGTCCAGTGGAGAAGAAACCCCATCAGTCCATGGTAGCTGGGCCGCAGGAGTGTTGCCTAGGCTGACATTGATCTAACTATGGAGCAGAACTCGTTTTTTCTTACAGTCAACTGTGTGATGTATGGACAGTTATTCCCAGTTCATAGATTGTGAAACTGAGGCACAAAAGTTAAACATACCCAAGATCAGTAGTGGAGGTCGATATGAATGCATATGGGCAGACTGCAAAACCTAGACAATTGCTAAATTTTAAGTCGATTTTTGGAGGGAGTTCTACTCAAAATTGTTTGTGACCCTGAATGGAGTATCTCCTTATGATTGTCATTATAATTCACTACAAGTGATGGTTGTTCTGGAGATCCTTTTTCTTGCTTCCTTCACCAATATGTGGAAAAGTATTCACCAAGACAACTTTCTATTTGTTCTTCTGATCATTCTAGATTAGCTGTGGAGGAGGGGCATCAGAAACAAGGTTTCCCTCATTTTTTTTTGCGTCAGATTAAACGTAACCTTAACTACTTGTAGGTTTTACTGTAAGAGTCTGGCTTAGTTTTGAGACGATCTGAATTTGAATTCTGCTCTTCACACAAAAGTGAAGCCAGAGATAAACTGAGTTTCACTAAGTGGCCTAGGAAATTTAAAAAATTTTTTATTCCAAGCTAAGGTTGGCTAGTGAGGGATAATCGTGGGTTTCTCTGACTTGGCCAGGCTGGTTCCATTATGACACTCAGACCTGAGCTGGTTCCACAGTATTATCAGGGGAGGAATTATTCAATACATAGGCTTCAAATCAAGGGTAAATCTCAAGACATTTTAGTCTAGATGTGGACATAGCATTTCTTTCACTGAGCTTCTCAAAACAAGATAAAGCTTCATTGTAAAAACAAAATTCTACAATTTTTTTTTTTTTAATTCAAAGAGTTAAAAAATGAGGGGCTACAAGACATTTGGGCTTCCCTGGTGGTTCAGATGGTAACAGATTTGTTTCCAATGCGGGAGACTCGGATTCACTCCCTGGGTTGGGAAGATCCTCTGGATAAGGGAATGGCAACCCACTCCAGTTTTCTTGCCTGGGAAATCCTATGGACAGAGGAGCCTGGCGGGCTGCAGTCCATGGGATCTTAAAGAGTCAGACATGACTGAGCGCCTAAGACATCTAGAAACATAAAGGTTATTGGAAGATTTTTACTTTCTTTTTTAATGTGGATGATGTTTTAAAAGTCTTCACTGAAAATGAATTTTTACAATATTATTTCTCATTTATGCTTTGGTTCTTTCACCCCTGAGGCCTGTGAGATCTTAGTTCCTGGATCAGGGTTTGAACCTGTACTCCCTGCGTTGGAAGGCAAAGTCTTAGCCATTGGACCTCCAGGGAAGTCCCTGGAAGACTTTAAAATCAGTCAGTGGAGTGGGTCAGAGTCCAGCTCTGATGGGCATAACCATGTAACCCAGAGTGCATCGTTTGGAACCAGATCTCTTTCTGAAAGCTTGATCTAGATATGTTACCATGGAAAGGGACACATTCTTTCCAGATGACTCTGCTTAGGCAAAGAGGAGAGTGAGTAGTAAATCAGATTATTCTAAGGTAAATCCAGGGCAAGCACTTTGAGGTAGTTGGATTAAGAAAAAGAACAAGGCATAATCGGTGTGAGGGTTTCTCAATGGGCAGTGACCCAGCAGCACGAGCTGTTGAATTAACAGTGCTGTTGTTTCTGCAAGCAATGCCCTTATTTAGGAAAAGTATGAAATACGGTTTACATCTGGTAGATTCTTCTCTTCACTTACTCATCCTCTGTTGGAATTCACGTCTACCTAAATTTTAGCACAGCGGAAACTGAACAGCAACCTCCATTCTTATGTGAGAATAATGTCTTCTTCACGGAACTATAATGGATGGAGGTTTGTAACATTACAGAGGAGACAGGTATCAAGACCATCCCCAAGAAAAAGAAATGCAAAAAAACAAAATGGCTCTCTGAGGAGGCCTTACAAATAGCTGTGAAAAGAAGAGAAGCAAAAAGCAAAGGAAAAAAAGAAAGATATAAGCATCTGAATGCAGAGTTCCAAAGAATAGCAGGGAGAGATAAGAAAGACTGCCTCAGCAATCAATGCAAAGAAATAGAGGGAAACAACAGAATGGGAAAGACTATAGACATCTCTTCAAGAAAATTAGAGATACCAAGGGAACATTTCATGCAAAGATGGGCTTGATAAAGGACAGAAATGGTATGGACCTAACGGAAGCAGAAGATATTAAGAGGTGGCAAGAATACACGGAAAATGAAAGTGAAGTTGCTCAGTTGTGTCCAACTCTTTGACGCTATAGACTGTAGCCTATCAGGCTCCTCTGTCCATGGGATTTCCCAGGCAGCAGTCCTGGAGTGGTTTGCCATTTCCTTCTCCAGGGGATCTTCCCAACCCAGGGATCAAACCCAGGCCTCCCACATTGTAGACAGACGCTTTACCGTCTGAGCCACTAGGGAAGAATACACAGAAGAACTGTACAAAAAAGATCTTCACGACCCAGATAATCATGATGGTGTGATCACTCACCTAGAGCCAGACATCTGGAATGTGAAGTCAAGTGGACCTTAGAAAGCATCACTAAGAACAAAGCTACTGGAGGTGATGGAATTCCAGTTAGCTATTTCAAATCCTGAGAGATGATGCTGTGAAAGTGCCGCACTCAATATGTCAGCAAATGTGGAAAATAGCAATGGCCACAGGACTGGAAAAGGTCAGTTTTCATTCCAATCCTAAAGAAAGGCAATAGCAAAGAATGCTCAAACTACCTCACAATTGCACTCATCTCACACGCTAGTAAAGTAATGCTCAAGATTCTCCAAGCCAGCCTTCAGGAATATGTGAACCGTGAACACCCAGATGTTCAAGCTGGATTTAGAAACGGCAGAGGAACCAGAGATCAAATTGCTAACATCCACTGGATCATGGAAAAAGCAAGAGAGTTCTAGAAAAACATCTATTTCTGCTTTATTGAATATTGACTGTGGGTCACAAGAAACTGTGGAAAATTCTGAAAGAGATGGGAATACCAGACCAC